>CM021108.1:243309271-243871557 GCA_007115665.2 Sequoiadendron giganteum
CTCACTCTAAAGGATGTTTTGGGGTGTGCATCAAGAATGAAGAGCACTCTCAAGTGCTTCTATTACTATACAAACCCAAAAATGTGGTTGGGGCTAGATGAGCTAATTTATGGAGTTCAAATTGTACCTCAGTTAGCTCTCTATTTGAGGATAGTATTGCAGGTATGGGATGACAGTATGACATGCTGACATCTCTCTGCTACACTAGCATCCATACAGCTAGAAAGCATAAAGTATAACATAGAAACTACAAAAAACCTACTCAAAACCTAGCTATCTAAATTTAACAAAAAGTACACAATGATAAAGTATAAAAAGTAAGTGCAAAAATAATAGAATAAGTAGATGAGAATTAGGGTGAGGAAAACTAATTCACTAAAATGTTAGTTTTCTAGCGAGCTCCACACACACATTCACCTACACACAAGCAAGAAGGGCAAATTTTTGGGGCTATATAGGGGTTTTCCTCATTCAAACCCCCACTTTATTGTTTCCACCTCCACAAGCAACTAGAAAGCAACGAAGTAGAAAATATGATAACAAAGATTGAAAGAAGTACACTAAACACTACAAAAGATAAAGTTAATCTATCAAATCCCAAAAGGGAGAGAGAAGAGTTACCACCTCCACTCAAAGTTTGTCGAGGCCAATGAAGGGAGAACGCAAGAAAAAAACTTGGCAATGTCAGCACAACCACAACGGTGATGAAGGGAGGACTCACAAGACTCTAAGCTCACCACTTCTATGGTTACCTCAAACATGCAAGAGTGAAGTTGATGGAGTTCTTAGCTACTACAATGCTTAATAGAGTTGTGAAGATGGAGAGATTCATGGAGTTATGAGAGGAGCTAGTGAAAAATCCTTGAGAATGTGAAGAAGTCTAGTGATGTGTGAAATGAATATTTTTGAAGGCCATAATGGAAGAGAGGAGCCATTTTTCAAGGTGGTTGGTCACATAGAGGCATTATAATTCAACCCCAATTGGGTGTTTAATGTCCTTGTGGACTCTGGATGCAAGAATATATCAAGTACAAAAGCATGTCGTGCAAACATTTATGCATCATGCTTGCATCCTTGATGAAAATTCCCCCACCGACACACAAAACATGTGCCAAGTGGATGCATCTTAGATGGGTGACATGGAATTTCATCTTCAAATTTTATTTTCTAAGGTGAGGGTATGTAAAAGGGGAATTTACAAAAGGGGTGCAAATTCACTCCTATACATTTTCCCCCCACTTTAGCGAGCGTGAAAATTGATGAGAGTTTACTAAAGTAGATCAAAGAGTTAGAGATGTATACCTAAATTATCGAGGAAGTAGACCATGATCTAGAAAAATTGAAAGCATAGGGAAAAAAAAGGACTCCATAGGTACTCTCTCCTAAGGAGTTTCAAACAAAAGGACTATGTATCCCCACAAAACTATGAAGTTGTAGAAAGTACACTAAAGGCCCTTAGACCAATGATGAAATTTTTTTGTAGGATGTAAGTATCTCACAGGCCTACAGAATTGCAAGAAGGCATTTCCCCAAGTAATCTCTCATGAAGGAAGCCTAGTGGAAGGTGGACTCTACAAATTCAGACTAGAAAGCAACTTCATAGGTGCACCTACAAATCAACATGGTAACCCGCAAACAGAACATGTTAGAAATGAAAAAGAAACCACATAGGAAAACAAATAGACAGTCACACAGACATTCAAAAAATTGAAAGGCTTTTAAAGGGGTCCCCTGGGAGCCCTTCAAAAGAAGAAGGGTCTACTCAAGGGATCTATTGTTTGAAAGTGCAAGAATTTTTTTTGTAAATCAACTCAACATCAAGGAATCCTTTCGAGAGATGTTCACTTGATCAAGGAATTTGAAAGGAATAAAATGCGCCCTCATGAGGGGAAGGCCGAGGCTTCTCCCATAGGAAAAGTTTCTCCCTCCTCAAAGGAAAGTTTTCAGTTCTTTGTTGTGAACCCATGATGAAGGAAAAACATTCTATTAGGAGGTCCAAGTTGAGAATATGATTTTTGAAAAGTTTGCAAATATTTTCAAGAAAATATTCGTTGTTTCAGAATACATTTGCTAATAATCAAATTTGGCATGGTAGTCCCCCTTAGGGTGGTGTGTGTTCAATGCAGAGGTCCATGATAGCCTAAGGAGAGAAAAGTAAGAATGATTAAGTGATGTTTTGGATCAAAATACATGGGAAAATGTCACTGTGGTGATGTTGTTGCACACATGAGGGAGAACACATAGGCACCACAACATCACAAATCAAGAAAAGAAGAGACAAAGATGACAAAAGAGACAAAGACATCACAAAAAAAGGGTACAGGGATGATCTGATAGTTCAGGGTCAAAGCTGCTTATAAATATATATAAATATAATAATAGTATATAGATGAATTTTCATTATCCCCCTACTATATCAAACCATGTGAAGAATGCACAAGAATATAAAGTAAAAATAAAAAATTGGGTCAACATGGAAGGGAAGCCTAAATGCCCCCAACACTTTGCATCATCACCAATTTGTCAAAAATCAAAATACATAACAAAGGAAGAATGATTATACAAATAGAGGAAATTTATGACACATAATCACTGTTGCATCCAGGCACCTACAAGGGTGACAAGGGTCATCTAGGAACACATAAAATGAGCATGGGGGAACACATCACAATAAACAAAAACCTAATCTAAAGGTAAAGAAGAGGCCCTCCTAACATTCTTCGACCAGGATTTCATCTGCTTCCCAAACTAGATCATTATATGGGGAAGGCAGATGAGCTTGCAGTGGTGGATTATTAAGGGTGGTGCTTCTAACCCTCTCACAACAAGGGTGAAGGAAGAAGGCCCTGCAAGGTCTCGCCACTCAGCTCTTGCGGAGCAATGGTCAAAAATTTCATGAAGATCACTGACAAGGTCAGGACCTTGTCTAAAGAGTTAAACACAAACTTCATGGGAGTGCCATGTCTTATCTCAATGGGCAAGGGAAGCAGTTCCTAAGATTCACTGCTAGGATCACTGAGTGACTCAAGAGCAGTGATGAACTTAGGGGAAGTCAAAACTTTCTTCGCCACTAAGATGACACAAGCTAGTGTAGGATGACCCTTTGAAGAGGGTGGACTCCTCTTACACCCTCATTTACTAGAATGGACAACCTCCATCTTCTACTTCATTAGAGGATGTGAAATCCCCACATATGAGGTGAGAGGCATAGAGGAAGAGAATAAGATTATGGAAGACAACATTGAAGTGTTCAACATGTCCATAGGTTTTTGGAATGGTAGGATGACTAGAAGGGATATCAAAAGATGTGAATCGACCAAAGGAGCGATAAACACACACACCCTTTTAGGGTCTAGGGCACTCACACTCATAGAAAGAGATGGAAGCATGACTGGAATCGATTGAACATAAGCAGATGGGATGGGAGAGGAGGAAACTATAGGAGGCCCCAAAGCAAGGGCGATCAACACTCCTTCCTTCATTCCTTTGCAAAGTAGCTTGCTCAACTACCAAATTATTTCTTCGATGCTTGCAATCATGTGCAAGTTGATTTTTGTGACTCTTGGAGCTAGAGGCTGGAAGTTGGGACATGATAGAAGGATCTCGCTTAGCCATAGGGGTGTTGATTACAACCATTTCTAGTGGAGGGATAGACTCCTGAATGGGAGTGGGAGGAAGAGGTTGAGAGAAAATTGGGGGATTCGGCTCCAATTCCTTGGCGATGGGAATTTTCCCATTCACTTCTTTAGGAGTAGGAGAGGTAGAAGGTTGTAGAGGTTGAGACATAGAGGATTCCCAATGGGGACCCTTTCTTCTACCATATCAAATGAGTATAGGCACCGTGGATAGAACGAGAAGTTTGAATGTAGGACACTTGGGCTTTCGATAAGCAGGCATCATAGGATTCTCTTATTCCTGGATGATGTTGTGGCAGGGTGAGAGGAAGTGTCATGCTGGACAATGGAAGAGGAGGAAGATGAACAATAAGAGAACTTCTCTTATTCCCTCATACGCACCATGGTGGCATCATTGTTAGCTTTCAAACAAGCCCTATGCAAGACAACATAGGGAGATGGAGGGTACATTGCTTTAGGCATTAAGTGCCCTTTCTTGTACTTCTCATGAGTTTGGTATAAGAGGTCCATCCTAGGTAGAATTGGACCAATGGGTATGGGCCAAAATAAATCTAGGGAATAACTACCACACATAATTGGTGGTTTGTAGCTAGTGTCATGGATCACACGCAATGAACTCTCATGAATAAACCTCAAACATATATGTATGACCAAAGGAACTGCATTTATAGCTACTAATTAGGGGATACCCAACTTCACTCTGAAGAGTTCATACTTTGGGATTATGTCAAAGCACATGTTCACTAACTTAGGTCCAACCATGATCAACAAGGTGATGCTACCAAGACGGGGTACAAAAAGTTTGTTATGTGTACATATGGTGCTCCCAGGTGCATCATACCCATATTTATTATGGAAATTGATTAATATGATCTCCTTAGTCATAATATTGACCTGACACATTAGGTTAACAAGGACACCTTCTACAATATTTTTTTTGATTCGTGCAAGGATATAAATAGTAGATGGCTTGCTATTATAGCCCATCAATAAATTATGTAAGGTGAAAATTATACCAAGAGCACTAATCATAGGTTGTGTAGAGGGGATATGTAGATATCTAAAGGAAGTCATCATGTACACTAAACAATACTATCACAAAGAACTGCAAAGGTTCACAACTTGGACAGTGACCCAATTAAGGATTTGTTTTGCAACGCTTACATAACATTCCAACTATGCCTACTAGGGGTCACAGGTTGGGTTGTAAGGTAGAATGCCTCACAACACTCACACCTAAAATGCTCCTAGGACATGAGGAAATGACCTATCAGGACTACTAAATGGAACCAAAATGGTTCATGTTGGTTTCATCAAAAATGTAAGAGAGGGGGACAAACCACATCAAGGCTCTAGGTCATGGAGAGACAAGAGCGGAGGACTGCCCTAACTTACCTCACTCTAAGGGATGTTTTGGGGTGAGGATTAAGAATGAATGGCACTCTCACGTGCTTCTATCACTCTACAGACCTAAAAATCTGGCGGGCACTAGACGAACTAGTTTTTGGAGTCTGAACTGTACCTCAGACAACTCTCTGTCTAAGGACAATAGTGTGGATCTAGGATGACAATGCAATGTGTTGGCATCTCTCTAGCACACTAGCATCCATATGGCTAGAAACTATAAAGTAAAATAGAGAAACTACCAAAAACCTATTAACAGTCTAGCTAATTGAATTTAATGAAAAGTATAAAATGATAAAGTATAAAAAGTGAGTGCGAAAATAATAGAATAAGTAGATGAGAATTAGGGTGATGAAAACAAACTCACTAAAACACTAGTTTTCTAGTGAGCTCCATGCACAGGTTCACCCACACACAAGAAATAAGGGAAATTTTTTGGAGCTATATAGGGGTTTGCCTCAATCAAACCCCCACTTTGGTGTTTCCACCTCCATGGATTGCCAAAAATCAATGAAGAACAAAATATGATAAAGAAGATTGAAATACGTACACTGAACACTACAAAAGATAATGTTACTGTATCAGATCACGAAAGGGAGAGAGAAGCATTACCACCTCCACCCAAAGGCCCTCAAGACCAATGAAGAGAGAATGCAAGCAACCAACTTAGAAAAGTCACCACGGTCGCAAAGGTGATGAAAGGAGGTCTCACAAGACTCCAAGCTTGCAACTTCCATGGCTACCTCAAATGTGCAAGAGTGAAGTTGATGGAGTTGTGAAGATGGAGTGATTGCTAGAGTTGTGAAAAGAGCTAGTGAAAAATACTTGAGAATGTGAAGAATTCTAGTGATGTGTGAAATGAATGATTTTGAAGGCCAAAATGGAAGAGAAGAGCCATTTTTTGGGTTAGTTGGTCACATAAAGGTGTGGTGATTCGACAATAATTGGGTGTGTAACATCCCTGTGGAATCTAGATCTAGGAATCTATCAAGGATGACAACACACCATACAAAAATCCATGTGTCGCACTCACATCCCTAACAAAAATTCTCCCACCAACACACAAAACATGTGCCAAGTGCATCTGAGATGGGAGATGTGGAATTTCACCTTTGGATTTGATTTTATAAGGTGAGGGTATGTGAAAGGGGAATTTACACAAGGGGTGCAAATTCAATCCTATATAAATAGACTCTAGTGATAAGGTATGAGTCTAGGGGAGCTTCATAAAAAATTATTCATACCTAGAAGAAATGAGATATCAAGTCAGGTATGATTGGATTTAAAAATTCCCAATGACTTGAGGTTTGCATATTTTTGGGAACATTCTTTATCTTTACATTATACATCAAAGGGAATAAAATTGGTATCATAAACATGTCCAAATAGTGTCCCTTTTCCATTGATGTCAAAGGGGGTGAAAGATATTGAAATGTTATTTGTTTATCTAAGGGGGAGACATGTTAAAGGGCTAGCTATCACTGCAAATAGTTGTGTAGATAATGGAGATTGTTGGTATTATATTTTCGTTGATGTCAATAGGTAATTGGATTGATGTAAAATGGTATATCATTATAAGTCTAGATGTCATTGATGTTTATGGATCAGCCACAAGTTTGTTGATGATGTATGATGGAGGTAAGAGAATTTTTTGTAATTGTTGCAAAGTTTCTCAAAATTTTGTAAAGTGTGTCATGCAATATTGAATTTTTTTGTATAGGTTATTTCTAGTGGTTTGTGGAGAAAAATAATGGAAGATATAATATGGTTTTTTCAAGCCCATTCTAGTGGTATGAACCACATGTTAAGAGGTTGAAGAAGGAGCTCAAAATTGAATTATATATTCTCTTTGGTCTAATTAGGGTTTCTCAGTTAAACCCTAGGTTTTTAGTCATGACACTCACAAGGTTTTCTATTTTTTTATTGACTGAATACTAACAATAGAAGGTAGATTACATTATGACTTAAGCCTTTGAAGTGTGTTAAAACTGACACCTCAACCTAGGTATTACCAGCTTGGCAAGGGATGAAGAATTTAATTTTACCGAAGTTTGGAAACAAATATTTGACCACAAATGAATGCCAATTGAGGTTTAGTGATAGATGATTGAGTAGATCCCATGAGCTTGGGCTACTCAGAAGATGACATCAGTAGTTGTCTGCAGAAGCATGGAAATGCAAAATTTGTCAAGGTGTAACAAAAATTTTATTGTCTATCACAACATCACACTCTTAAATTTCTTTGATAACGTAGTAAACATGATATGGAAAATAATGAGAAGTGTCTGATAATGATTGCATCACTCATTTGATTCATATCACAGTTGTGAATCACCTCAACAAGGCCATATATGTGATATGTGATGGTGAGTGGAGTATGATGCAAGCAAATACATGGTAGAATTCTGCTATTTCATAGAAGAGATAGTGGGTCCTAATCTTAGCCCTATGAGAGTGACATGGGAAGATAACGTGTGTCCATGCTGATGTTTGTGCGATAGGTGTAAATGTTTCATTGCATCACACAAATATTTCACGTCACATAAATGGTTTCAGCCCTAAGCACAAAAGCATTAGGCATATATGATGTGATGGAGATGAAAAACTCGAATTTAAAGAAAGTCAATCTTACAACCATATTTTACAGTTGAGAGATTGAAGGAGCATCACCAGATAATGGCACAAAAATTTTAGATTGATGCCCTGCATTCAAATATTTGATTCTGTAATAGATAGGTAGTGGAGCTTATGGTAAAATAGTAGAAACAACTACAAACTGACATAGAAGGTAAAATTAATTGTTGTAACTACTCCAACTACTTATTTTGAATGGTGATGAGATGTGTAGAAAATGATACAAAGAAAAAGACTGTTAGAAAATCATACATAGGTCAATCATGAAAGGAATGGAATATAATGTGTATATTATCTAGGGTTTGATTGTTGCTAAAATTAGAAAATATAGTGAATGAGGATGATGGTGTAATGGCTCAGGGAATATATGCTTGTCAAAAAAGGTATGAGAATATAGGAAAACAAAAAGATTATAACTTTTGACAATGTGTGAATGCTACAAGAAGGTACATAGAATTTAAAACAAAAATCATCTAGGATATGCATTGAGTTACAAAGGTGTATGAGAAAGAGAGAAAAAATAGGAGAAGAATAGGGTAGAGAAATGAACTGTTGAGAGAATAGTAGCAATGTATGAGAAATTTCAAAATAGGTTTGCAACATTGAACTAGATTCATTTCAAATGAATTATAATATCGAGTTGTTGCTCCACATATTTTCATTGTAAATTTGATTGGTTGGTGCCATCAAATATCTAGGTTGGTGCTTTGTCAGGGAGTGGGTGCGACCTTAGAGCTGGTGCTCTTAATTTAGGAGATCGGTGTCTCCTTAGGGTTGGTACACTCAAACATTATAACAAATGAGGTTCTATTGTGAGGCTAGATTAGGACAATAAATCCTAGCATCTATTCTCAGAGTGGCTTTTCCCATATTTGGTTTTCTAATTATATTCTATGTTATAAGTATTTGTGTGTGTGTAAATCTTTGCATGTTTATTTTATCTACTTTAAGAGATGTTAAAAGTTAAATTTTATTGATCTACTAATTCACCCCCTCTCTCAATAGATAATTGTGTTCAAACACCACCAACCATCCATGGAATGGTAGAGATATTTCTTCAATTTGATGAACCTTATTTTTCCTTTTCATCAAGGATTGAATGTCTCTAATCTCTCTTAACTTATACTTGAAATATACCTAATGTATGATAAGAAATATACCTATCAAATTTTGACCATTGACCTTTCCCTTTACCTTTAGTCATCTTCTACTTCATTCACAAACCATCACTCCAAACTCTTAATGTTTGAATAATCCATTGAAATATTGGATGTTCAAGTTCACCCTTACTACTTATGTCTTACTTCAAATGCATCATTCTAAGTGAGACCATTAAGTGACATCAATGACCATCATGATTATCCATAATATCTCTATTAACATTGTTGTGATGCCCTTTTGACATCAATGACAACTTAATACCAATAATATGCTATGTTGCCAATCTCCACAAAGATCCTAACATTATAACTACTTGTCTCTAGATATTTGAGGAGAACATAGATATAAAAGTGAGATTGGTAGAGTTATTCAGTGTCTAAGAAACTAGAGAGAAAGGTCACAACACCATGACCAATCACTGAGAAGTGGTCAAGAGATGGTTTGATAGGAAAGTGTTTGACCTTAGTTTTAGAGAAGGTGATTTGGTTCTAAACTACGATGAACAAGTTGCTAAGCCAAGTTAGTGTGCTAAGTTTGATTCTCTATAGAGATCTTCTTTCTATAATGTTAGTTTCAAGGAGAGAAACACATTTGAACTTGAATATTTGGATGGAAATGCTCTTAATATTTTGGTAAATGGGATCCATATAAATATTTTTTATTAATGCTTGATCTCTTGTGAGACCCCCTTGTAAATATTTATTTTTCTTCATTGTGTGTTTTCCTTTTCAATAAGTGTGGTATGTGTAGGCTATTTGGTTTCCTTGCTAGGTTTATTGCCACCTTGGTGGTTTTTTCTAAGAGAAATCATGAAGAGATTCCCCCTTTGTTGGATGTTGTGGTTGTATTTCTGATATGTGGTTGTCATTAATGTCAACACTATTAGCATTAATTCCTTTAAGACTATTTGTAATAAAATATGTTACAGGTTGTCTATGAAGCAGTGAAGATTGGTATGATGAAAAGTTCAATATGTTGATGATGAGAAGTTGTATATTAAAGGGTTTGTTTACTGATGTATGTAGTTTCTACTCCGTAATTTTTAGAGGTGCGCATGAATATTTGAGCAAGTTATAAGGTTTTGTATTCTGACAGTTATTTTGCTACTATAACTGGTATTCATGGAAGAAGATAATATGTTTCTAATAATCTAAGGTGTTGCGTATGTTCCTGAAGTGTTTGTGGATGTTTATAGATCATGTTCTATCTATGTTACATGTCCACATTAATCATTGTGCTCACGATCTGAGATTTTATCTTGTGTGTTCATGTTTTTCATGTTCATGGCTAGGAAGGTGACTGAAGCATGTTGTGGATCTTCGAGGAAGAATCTTTGAAGGTGTTTTGTGTTTGAGGACATTGTTTTGGGTCTTTACTATGTTGTGGCTAAATTTAGTTGATGTGCATTGATAATATGTATTGTTTTGGGCCAATAGTTTGCATTAATTCTATTATTTTATTGAAGATGACATGAAGCAATGCAATTTCTTGTTGTGGATATATATAAGAGATTGTTTCTTCATTTGAGAAGAGTGTACAAGTGTGTCAGAGTGTGTAATGCGAAGTGTGTGAGTGCTATGTGCGAATAAGGTTCAAATCATTCGAAAGAAAAGAAAAGTGTGAAGAAGAGAGAAGAAGAGTGAAGAAGTATTCATGTGCTTAACTAGATTTATACTCAGAAATTAGCAGATGCTACTTTCTCAGTTCAAATTCTTCAGATGAATTTAATCCAATTTTTTTTTGTAAGACAATGAGTCTTCCTTTGAGTAGTGAGCTCTTGGTAGTGTGCTTGAATGTATGTGCATTCCTCATTTATTATTCTCATACTTTTAATAGGTTATAACTTGTGGATTAACCTCCACCGTGGCTTTTCCCCTAATAGGGTTTCCATGCAAAAAATCTTAGTGCTATGTAGGTTTTTGATGTGTTGTTGATTCATTCTTTCACTGTTATTAATCAGATCTGAGAATAAAGTTTAATAAGTTTAATGATTTTGAAATTCTATGACAACTGACTCACCCCCCCCATCTTAGTTGTCTGCCCTTGTGTTGCCAACAATTGGTATCAGTGCAGGTTCCTTGGAAGAAGTTTAACATCTTGAGGTGATCCGGGATGACAACATACAAGAAGGATAATCAAAGATTTGATGGAACAAATTATTCTCTGTGGAAGGCTACAATGGAGTGTCAATTGAAGTGCATTGGTGAATCCTACTGAAACATTATAAGTAATAGGTATCTTATTCCTCAGAATGGTCCTACTACTACTGCTGAGATTAGGGATGTTGAATATAATATTAGAGATGAGGAAGCATTGTTGAGTGCTTTGATTTATTTTGAGATGACAAATGTTATGGAGCTGAGGACTACTTATGAGATCTGGAAAAAGTTGAAAACCTTGTATGAAGGAGATGCAAATGTAAAGATTGGTAAGCTACAAATTTTGAAACGGAAATATGAATTGTTGAAAATGGGTGATGATGAAAATATTGCTACTTACATGAAAAGAGTGAATGAACTTGTGTCTGGCATGAGATGTGCTGGTGGATAGTTAGATGAATCAAAGATTGTTGCTAAAGTTCTTAGATCCTTGCCTACTGCTTACAAAGTTAAAGCTACAACCATTGAAGAGCTCTAGACTGTGATAAATGTAACCGTAGATATATTGGTTGGTAAAATTACTACCTTTGAGTTGAGTGAATTCGGTGACGCCTTCCTAAGACATAATCTACATTTAAAGCTACTAGTTTCGAGAGAGACAAACAAAGATATTATCCAGGTGAAATTTCTTCTAGAAGGGTATTCAGGTATGAGGAAGAAATGAGACAGATTGAAGAAGAAGAAATAGAACATAATGAGCTTGAAGCTCTTATTGTCAAAAGGGAGGCCAAAGGAGAAGTTAAGTATAAAGGAAAATTTCCTATAATATGTTTTTCTTGCAATAAAATAGGTCATTTTTCATCAAGGTGTCCAAAAAGAGTTCCTAAGCCAAGACCTTATAAGCCTAAATTTCAAAAGAAGTGTTGTTATGCTGCTAATGAAGGTGTGACAAATGATGAATCTGACAAAGGGAATACAAGTGAAGATGAGTTTGTGTTTATTTCTATCAAGGAAAATAATAATATGTCTACCGAATCTGCTAGTTGTACAAAAGTGGAGAAAGCCCTAGCTGCTCAAGTTGAAGAAAAAAATGAATGGATAATTGATAGTGGATGTTCACATCACATGATAGGTGATAAAAGAAAATTTGTAAGCCTAGAAAAGTATGATGGTGGTGTTGTAATATTTGGTGATAACAATGATGGTATAATCTGTCACAAAGGATGTATTTCTTTTGATGGTAAGCATAGTACTGATGATGTTCTTTATGTTGAAGGTTTGAAGCATAATATTTTGTGTGTTAGAAAAATAGTTGATAAGGGATATAATCTTCAATTCAAAGATGGAAAGTGTAGCATACTAGAAAGTTTTCAAAATGTGATTGCTTCTAGTACAAAAACAAAAGGTAACATCTTTCATCTAAATGTTGCTAGTAAAATTTGTCTGATTTCTCAAGTTGATGAGAGTTGGTTGTGGCATAGAAGAATGTGTCATGTAAACTTTGACAATATTATCAAGATAAGTTCCACATAGGCTGTGAGAGATCTCCCTAAGTTGGTGAAGCCTACCAATGTCATATGCAATGAATGTCAGTTAGGAAAGTAAACTAGAATTTCATTTCACAGCAAACAACATTGTTCAAATGAATTGTTGGATCTTGTGCATATTGACTTGTCTGGTCCTGCTACAATTAGAAGTCTACACGATTACGGGTATTTCATGTTGCTTATTGATGAATACTCTAGATTGATGTGGGTTACTTTCTTAAGGGAGAAATCTAAAGCTCTAGAGAAGTTCAAGATCTTTAAGGCTTTGGTTGAGACATAGATAGGTCTGAAGATGAAGTGTCTAAGATTAGATATAGGTGGTTAATTCACTTCTAGTGAGTTTGATTCTTTTTGTGAAGAACATGTATAAAAAGACAGTTATCTACACCGCGAACCCCTCAACAAAATGGAGTGGTGGAAAGGAAGAACATGGCAATTCAAGATGATACTAGAACTATGATGTTGGAAGGAAATATTCCTCATATCTATTGGAGAGAAGCTATGAGTATTGCTATTTATATCCTCAACTAGGTACAAATCAAAGTTAATATTGGTACGACTTCTTTTGAGCTATGGTTTGGTCACAAGCCTACTATTAGATATTTCAAAATCTTTGGGAGTAAATGCTATATCAGAAGAGATGAATATATAGGAAAGTTTGATGCTAGAAGTGATGAAGGAATCTTTCTTGGTTATTCTACTAAGAGTAAGGCCTACCAGTGCTACAACAAGAGATTGAGGAAAATGGTTGAAAGTACAAAAGTTAAGGTTGATGAAGACATTTCTAGACCCTCCAAAAATTTTAGATATGATTCTGATGATCATAATGATAGTACAAACAAGAGTTAAACTTAAAATCAAGTTCAGATCATTTCGATAAATCAAGAAGATCAAGAAGAAGGAGAGACTAGTGAAAGCACAAAAGAGAGATCACAAGAGTGTGAAATTAAAGAACACTCTAAGACTCCAAGGTATATGAGATTAAATCATTCACAAAATCAAATCATAGGAGATAAGAATAAAGGTGTCTAGACTAGGAGAAAAATTGTAGAAGAATATTATTTAATTTCAAAGGCTGAGCCAAGTAATGTCAATGAAGCTTGGAAAGATGAACATTGGATTGAAGCAATGAAAGAAGAAATGCAAAAAAATGCGAAGAATAATACATGGATTCTTGTTCCTAGACCTAAAGACAAAAATGTAATTGGAACCAAATGGGTCTTTAGAAACAAACTAAATGAACAAGGTGAAGTTATCAGAAACAAAGAAAGACTAGTATGCAAAGGATACTCTCAGATGGAAGGAATTGAATTTGAAGAAACTTTTGCTCCGGTTGCTAGAATTGAAGCTGTGAGACTATTTCTTGCTTATGCTGCCTACAAAAACTACAAAGTTTATTAGATCGATCCCAAGTCAAAATTATAAAATGGTTAAGTAGAAGAAGAGTTGTATATAGATCAACCTAATAGACTTCATTTGACTGATTGGGGAGATATGGTTTTTCAATTGAAGAAATCATTATATGGACTCAAAAAATCCCTTAGAGCTTTGTATGCTAGATTCAATAAGTATTTGTTGAAGCTTGGATTTAACAAAGGTACTGATGATATTAATCTATATTTCAAGATTGATGAAGATAAATATTTTTTTGTGGAAGTCTTTGGTGATGATATGAATTTTGGAGGAGATGATGGTTTGTGCATGAAGTTTTCCAATGATATGGAAAATGATTTTTAGATGTCAATGATTGGAGATTTGAAATTCTTTATGGGATTGTAAATTACTCAATTAGATAAAGGAATATTTATATCTCAATCCAAGTATGTGGGAGAACTGCTAAAGAAGTTTGGTATGGAAGATTCAAATCCAGTCAGTACACCATGGTGACTAGATGTAAGTTGACAAAAGATGATGATTCTTCGAAGGAAAATCAGACTAGATATAGATCAATGATTTGTGAATTTCGTTATTTGACTCAAACTAGAACAAACATCATGAATGTTGTATGCATTTTTGCTAGATTTCAAGCCAATCCTAAGGAATCTCATGTGACTGCTATGAAGAGGATTTTCAAATACTTGAAAGGAAAAATTGATTTTGGCCTATGGTATCCTAAAGATGATGATCTTACTTTAAGTGCCTTTACTGATGTTGATTGGGTAGGAGATGTGAATGACATGAAAATTACTAGTGGTGGTGCATTTTTCTTGGGAAAGAAGCTGATTTCATCGTTAAGTAAAAAGAATAATGTCATTTCTATTGCAAAGGCATAATACATTGTTGCTGCTAACAATTGTACTCAAGTATTGTGGATGAAGCAAATGTTGAAAGATATAAGAGTTGTGTATGATGAGCCTATTGCTATATTCTATGATAATTCAAGTGGCTATAAACATTTCTAAGAATCTGGTGATGCATTAAAGACCAAGCATATATCTATCAAGTATCACATCTTGAGAGACAAAGTGAGTGATAAGGAAGTCAGACTGGAGTATGTGCCTACTAAGGAACAAATTGTAGACATCTTTACTAAGCCTTTTCTTAAGGATAATTTTGAGTATCTTAGAGGGAAGTTAGGGGTGATTACCCCTCCTAATCAAAACTAAGTTGCATAGTATTTGCATCAGTCTGTGCATTCATAGTCATATCTTAATCCAAATTGATGTTGTGGTGGCTGCTACTTAGGGGGGGTAGTCAGATGATTTAGATACGTGGTTCAAAGCTTGTGTACCTTTGTCATTGATTCCAAAGGGGGAGAAGAGTAATGTGAAAAACTATGGAAGAGTTAATAATAAAGGGGGAGATGAACAATGAGAGAAGAGAAATATCTAAAGGGGAGTTTTTTGGTTGCGTTGATGGTGTTTTTCATATCATGTGTTGCCATCAATTCCAAAGGGGGAGATTGTTGGATGTTGTGGTTGTATTGCTGATATGTGGTTTTTATTGATGTCAACACTATTAGCATTAATCCTTTTAAGACTGTATATGTTGAGGATATTGAGAAAATTGTAATAAAATATGTTATAGCTTATATGTGAAGTAGTGAAGATCAGTATGATGAAACTTTTAGTATGTTGATGATGAGAAGTTGTGTATTAAAGGGTTTTCTTGCCAATGTATGTAGTTTCTAGTTTGTAATTTTTAGAGGTGTGCATGGAAATTTGAGCAAGTTATAAGGTTTTGTATTTAGATAGTTATTTTGCTACTATAACTTGTGTTCATGGAAGAAGATAATATGTTTCTAGTAATTGAGGTGTTGCGTATATTCTTGAAGTGTTTGTGGATGTTTCTAGATCATGTTCTATCTATGTTGCACATCCGCATTGATCATTGTGCTCGCAATTTGAGAATTTCTCTTGTGTGTTCATGTCTTTCATGTTCATGGCCGACAAGGTGACTGAAGCGTGTTCTGGATCTTCAAGGAAGAATCTTTGAAGGTTTTTTTTGTTCGAGGACATTGTTTTGGGTCTCTAATATGTTGTGGCTGACTTTGGTTGATGTGCATTGATAATCCTTATTGTTTTGTGCCGACAATTTACATTCATTCTATTATTTTTTTGAAGCCAACATGAAGCAATGTAACTTCTTGTTGTGGATATATATAAGTGATTGTTTATTCATTTGAGAAGAGTGTAAAAGTGTGTAATGTGAAGTGTGCAAGTGTTCATGTGCTTAACCAAAACTGTACTCAAGCATTAGCAGATGCTACTTTCTCAGTTCAAATTCTTCTGATGGATTTAATCTGATTTTTTTTTTAGTAAGAGAGCGAGTCTTCCTTTGAGTAGTGAGCTCTAGGTAGTGTGCCTAAATGCATGTGCATTCCTCATTTATTCTTCTTATACTTTTAACAGGGTATAACTTGTGGATTAACCTCCACTATGGTTTTTCCCCTAACAAGGTTTCCACGCAAAAAATCTTGTTGTTATGTGTGTTTCTAATATTTTTTTGATCTGTTCTTTCATTATTATTAATTAGATTTGAGAATAAAGGTTAATAAGTTCAATAAGTTTGAAATTTTGTGAAAACTGATTCATCCCCCCCTCTCAGTTGTCTTCCCTTGTGTTGCCAACACCCTTAACAATAACTTTTTAGCCACTTTTAATGCAATTATGCCACTTATTATATTGCATTGTTCTTTGAGCATTGTGGTTCCCATAAAAGTGACACTATGAGTCACATACTCTCCATCCAGTATGAGTTATGTTTCCCAAAGAAAAAATAGAATTCAATTCACATGAGTGGCCTTAAAAATGACAACTAAATATTTTTTCCTCTAATTCATTTGCATTATTTGAAGAGTGGAAGAAGAGCTTGTATAGGATCAAATTTGTACCCATTGTGTAAATTCCTCTTTTGCATACCCTCACCCTAGAGAATCAAATTTGAAGGTGAAATTCCACATCACCCATCCAAAATGCATCCATGTGGCATGTGTTTTGTTTTTCGGTGGGGAAATCTTTGTTAGGGATGTGAGAAAAAAACATGGACATACGTGCGACACACTATCATCCCTGACAGATTCTTGCCCCTAGAGTCCACAGGGACATTACACTCCTCATTAGGGACAAATTGTAATGCCTCTAT
Organism: Sequoiadendron giganteum; assembly: GCA_007115665.2. Classification (NCBI taxonomy): domain Eukaryota; kingdom Viridiplantae; phylum Streptophyta; class Pinopsida; order Cupressales; family Cupressaceae; genus Sequoiadendron; species Sequoiadendron giganteum. The sequence goes on from CM021108.1 coordinate 243,326,336, forward strand.
GTGACCAACCAAACAGAAAATGGCTTCTTTCCCTCTCATTTTGATCTTCAAAGGCTTTCATTCCACAATCACTTCATCTCTTTCACATTCATTTCATCTTCTTATAAATTCTACAATCTCTCTAGTAATTTCACTTCATTTTCTTAACACTTTTGGGATTTATTGAGCATACTCTTGAAGCATTATACTAGCATTTACACAACTCCATTGAGCATTGTAGTAGTTGTTTAATCTATCAAATTCATCCTTGCATGTTCTGCTCTACCATAGAAGCTAGCAGCTTAGAGTCTTGTGAGACCTCCCTTCATCACCACTATGGTTGTGGTGACTTTTCCAAGTTCATTGCTTGCATTATCCCTTCATTTTCCTTGAGAGACTTTGGGTGGAGGTGGTATTTCTTCACTTTAATTTCACATTGTGATTTGATAAAGTAGATTTGTACCTTTTTTTATGTTTAGTGCATTCATTTCCATTTCCCTTATCATACTTTCCACTCTATTTAATTTTTGGCTATCCGTGGAGGTGGAAACAACAAATCGATGGTTTTACTGAGACAAACCCCTATACAGCCCCAAAATTTTTCCCTTCTTGCTTGTGTATGTGGATCTTACTAGAAAACTAGCACTTTATTAGGTTGATATTTGACACCCTTGTCTTTATCTATTTACTTTATCATTCACATACTTACCTTTCATACATTATCATTTTGTTCATTTCGTTAAAGTTAGTTAGCTAGGCTATTAGTAGGATTTTGTACTTTCCTTACTATAAATTTTTTATCCATATGGATGGTAGTGCACCAGAGAGATGCTAGCACACCACATTTTCATCCTCAAATAGAGTGTTGGCTAAGGTGAAGTTTGGACTCCAAAAGTTGGCTCGTCTAGCCCCAATTTGAGTTTTGGATTTGTACAGTGGCAAAAGCACTTGAGAGTTATTTTCATACTCAATTCTCATCCCAAGACACCTGTTAGAGTGAGGTAAGTTGGGGAAGCAATCCACTCTCAGTTCTCCGTGACCTGGAGCATTGGTGTGGTTGGCCCCTTTTCTTACATTTTTGGTGAACCTGATGTGAACCATTTTGGTTTCATTTAGTAGTGTTGAAGGGTCCTTTCCTTGTGTCCTAGGAGCATTATAGGTTTGAGTATTATGAAGCGTGTTTCATGTTGATGCAAGATTTTGTAGGGGCAACAGTCTTCTAAGAAACTTAGCTACTGGGGAACTTGTGCGCTTAGGTAAGTGACCTCTGGATTTTATCGAAGCCGGCTCTTCATTTTTATGGGGGGGGAGGTAAAGGGTTAGAAGGATAACATGTAATAATCAAACCTAAACTTAAGGCAATGCACCAAATCATAAGAGAAATAACTAAGCACAATGATAAAGCAAAGACTCGAATAGTAACTGCTATTTATCAAATAGATTCTTCAGAAACACTTCAAATATAAGAACATCAATTCATTGCATAGCATAACCAATACAAAATAGGCCAACGCAAAAGAGTAAGAACATGTTATGCATTTTATTAAGCTGTATGAGATTACAAAAGCTGAAAATAGACATTCACATACTTCAGGAAATGAAAGCACAGTCTTAATATCCTATCAAATGTATGAAAAACAGAGAGGCTGAATTGATTGGCATAGTCTGCAAACTCAAGCTCAATAGAAAATATTACAAAAGGCTAATTCCCAATGCTCGAGGAATTTTCATCTATCTAACAACAACCTTACAAAGAGAAAGAGGCTGCTTAAATAAAAGAAAATAGGGCCACACAACAACAGTAGAGAATGCGCAACAGCAAAGAAGAATACGTGGTAGCAGAGGAGAACCAATGCACAGATGAAAAATCCTAGATAACAGACACACAGAAAAATGCCATGCATCGAACACATGGAGCCTGGCAGAAAAAAGGAGGGATACCCCAACAAAAAGATTCAAAGGGAAGCCACATGGAAGATGCCAAGAAAAACAAAATGTAGAGTGGGCCCGACTCAGAAAGGAATGAGAGAAGGCCACGCGTCGAACGCACGAAACCCGGTAGAGGAAAAGTGATATGGCTCAATAGGAAGTTCCAATAGGAGGGAAAATGGAAGACACCGAGAAGCTATGAGCGATAACAATTAAGGTGAAGCCACGAAAAGAAAAGAAAACCATGAAGGCACATGGCGGTTCATGAATAAATGTTCACAGTTTGGCAACTCATAGGGACATTTTTCCTGCAGAATGAAGAACCCCAGAAACCTTGGTTCAACACCACCATTATCACTCATAGCTAAGAGAGGGCAGCTTGAAGGCTAGTCTAGACCTCATTTGACAATGCCGAGAGAGAACACAGATTTTCATGTGCTAGCTTAAGATCAATGATTGCCTTAAAAGGAAATCCGCCAGATACCTTCGCCTCCAACTCAAGCTAGAAAAAGAGCTGCGCCAACTAATGCACTATGCCTTCAATATTTTTGGTAGTCAGGGACTGATCAAAGGATTGGAAAGGAGAAATATCCTACTTCTTCTCCTCAATCCTTGCAATTATATGCTCAATACCTGCCACCATTTGATTTGCGATGAAGGGCGACGACAGGCCTCGCTGAGTTAAGTGGGAAATTTTTTCCTGCATATCACCAGTAATCTGGTTCAAATTGGCCCTGCATTCTCCCACATGTTGAAAGGCTTCATGCATGGAGATGATAATATTTACGCCCATAGCTTCCACTGCTTGATCTTCAATCCCCATGTTGCTTAGTGCTTCATCAGAGGCTGTATATAACTTGCCCAGCAATCACCTGGCCTCCAAAACTTTATCAGAAGTCATATCCTACACTCGCTGCATTATTTTGCTAACTACCCCGCATAAACTGATTGCTTGTGCCATAAAATTTAGAGTGGGTTGAAAATTAAGGCATAATGCTTTGACCTTATCCTAGTATGACGCATCTAGCTCCTTAGAAATCTCTAGCAAGCTCATTTGCGGTGCAGGAGGTTGGGCTCTCAAAAGATCCAACTTCGTAGTTTTGCTACTCAAGTCTGCCTTCAACTCCAATAAGCTTCCTTCCAGGATAGACAACTGACTCCTCAGAGTAGAAATTTCTGTCTTTCTCTTCTGAAGCCAAGTCGGCCTACCTCTGCCTCTCAGTTTCCTACTCCAGAGCAGCGTTCATCTCATTTACCTCCTCATTAGTGCTCTGTCGGAGCTACTTCATGCCATTGTTTGACTACTTTAAATCATCATAGAGGGTTGCTTCAGTCACTCGAAATTATTCAATCTCTTTTTGCAGGGCCAAAACAACATCCGTACCCAAAGCCTGAAGCTCATTTATCTTTCCTTCCAAGGCATTCTTCTCATTCCACAAGCAATTAATTTCGACCTCCTGGGCCCTATGCTTGTTTGCCTAAATATCTACCTTACCCCTCAGCTCCTTCAACTGCTCATCCTTTTTCTTCATTTGGTGATTGAGCTTGAGGAAGTCAGTAGTCACCACCCTTTGGGTTTCTTCCATCAACTCAACTTTATCTTGTGGTCAAGCCTGCTACAAGTCCAACCCTATGACATTGACAAAATAGTCACTTGGCAGCATATCCCTGACTGGCTTGATCACATTGGGGGTGATTTTCACAAACATCAAAAAATTATGGATCTTGTCGAACATAGTTTGTAAGAGAGGCTCTGATTTCGTACCTACATCCTTTTCCTTTCTTTTTTGTATTCGGCTTGCGTGAGCACTTTTATTTGCATCTTCCTACAAAAATATTCCTGGGACAAAATGCCCAATCCACCAGCAAAAGGAAATTCTCGAGGGACTACTAGTAGGAAGGATAGCATGCTCAAAGTATCAGTGGACTTGCTAGGCTTGGTAATAATTTTTGAGGAGAAAGGTGGGGTAAATTTGTCACTCAGAGATGATGGAAACATGGTAGGAGGAAATTCCAGGGAAGCACCAATTGACATGCTGGGTCTTGGGGATGCAAATTTCTGACTCAAAGGGTCAGAATGTGCCACCATTTGTGTTTCAAGGGTGGAAGGAAAAGAAGGAGATGGAAAGGGACCCCCAGGAGGAAAAATATTGGCCTATCCTGGATACCCAACAATAGGGACAATTGGTACAAATAAAGTAGCAGGGGCAGATGAGGAGGAGACCAAAGACATAGTAGAGAGAGAAGAAGGGGGATAATTACCTGAGATTCTTGAAGACCTGCAGCTGATGCCACCACTTCTTCTCACTGTGACTCCTTCCCTCCTGCGGATTGTCCCGTTCATGGTTGCATTTCCTCTAGGGAGCTATCAAGATCCACAATAACCTTTTGTGGGTGCCTGGAAGACCTTGGCCTCTTCGCGCCTGATCTAGAGGAACTAGTAGGCTCTAACGTCTGCATATTTAAAGAGTCTTCCTACTGTGATTGATGTTCACTGACTGTCACCCCCTGTGTAGGATCTTTTTCAGCTATGGGAGCCCTCTAGGCTACCTCTTCTCCGTGTTTCGAGGGTGCACTCTCCGCTTCATATAACTTCTTAGAATCTAAAGGGTTTATCAAGTTATCGTTGTCTGAATGTTCGCGACACCAGATATAGTCAAACTGTTTGTCTGAAGCCACCTCTCGAAAGAGCCCATTTGTCATATTTATCTCCTGCCTATCTATCCAAAAGTCCCTAATTATGTCCAGCTTCCATCAGAGCTTGTTCAACCAACAGCATAGAAATTGACTCATCTTGTGATTAGGATTGGGCTTCACCACAATGTGGTAAAAATTTAGCCAAGGCGGTCAACCCGAGTTAGAAGGTATATACTCTAGGCCGACAAATAGTCTTACATTCCCCTCATCCACATTTCTTTGAGGGTCCTAGAATGGACGAGGCTGGTGTGGAATCTTAAGGCCAATATCTGATAGATTGTTCTTAGGATTGTATCACCACATGTCAGATGACTACCAACCCAAGATTACCCAACTTAGAGTATAAAACCTTTGAGTTGTTCACCTTCGAGCTCTTTTTCTTTACCAATGGTACAAAGCCAAACATGGCTGACAACACTAAATAGGAAGTCAAATGCTTCCCTCCCCAGTAATCATTCTCGATATTATAGAGCTATCTGAACACTTCAAAAATAAAATGCGAGAGCCGGAAAGGCTCCAAGATGAAACCTTGCATATGGATCATAGTGAAATCCATACCAAAGAACCAATCGCAAGGTGGCACAAGACCCTTCATCCATGATATTTGGCTTTGTGATAAATGAGCAGACATGTTGCTTGCATCATTTTCCAAAGCTCACAAAGTTGGAGCTAGGAATGCGTCTAAAAATGCATAGTAATCAATTTTTTTCGACAAGACGGGAGTCCATGTCGAAACTGTCTTTCTAATGCCTTGTTCATCAAATGCAGCCAGGGCCATGAATTGCTGGAAATAGTCAAGATTTTGGTGCAAAATCATGTAGACTAGGAAAGAAGAATACCTAAACCTAGAACTAGGTTTGAATTCCCTCAGCTGTCGGCTCATCCCATCAATTATGACTTTCGCAAAGTCCATCAGCAGAGGCATGGAATTCTTCTTCAACATGAAGCTAAGACTCATTTGGAAATCGAAGACTTCCTTATCTATATCAAATTCGCATACCAACGCCAACATAGAGTAGACAGTTGTGAAACCTGACTTTAAAGCACCCAGACCAATTGGGAAGCTAGAAGGGATAGAAACATCTAATGGTTGACCCATCTCAATGTTATAAAATTGTTGTGCCATCCATAGTGTCTTCCAATAACCTTGTAGTCTGGCAATGTCAAAATATTCAACATTTTGAAGAGAGAGAAAAGGAATGCATAACATATCCTGTAGGGCCTGGGGACAGATTACTACCCTCAAATTGGGGCCACTTATAATTCTAGCCTAAGGGTCGAAACATTTCGCGCATGCTGCCACAATCTCTAGACAATGATGCACCAAACGAACCATGTACTGAGGAAGCCCACAGTTCCACAAATGTCTATGAAAAGGGTCTAAAATATTCTTCATTTTTTCACATGTAGCTTCCCTTAGGCTCTTGGGGTTCTGAGATAACTTAGGATCTCAAACATTGTCCCAATCCTCTTATATTAAGGCCTGGTTTCTAGGAGAAACCATGCCTACTATTTTCTGGTCTGTTGGCTTAGTAAAAGGCCAGGATGGATTTCTTGGAATACCTAGGGTAGCATGGGAATCGTGGGTGTATATATTTACGCAAGGTGCAAGCATTCTTCATTCATCAATACTCTTCGTGCCCATGGCCTGTGCTTGACTCTCTACAATTTCATCCATTTCCTTGTATTCTCGAGAGACTTCATAAACTCTGCAATTTAGCCTTTGAAAACATTTCTCTTCTTTGCAAATGATTTGGACGGTTACACACTTTTTTAAAGTTACACAATAAATACCCTCCATGCGCTCAACCTTCTTTTTTATTTTCGCAAAAATTTACTTAGCAAGTGTACGTGCCAACTTTTCACATTAGTTACTCCATGCACCACCAGCCTTTTTCGTGCATCTGAAGAGATTGCCAACCTACCAAAAGACTCCTCACATTTAAGAGATATGACTTCACATAAGGTGGCGCTTGATTTTTCTTGGAAAAAGCACTGAATCAGCCTTGCCATATCTTTCACAAGCCTTTGCATTTACTGATTACTTGATTGTACTTGGGCGCATCAACCAATGGCCTCATCTAAAAATATTTGCCTTGATTTAATGAGGACAACAACATAACATGTTGACAAATGGCTCATTCTCATCCCCATTTCAAAAAATCGAATAGAGCAAGTTGCAACCACACCTGATTACTTACACCATTTCGCATGCCGCAACAGTGATTATCAAGGCTTCTCAACACCATTTTCTTATGACATAATCATACCTTGCCTCATCAAGAGAACCCCGACCATCTATAAATAGGACCCTTGGAAGCCTTGCTAATCCACAATTACATTCAACATTCATAGTGATTAGGCCCTAGTATATCTTAGTAATCTATCATTTGTCTAGAGTAGCAATAGATTATGGAAACACCAATTAGACTAGTTTGTAAGAAGACTCAGGCTACCTTTTTAGGAAAGGTTAGGTGCAGGCGCTTAAAACGCATAACAGGTGTAAAAAAACCTGTTATATGTGAAGGCTATCAAATGGGTAATAGGAAAGAATTGTGTAGAGTATAAGGACCAATATAGAGTAAACACCAGCATCTGTTCTCACTTCGTCGCTTCTCTATTGGACATTGGTGTCTCCAAGTGCAACATTTTGAAGTTGACCAAGCGGGTCTTTCCCTGACGTTACCTTGGGGGATTAGAGAACGTGGTGCAAGCTTTTGAATTTGATCGTGGGGTCCCATCCATTCACAACTTGCATTGACTGCTCAAGCAAGGAGGACCCATGCCAACTAGACCCTTTTTGTGCGGGTTTGAGCTCGAATCACATGAGGAACACCACTGTAAGGCTCACACCGACTGCCACTTCCTCATGAGAATGCATAATGCTGAACCCTTTTGATGTGTGCAATGGTACGAGAACTTCGAGAGGATGGTGTTTCCCCACCTTGTGTAGCCTGCTACTGTTGTTGGTCCTTCCAACACCTGAAGAAGTGTGAAAAAGATTTTCCATATTGTTTTTTTTTGTGTTTTCCAACCTCTGCCATACCATTAACGAATATATATTTATATTTTTTTCGAAATATGGCCAAGGGCCTTGCTGAACAATATGTATATAAAATGTAAATGCTCTCGAAAGTAATATAATATGCAAGTTTTCCATATCCTAGCTCTTCATTTTATTTCAATTTTTGCAATACTATGGTTGTTATTCAAAAAGCGCTAAGAATAACCCAAAACTAATAAAGCAAGAAAAATATTTACATATTTACAAATTTACTACATAAGTTGAATTAACTGAAATTCTTAAGGTGTATTCCATTAATTGGAATACCCAAAGCTTCACCTTCCATGGTTTCTAACTCAAAAGAGTTATATTGTTTGCACTGGATGATCCTGAATGACCCTCCCCAGAGACTGTCGAACTTGCCATGCTGGTCGAGCTTTGCTCCACGGTCGTTGAACTTGAGCACCAAGTCTCCACATTGTAGCCCCTGGTCAGATGTCTTTTTATCAAACCACCTCTTCACCACTTGTTGGTGGCTGTTCATTTCCTCGAGAGCATGCTCTCTTTTCTCTTGAACCTCAAGTAACTCAAAAAATCGTACATGCATAGCTCCATTTTGCTCAATTTCAAGAGATTTGAGTAGTTGGATAGCAGGGATTTCCATAGAAATGGGCAACAATGCCTCCTTCTCGTACACCATCTCGTAAGGAGATGTCTTCAATATCTGCTTGGGCTTGATATGGTCTGCCCATAGCGTTGTTCGAAGATTTTTATGCCACTCCCTCTAGTGTTCTAAGCCTATTCTTTTAATCAACCTTATGAGGTTTTTGTTCATAGATTTAGCGAGGGCATTCCCCTGTGGGTAATAATTAGAAGAGGTTTTTAAGAAGACTCCATATTTTAATGAAAATTGGCTAATTCTAGAGCAGAGAAAAGCTTTAGCATTGTCAGAAATAATCATCTTTGGTGGGCCGAATCTGGCTACTAGTTCTTCAAGGAAGTTAACAATTTCTACCTTCGTAGCATTTTTCAATGGCATAGCCTCTGCCCATCTGGTGAAGTAGTCAGTTGCTGTCAAGATCGACCTATGTTCGGTTGATGAAAAAGGATTAATCATGCCAATGAAGTCAAGACCCCATTGAGCAAAAGGCTCCTCCACTACTATGGGTTTCAGTGGCATAGAAACATTTTTCCTTTTTCCAACAAAAAACTAACACTCACTGCAAGACTTCACCAATGAAAATGAGTCATTAAATAATGTTGGCCAGAAATAACCAGCACATATGATTTTGATTGTAGTGGTTCTTGCTGAAAAATGCCCTCTGGTCAGGCCACTGTGATACTATTCCAATATCCTTTTTGCTTGCTCCTCATTTACATATCTTAACAGGATACCATTGAAATTTATTTTGAAAATAATTCCGTCCAAGAGAACATAACTATTATTTTTCAATCGATAAAAAATTCTCTTAAATGAAGGGAGATCAGTTAGATACCTTTCGGTCTACATAAAATTTATTCTGGCCTCCAGCCAATCATCTTCAGAGCTTTTTTCATTCAACAACACTAGTTCCGAAACTTCGAACTCAACGACGGGTTTATTGTTTTCAGCTAAGTACTCACATAGTCCCTTTCCTTTGACAGTCTTAACTGGCTTAATTTCAATTTCATATTCCAGGATCCTAGCTATCTAGTTAGCCCGTTTCTCGGTGATTTCTCCTTCCATAATGTATTCCCACACACTAGGGTGCGACACATAAACAATCACCTTGTTGCATGATATAAGGTGTCAGAACTTCTTCAACCCCTTTACAATAGAGAAAGCTTGCTTCTCTACAAAATTGTATTTCACCTCATATTCTTTGATGGTGTGCGAATAGAAGGAAATAGTTGATTCTCTTTTATCATCATTATCCTTTTGCATTAGCACAGTGGAAATATTGTTGCCACCACCAAAGATATACATAATAAAATATTTTGACAAATCTGGATTAACCAATACAAGAGTGGAAGAGATAACCTCTTTTATCAACTTGAAATATTTTTTAGCTTTCGTCGTCCACTTGAAAAGCTGGTCCTTTTTCAGCATCAAGGTAATAGGCCCTGAGACAATCCCTACAAAGTCCGTAATGAATCGACTGATGAAATTGAACTTACCCAAAAAATATTGCACTCCTTTCTTGTTCACAAGTAGAGGGAGTTCCCTGATTGCATTAACTCTTTCCAGATCAATAGCAATACCCTCCTTTGAGAAAACATATCCCAATAGCTTCCCTTGAGGAACCCCAAACACACAATTCTTCAGATTTAGAGAAATCTCGAACTCCTAGCATTTTTGGAAGACAAGCTTGAGATGATCAAAGTGATCATCAAAAGATTTAGAAAACACTGTCAGGTCATCTAGATAGATAAGGATAATCTTATGTATTAAATCTTTGAAGGAAATAGCCATAGCTCACTGAAAAGTGGCTCTAACATTTGAAAGTCCGAATGGAATTTTAGCATATGCATATGTTCCCCACTTTGTAGTAAACGTTGTTTTGTGTTGGTCCTCCTCCTTCACACGAATCTGATTATAGCCAGAGAAACCATCCAGCATTGAAAACATTTCAAAACCAACAACCATTTGTAGATTTACCTCCATGGAAGGTAGGGGGTAATGGTCATTAAGGCATGCCCTATTCAAGTCTCAGAAGTCCACACACAACTGTATATCGTCATTCTTCTTCCAGACTGACACTAGGTTAGACACCCAAGTGTTGTGCTTGATTGGGAACACTATTCAGTATGCAATCAATTTATTTAACTCCTGTGACATGAGTGACGCAATCTTCAGATTTACTGGCCCCTGCCTCTGATGAACCAGCTTTTCTCCTTCCAGTAGCTCAATGGTGTGCTGGATAATCCCGGGATCATATCCCTTAAGATCATCATACGACCAAGCTACCACACTTGGATACTCTTCACAAAAGTGCTTCAGCCTGTCTTTATTTTTTTGGGAGACTATTTTTCCAACCTTGAGCTTTTTATCTTCTCCAATATGCAAATTAGTATAATCGCCTTTGTCAGCAACAAGCTTCCTTTTATCTTTCCTTGCATCATTGGAATCAAAAAGACTCTCTAGAGTAACTAGGCCCTTCGGGAGCTTATTGGATTTCAGCTGGATTACTTGATCTCCATAGGCTTCGAGGATCTTTGGTTGCAATTGGTCAGAAAATTCTCTAGATAGCTAGAGAAATGATGCAATATGAGCATTACTATCAAACACTTGCCAGTCTTGATCATTATTCAGGATAGTAGGCCACAAAATTACTCGTACTACATGTTTATTTTTTATTAACTTGGAAGCTGGCTCAAACTGAGCTCCGATAGTTGTCATTCGATTAGCTTCAGAGTTCTGCTCTCTAGGAATAGCCTAGATGTTGAATGCCTCAAAGCCTTCAATCAGATCCCAGACCCTATGTTGGTATGATCGCATATGGAAATTCTTTGCAGCAGATAGCCCTCGGATTTGGTTGACCACCAATTCTGAATCTCCAAACACACTTATTTTATTTGTGCCCATTTGTTCTGCCAAGCTCAAACCATGGAAAAGGCCTTCATATTCTACTTCATTATTCGAGAATGCAAACTGGAAGTAGTAAGACCTCAAGGTCTTATCCTTGGATGAAGATATCAAACATATTCCTACTCTAGCTCCTACTCTGCATCTTGCTCCATCAAAGTGCAAGGTCCATAACTCTAAGGATGCTTCACCTCCAGACTCTTTAGTAAATTTCGGCATAATCCGATCCTCTTCATGTATGACATATGTTCTGAGCTCGGTTGCATGATAGTTGCCAAAAGGGTTCATGTCTATAAATTAATTCAAAAGAGCTTCTTCATTCTTCGTCTAGGAGCTACTTGCCTCTTCTTCTTCGAGCAATTCAAAATTGAACATCTCTTCCTGGGTGATCAATGTATGCGTTGCTTCAAAGCTGATCATGGCCTCATCGGGGACATGTTCAGAATGCAAAGTTTTCAACAATAGTTTCATCTTAGCTCCATGCTTAGTTCTTAAGATCAGGTGTGACCAGTCTAGTACTAGGTAGCCTCCAACATTTGTAGTGAATTCTCGGGACAAACATTATCCCGAATAGGGGAGGGACATCAATGAGCATAGTATCTTGGTTCATAGTAATGTTGGGACAAGCAAACAATGTCATAGCCAGTCCTTTGATTACTCTAATGGTTTCAACCTTATTCCTGTCGAGTTGCATGAATCCTTTGTTAAGAGGCTCATATTTGAGCCCCAGAGCATCAGCTACTTGCTTAGGCATGACAATGGTGCTAGCATTAGAGTCAATCATACAATTATGCAATAATATCTTACCAATGATAAGAGTTAGAAAGAAAGGCTTGGGTTTAGGCTTACTCTCTTTTCCGACCTTGGGCTTTTTTTCTGGATGATTTGTTAGCACTTTATCCAAGTCTGGCTTGGATGTCTTATCTTCCGTGGGATGTTTCGGCATCTTCACATTTTCTTCACCTGACAATGCTTTCTATAATAGCAGTTTTTGCTCCGGGATAGCCAGGATATCCCGCAAAGAAAAATTAGCAGAGGATTTCTTTAGCTGCTCCACCACATTGAATGGTGTTCGTGACTGATGAGTTATAGTAGCCTGCTCCTTCTACTTCATAGTTGGTACATCTAGCTATTTGGCAACTGCCGGGGTGACCGTGGGAGCCTTTACATTCAGAAGAGGTGAATTCGTAGATCAGGAATAGCTACCTTAGGATGCTATGAAACTAATGACATCCTTGCCGAAGGATTGGGCATTACATTGGGTGACTCTTTAGTCTACAAAGGCATGAATTCTCTGGTGAGTCTCCACTTTGAATGCGTTTTGTAGTCTGATTGCACCTAAGGCACTTGGGTTACCGAAACGTCATTCGGGAATGCTGACTCTTCTCCTTCCATCCATGAAAAGAGTGCCTAGTCTGAAGCTATTTCTAGATCCTGCTCTATAGACATTCCTTGCATTTGAGCAGTGAGGATTGCATTATCTATTTGCTGAGAGGCATATGTCTAGCCTTCGGGATCAGATGTGTTGCCTTGGCTATGTTGCTCTACTATCTTTTGTTGCAAATTCCCTAGCAGACAATTTCGGGGCATGTGTGCATCATTACAAGGGAAGCACCATGAATTAGTATCTTCAACAAGATTATTTTGTCTTGCTACTAGCTCCTTGCTTGAACTAGGATAGACAGTCTGCATCGACATAGTCACAAGAACAACTTGGTTATTTTTTTGGGCTTGGGTATTGCTGTGCGATCTATCCTACCACTGATTTGACTAGAAAGGAGCTTTCCCACCTTGATAGTTTTTGTAAGCCAGCTTCTAGTTGCTATATTGTTGCCGCTTCATACTAGTCAATTCATTTGTCATGGTTCACATTTCCTCCTTCATCTCATTTAATTAAGCCATTAGGGGGTTAGGCACTGGAGCTACACTCAACGTCGTTCCCAGATACACGTACATAGATTGGGGAGGACTTGTAGGATTGCTAGTTGAATCTACCTCAGCTTCCATAGTGTTGAATTTCGGGAACAATGGCATGATGGGTGTTGGCACCAACTCTCCAGTAGCAATAAGATTATTCTCTGTAGTGATGATAAGGTTGTAAGCATTAGGTAGTGTATTTCCACCAAGAGCCTCTAGCATCATGGAAATATCAAAATTTATAGACTTCAAATAGAACATGAACGCCATATCTGGAGATGGTCGGCTACCAACAGGAACTCTCTACCAAGTAGAATGAAACTGAGCATTAAAGTCAGGCAGAGCTTCATGAGGAGCTCACTTTATATGAGCTAGCTTGTGATATAATGAAGACTTGTCGCTAGCATTTGAAAAAATTTCATAGAACGGATCTCCAAGATCATCCCAAGTAGCAACTGAATTAGCTAGAAGAGTATGATACTAGTTCAATGCCTTGCCTTGGAAAGAGGCGGTGAGCAATCTTAGAGCCACATTTTCATTAGAAACACCATGCACCAGACATACATCAGCTACATTCTGCAAGTGCTTTGTCAACGTTTTTGGTTCATCCCCAAAAAACTTAGGGACATCCTTTAAAGAAAAATTTGGAATGGGTGCCCATACTACAAGAGGCACATGTGCTACCAAAGGTCTACTAGCATCCCAGGCTATGTAATTTTTAGTGGCCATTGGCACATGTGATAGAGGAGGCAAATTATTTTCCTGTCGACCTCGCACCTCGACTAAAACCAATGGTGGTACAAGCAGGCCAGGGATTCTTGTAGTTTGAGACCTAGTGATGGGCCTATGGCTCATACACTCCTATTATCAGGTGAACATGCTAGTTCGCGTCCCACCGGGCATGCCAGAAAAAGAGCTGTTGACACAAAATTTTGTAGGGGCAACAGTCTTATGGGAAACTTAGCTATTGGGGGACTTGTGCACTTAGCTAAGTGACCTCCGGATTTTATCGAAGTCGACTCTTTGTTTTTATGGGGGGGAGGTAAAGGGTTAGAATGATAACATATAATAATCAAACTTAAACTTAAGGGAATGCACCAAATCATAAAAGAAATAACTGAGCACAATGTTGAAGCAAAGGCTTGAATAGTAACTATTTTTTATCAAATAGATGCTTCAGAAACACATCAAATATAAGAACATCAATTCATTGCATAGCATAACCAATACAACATAGGCCAATGCAGAAGAGTAACAATATGATTTGCATTTTATTAAGCTGTATGAGATTACAAAAGCTGAAAATATACATTCATATACTTCAGGAAATGAAAGTAGAGTCTTAATATCCTATCAAATGTATGAAAAATAGAGAGGTCGAATTGATAGGCATAGTCTACAAACTCAAGTTCAATAGAAAATATTACAAAAGGCTAATTCCCAGTGCTTGGGGAATTTTCATCTATCTAACAACAACCTTACAAAGAGAAACAGGTTGATTAAATAAGCCAACCCACCACCTGAAAACCCCTATGAGAAAGATGCTTCTACAATAACATCGACACTTTAGATACCCCCGAGCTAGCACCAAACAAAAATATCCTCCAATAGCACACCAACAAGCATGTCCTTTGAGAAAATAGGGCCATGTAGAAACAACAAAGAACGTGTGGTAGTAGAGAAGAACACGTGGTAGTAGAGGAGAACCAATGCATAGACGAAAAATCCTAGATAACGGGCGCACAAAAAAATGCCACGTGTCAAACACACGGAGCTCAATAGAAAAAAGGAGGGACGCCCCAACAAAAATCTCCAAAGGGAAGCCACGTGGAAGACACTGAGCAAAAGAAAACGTAGAGTGGGTCTGACTTGGAAATGAACGAGAGAAGGCCATGTGTTGAATGCATGGAACCCGACAGAGGAAAAGCGATACGGCTCAGTAAGAAGCTCCAATAGGAGGCTAGGTGGAAGACACCAAGAAGCTGCAAGCGATAACAATTAAGGCAAAGCCATGAAAAGAAAAGAAAATCATGAAGGCACATGGCAGTTCATGAATAAATGTTCACATTTCCTTATAACCCAACCTATGTGTTATGCCCTACATACATGCCCTGATTTTTTTCTTGGCAAAGTTGGAGACCCCCTCTATTTTTTTCATTTCATTGCTTTGTTTCATTGTGTTTTTCCCTTTATTGTTCTCATTTATCCGTCTTTGTCCTCATCTCCTCATGTCATTTTCACATCATCCGTCTTGTTTTTAGAGTCTCGAAAATTTAAAAAAAGGGGGTATAAAATATCAAAGGCACAAAAAAATGTGAAAATGCAAAAAAAGTCTTTTAATTCTTTGAATGCGTGTTCAGGTGAAATTTTGGCAAAAAACATGTAAAGTTCTCATTTCTTGCCATGACCCATTCCTGTTCCTTTCCATGACCTGTCCCCATTCCTTCCCATGACCCGTTCCTTCCCATGACCCATTCCCATTTCTTCCCATGATTCATTCTCGTTCCTTCCCACAACCCGTTCTTGTTCCTTGCCATGACCTATTCTAGTTTCTTCCCATGACCCATTCCCATTCCTTTCTATGACCCATTCATGTTCCCATTCCTTCCCACGACTCGTTCCCATTTCTTCCCATGACCCATTTTTGTTCCTTCCCATGACATGTTCTTGTTCCTTCCCACAACCCATTCCCATTTCTTCCCACCACCCATTCCCATTTCTTCCCATGACCCATTCCCATTTCTTCCCATGACCCGTTCCCATTTCTTCCCATGACCCATTCTCATTCCTTCCCATGACACATTCCCATTCAGGATCAAGGCGCAACAAAAACATGATTTTAAATCCTCATGAAATATCATTTTAATGTTTTTTTATTTTCTTAGAAGGAGATTTAATTTTGTTTCAATTATGGAAATACCAAATTTATTCACATTTAGTTGAAATACATTATATTAATTAATTAATTTCAAAACTTAATTATTAATTGATTTATTTTATTAATTAATTAATTGATTTGGATGATTTACAGGTGCAATAGTATTGATTTACAAAGTAGTTGAGCAAAAGAGGAAGATTCTAAAAGAGATCATCAAACTAAAATAAAGCTAAAAGTATGGTGGGCCCCTTTGATGTGATCTCAAGGAAAATATGTTGATTTATGTTGTGCAAAGGAGTAACTCAAAGATGAAACTAGGAGCTACAATTGTAACTAAAAGTCAATGAAAGTCAAGCAAGGGTTGAAACTGAAAGTTTCTTGTGAGGAGTGATTGAATGCATGCAAAAGCTACAACTTTTGATGCATTCTTTTTGGAGGGAATTAGGGAATGGCTGATTTATTTATTGTAAAATCTGCTCATTTTGGAGGGGTTAGAAATTTAGGAAAATAGTTAGAAATTTTGTTTTAGAGCTAATTATAATCTAGTAGTAGGATGGATGATACATTTTTCTTGCACTCTTAGCATAGTTGGGTGGATCTAAATATACTGGTTTCCATACACTGGTGAATTTTCTAGAATTGTAAATGTTGTTTATCCACATCATCACAGTAGAAGCAGTCAGATTTAAACTTGCTTCATATTTTACTCTAGAATGATATTTATCTGTTTAACTATTTGATTTGAAGTTTTTCAAGGAATGAATAAAGTTTATCTTTTCTTTTGTTCGAATGGTGATTTGCAATCTATTGTTAATTTTAGCATTGTGAATGAATGAAGCTTTGTATTGATTACAGGTTGAGTTATTCTATAGTTTACTTTAGGTATTCCTTGAAGAGTAACATTTATGGTTAATTGAATAAATAAACATTTTTTTCTCTCTTGCGTCCCTGATCTATCTTTTTTTATCCCCCGATTAGAATAGGTTTATATAGGAGTTCAATCTCACAGTAGCCAAGAAGTTTAATAACCAGCAGGCCCCTTGAACATTACAGCCTCATTGACAGCTCAACAAAACAACAATGTTGTGACCCAACATTTGGGACCTTGGAAGGTGATCAATTTAATGATCATTTCTCTTTTTCAGGAGAGGTAAGGTGATTGCATCTTACCTACATGTTGTTGTGTCAATTTGGCCATCAACCAAACTAGCTCTAGAAGGAGGGCTTGAGAATTTTTTAGTTGGGTGCATGTTAGAGTGGGTTGGATCTTGGAAAACCTAGCTCTGATGGGAAACTCTTTGTGTATTCCCAACATTCTTAATGAAATTCCTTATCATATGCATAATGAGATTCCATTATTTTTCCCTAACAATGGACAATTTGCTAAAGATCATGTCAAGATTTGCAAGAATTTGATGGGTCTTCACTAGATTCGTCATGAAGATACAACATGTCAATGGTATTTTAATATTCCACAAAATTATATTTATTCATGGATGGAGTTAGAAATTGTATTCTTAGATTAGTTTGATCCTTATGCACGAACACAAGACCCACCATTTGAATTTTCAGCTACAAAACGAACACCATTGGAATCAATTTACTATTTCAACCATAGGTTTTTGTTGATGTATCAATGAGTTCAAAATTTAAATCTGGTTATTAATGATTATATGCTAAAATAAAACTACTATTGGGGTTTCAATCCTTTGTTTGCAACAAAAAATAGATGTTGTGGGGAGATTACCTCCCTGCATGATGTATTTAACAAAGCTCTCTTATTGGCACATGCTAGAGATGACATGAGAACTTTGAGTAGCCATAATTAGGATTGTAAAACCCATGAACTTGCAAGTTGTCATCCTTTGTAGCCTTATGCTAGTTTACCCACCATCCCTACCCACATGCAATCATTCTCACCAAGTAGCTACAACCTTCCTAATCTTACAAACACCACATTTTCCAATGCTTCATATCAAGTCAATCCCACACAAGACCAATGGAAGAATCTATCTCTACAAAATCCAGCCACAAAGGTAAGTATTCCACTTGTCAATGAAGTTGTGACTATATCATCTATTTTTAGTCATATTCCAAAGCATAGTCCATTACATCATAATGAAGTTGTAAGTGAAAGATGTGATGAGAAACTATATCATTTTGATGTTTTATTTGACAAAGAGCATGAAATAGATATTAATTCAAAGCATAATGGAAATATTAGGTTAACATCTAGTTTCATTAGAAATGTTAATACTAACAATGGTATTGAAAGAGATGAGTTATTAACACAATACTGCTATCATGAAAAATCAACAACTAAAGAATCTCATTCCAACACTTTGAACATTTCTTCTGAACAAGATAAACAAATATATGAGGGATGGAGAAAGGAGCATGGTTCATGTTGGATAGATATATCGTGTATGCAAAATTAATTAAGGGAGAAATTGGAAGAATTAGGAGAGACAAATCTATCAGAACTCGCTAGGCCAAGTGGATGTAAGATACATCGGACAAATCAACATTCTCAACTAGAGTGCCATGTTTTCTTAGGAAATATGGAATTCTATTTTAGAAAGATGATCACTGTTGAAGAAATAATTATGGGAGATCCTTGGAGTACCTATCCACTCAATGAAGAAGATGAAATAGCTAGCATACATAAAAATGATAATGACTCCATCCACAATGATAAGAGTATATATGAGAAGATGTTGAGTTCCTCCCCATCATCTGAGGACCTTGATCCTTGCATCAAGATGGATTCAACAATTGATGAAGCTTCTCTACCTTATGCAGATCCGCTCCATGTGGAAAATGAGTTTATCGATGCATTCATAGATTCTTTCATGATGATGGGTAAAGAAGAAAAACCTTATGAAAAGTTAACACAAGAAAGTGACTCTGCTGATTTGAATAATGAACAGATTGAAACAAAGAACAACATACTTCTAGATAAAATTGCAAACAAATCTCATGGTAAAGGATGAGGACTTGAATGCCAAAATGACTCTTCAAAAGAAGAAGGTCAAGTAGATGTGCAGATTGACCAAGTACTACCTGATGAACGATTAGGCTAGGTTTATACATGTCAAGAAAATAGATTGGATTTGAATGCTAGTCAAAATATTGACATGGATGAGTTTACTGTTTTATCATAGCAAGGAATGCATGATGAGATTTAGTTGAATGAAATAGAGGAAGGTCAAATGGATTATCAAGGGAGTACCTCAGAAATTGAATCACTCCAGCATGACAAAGAGAAGGAAATGAGGGGATATCTTCTTGGTTTCAATTTTGTTTATTCAAATGAGTTGTTCAAAGAAAATACTTGTTCATCGTGTATTAATATCTCTAACACAAATGGAAATGAGTCGGATGCTTGATTTTAGGTTCTTGTTGGTGACATGTTTGAAGAAAATGCTAAGAGAAATGATCCATCTTTGGAGGAAGAGGGTTTGTAGACTTTACAAGTGGATAATGGGGATGATTTTCTGCTCTGTCCATTTGAGGAGATCAAAGGAATTTGGGACTCTGCACTCGAGTGGAATACAAAAATGTTGGTAAAGGGATATCCTATCTTCAAAATGAATCTCACTTCAGGTGAACGATGTAGGATTCTTCCTTTTGGTTCACATTCTAAGATAAGTTGTTCTAATCTCTTGATGTCCAAAAAGATTGCCAAGTTAGGTAAGGAAGATGTTGAATTTTTTTATTTAAAGGTTGGGGAATCTAAACGTTTAATTGGTGATGCATGTACTTTAAGGGACATGATAGAGGCTGATAGTCCCGATGAAATTAAATACACTAGTTTGTTGTTTGAGACTAGTGTTGATTGTCAAAGGGATACTCGTGAAATACCAAGTTTGCATATCTTGAATGCTAATGATACATCACTAATAAATGTCCTCTATGTTGACATGCATGTATTAGAGTGAAATGAAGTGGTGTTCCATGAGTTGAGACCTCATGAGAATTAATTTAGACAACATGATCATGCCACAACAACTAGTGTCTTTCAATTACCATTTGTGTTTTAATAATTTTCAGTTTGGTTATGATGCTGAGGATAATAAAATGTGTTTGTGGGTAGATCCTGATAAGGATGAGAACCCACAAATATTAATATTTAAAACTTTATATCCTTGGAATGAATTTACTAGACATAAACTTTACATTTCTGAGTATAAAGATAAATTTTCTAGGTTTAGAATCGTACCTAGTAAGTTAAGATTTCTACACATAATGAAAAAATCGGTCAGGTTCATGTACAATTTTTTACAATTGTATGTTTGTAGAGCTCAATTTTGGAGTTATTTTAGGATTAGGATTGGTTAGTGTCACTTTCTAGATTAGTTGGTTTTCTTTTTGTTTTGTTTTGTTTTGTCAATTTTGGTTTGTTTTCTTTTCTTTTTGTTGTTTTTCTTTTTTTGTGTCTTCTTGTTTTTGTTTTGTTTTTGGGTTTGTTTGTTTTATTTTGTTTTGGTATTTGGTTGTTTGTTTGTTGGTTTTGGTTCTTATTTTTCTATTTCGGTTTTTCTTGTTCGTCATGTCTATTTACTCTTTTCTTCTACTCCTTTTTTTCCTTGTTATTTTTTTTTTGTCTTTCTTTTGGGGATTCCTCTTGTTGACAGTGGAAACTTAGTTGTTGTACATTAAATCTATATTGAAAGGTGAGTTTGTTGAGAGTTGGTTGCCTATGTTTCCAAAAACTTGATCATACAATTGGTTTCAAAATTTTGATTTACCTTCATCCATTTCAAACTGGGGAATGATAGCATGGATTCAGACTTAGTACATTATGCAATTTTGGGGATTCTTTGAAAGTCTATCACACTTTTCACATCTTAAGAAGTCCATCAGTTAGTTTACATTAGGTGGGGTAGCTCTATTCCAAGTAAAAAATATATAAGGTTACATTTCTTTCATGATGTCCATTGTGGTTCTCAACCTGCTACTTAAGATTTATTGCTCGAGGATTGAGGGAAAACCATAAATTATACTCCAAAAGAAAACACTTGAGGAAAAAAAGAGGAAATAAAAGAAATCTAAAAATGAACTCGATCAGCAAGGGTAATTCCAGTATCTCTACTGGGGCTATAGATGCCTAGTTGGCAGTAGACCGATGCTTAGAGAGAACCAGAGGTATCTCTGTCGAGGCTATAGATGCCTGTCTAGAAGTAGAGCTATGCCCATAATATCATTGCATGTTAGAAATGTAACTCACAAATACATAGCTTGGGTAGAGTCTATTCCACTTTGATGAAAACAACACTTATGGAGGGGAATGAATCATTTTCACACACAAATGAATTTTAGTTTCATATCAGACCTTTGTCATGTCCTAGTTTTGATTTTGTTTGCACTTTGTAGACTATCTTGAATGAGCATAAACAAGAGATTTTGGGTATTTGGAGGGTTATGTGTTTTAAAATTTTTGATGCATTTTCCCAACTAAGTCACCATTTGTTATGCCTTGCATACTCACCCCAACCTTTTGCTTGGAAAATTTGGGAACCCCCTCTATTTTCTTTCATTTCACTAGTTTGTTTTGTTATGTTTTGTGCTTTGTTGTTCTCATTTATCTTTCTTTATCCTTGTCCCCTCATGTCATTTTTGCGTCATCCATCTTGTTTTAAGAGTCTCAAAAATCCAAAAAAAAGGGGGTGTAAAATATCAAACGTACAAAAAAATTAAAAAATTTTAAAATGCAAAAAAATCAAAAAATGTGAATAAAGTCTTTTAATTCTTTGAACGCGTGTTTGGGTGAATTTTTGGAACCAAACATGTAAAGTTCTTGTTTCTTCCCATGACCTATTCCCGTTCCTTCCCACGACCTGTTCCTATTTCTTCCCATGACCTGTTCCCGTTTCTTACCATGACCTATTCCCATTTCTTCCTACGACCCATTCTCATGCCTTCTCACGACTCGTTCTCATTTGTTCCCATGACCCATTCCTATTCTTTCCCATGACCCATTCTTGTTCCTTCCAATGACCCCTTCTTGTTTCTTCCCACGACCCATTCCCATTTCTTCCCATGACCCATTCTCATTCCTTCCCATGACCCATTCCCATTCCTTCCCATAACCCATTCCCACTCCTTCCCACAACCCATTCTCATTTATTCTCATGACCCATTCTCGTTTCTTCTCATGACCTATTCCCATTTCTTCCCATGATCCATTCCCATTCCTTCCCACAACCCATTTGAATTCCTTCCCATGACTCACTCCCTTTCCTTCCCTCGACTCATTCCCATTCCTTCCCATGACCTATTCTCATTCCTTCCCATAAACCATTCCTATTCCTTCCCATGATCTATTCTTATTCCTTCCTTTTGGTTATTTTTTTAGAACCAAACTGGATCTTACCACAAACCTATGAACTTGCAAAATGAACAATCATCAGTATGGGTAAGGATTGTCCAACACATAAGTAGAGACCCTTGGATACCTACTTGTTATCTTTAGGCTCTGTTAGACCAGGGAGGGTAATCCTAAAACAATTATGTTCCTAGATACTAGTGTTTCTAGTATCCAAACCCACAACAAACAGATAGTTCTCCTTTTTTGCTTAAAAGCATCATACCCTGAAAGTTTTGCAAATTTCTAGAATATTGATTAACTTAAACAAGAGAATATGTAGTCCCATTAACATTCATACACACCTAGTGAAACATTTAGAGAATGATTTAATTATTGTTGTATGATCTTCAGTCAAGTCAGTTACCAAAAGAGAACATGAATATTAAACTAGGCCAATTCCACATTCTAGGGAGCAAAGCCACACCTTAAAATTATATGATTGGATAACATTTTGTATCTTAGAGAAAATACCTATGTCCTTAGAGATACTACCTTACAATATTCCCACCCATTATATCTGCAATTAACTTCTTACTAGCATCCTTGTGCAAAGATTATAACAAGCCTATTACTAAATTCAAGCAATTGTGTGCATTCCTTGAGTGAAAAAGAAAGAATAAGATAGTACATCAATTGGGACTCAACAAAGATAAAAAAGATAAAAATTGATCATCGTATTTATAACTTATATAACTTGCATGAAGGAGAGAAAATATATAAAGATTTTATATCACTTTTTATTTGTATTTCTTATCCAATACATATATTGGATGACTTGCTTCTAAAACATGTAACTGTAAGACTTAGTACTCATGTTCTTGTATCTATTTTCCTTGAAAATAAGTACCTATTTTCCTATTGACTCCTTGACCTAATTGACCTCTCTTTTGTATCCAACCCTAGAATCCCTTTTATATGCCAAGGGAGCAACAAGCACCGGGCTAGAATACATATGAAATTACATTTCATTTTCATTTCAAAGTGAATTTCACAAAAGAACAAAAAAATATCTCCCAATTGATTTTGGGCAACTCAACCTTCAAATGAAAAACAAAACAAATACCAAGGAAACATCGATCAAAGCCACCCCGTTAGTCATTAAAAAGTGTCATTGTGGCATCATAAAAAATACTTTAGTCCATATCACCCCAGAAAGCATCCCTATCAACATAAAAATCCAAAAATCCTGGAAATCCATTTCACATCATACCAACCCAAGAGAGAAAACCTCACACAAGACCAAAAACCTAAGCACTTAACAAGGAAAGTAATAAGATATTACTTTGCCTTGTCATAAGGTGAATAGGTGCACCCACTCAGTGTCCTTATCTTAAGAGGAGTATCCATCATCACCTCATCCTCATAATTGACCTAGTCATTCATAGCCATAAGATACTGGTGAGAGCCAGAATCAGTTTCATTCCCACTATCAGAAGGATCATCAAAGAACTCAATGGGAGACTGATGACATCCCATATATGTGTGATGATATCGGTTCTTCTTGGAAGCTTCTCTTTCTCACCTTTCAACCTTTTTACCTTTTCCTTTGATTATTTCCTCTAAGATGGTTTGGCCCCTAAGGTAGTAGGCATGCCTAACAACACCTCGTGTTGAACCTCTGGTAGCTCTTGACTTCTTCACCAGAGTTGTTAGTATCTCTGGTCCACATTCCTCATCCTCAGGAGAGTTCTGGAATTCCCGAGGGTTGAGCCTCTTAGAACGGCGAACTGGGATGAAATTTACACTTATCTTCCCCATTTTACTCTTCTACAAAAGTTCTCCAATTAGAATTGCCAATTCACTCTATAATAACCGTCTCAAAATCACATGCTTACACAAACCTTAGATTCTTTCTCAATTGGATAGTGAGAAAATCAAGTAAATGATCCTTATTAAATAGAGCAACTAGTGTCTGTTTGCATTAAATTTCCAGGAGAGCTTATGTGAGAGCATTATCAATCAACTAACCTTGTTTTCAAATCTCAACCGTTGATTAAAACTATTAATTAAATCAATATTCACAAACTCTAGCTTATTAATGATGACACGATTAAGCGCATGCATTTGATTCTAGTCTCAAATCAAGAGACTTAATTATTTCTTTAATTTTCATGTCAATCACATGCTTAATTTTCCAACCATACATGTCATGTCACATTTACCCGCTAACAGATTTGATGGCCCTAAAATCCCGTGTGTACCACCCTCTGACAGATTTGATGGCCCTAAAATTATTTACCAGTCATATAAGCGTGCTAAAGAATTATTTCTAAATCTAGCATTGTTTCTACCTTGGAACAAACTTATCTAATATCTCCAACTGTATATTCCTTTTGTAGAAGTAATCTACATGGCACCTACTTGTGTGCTCGTCAAAAAAATGCATGACATAGGTGGGACCCACACGAGATGGCGAGGAGAGGTCAGAATTAATCCACATCACTCGCCATCAACCCTCAATCTCACTCCATACTAAGAAAAACATGATTTCCCATGGTCTAGTAGACTAATCAAAATGATAGTTGTTGTTTTACCCGCCAGCCCGTGTGACCATTACTCCTTAATGCTGCAATTATACGGGCGTGTAGGGAATGGTCCTGATGAGAACACATGACATAAAATTTTCTATTGATTATGCCTCGAACAAATTTCACTTCCCTATGAGGATTCAAGCCCCACCACAAAAGCAGTACCACATGGCCATTGCTCGCTAGCCCATGTGAATAAAATATTATTCAACACAACAAGAAGGGCTAGCGGGGAACGATAAAGATTTGGTCACGTCACCAGTCCTTTAGCTATTGATCACTTTGAAATGAGCCAATCATCCCTACCAGATGAGACTAGGTCCACCATCATACCAGATACTTGGCTGAGGCATGTCATCCCGTATGAATAAAATAAGAAATGATAAAACTATACGGGTATACGGGGAACGGTCACGATTCATTTCTTTGATCAAACGGCTCACACGAAGCATAATCTACACATGCCACAAAATTTATTCATAAAATATGGGGCATGACTAGGTAAATAGGGTAACGACCCATAACAAAGGCTAAGGATTTTAAATTTTCTTCATATTAATCCTTCGACCATAAATACCTAGAAAAACATGAAGCAACCGTTAACCTATGACTAGGGGCTGGTAAATTAATGATTCAAATGGCACAAGTGAAAAATTAGGTGACCGAGAATGAGAAAGACCAGTGAATGAAAGATTAAAACAATCCAGGGTTTATGCCAGAAATTTGGGAAATTTATGAAAGTAAAAACCCTATTACATTGGCAAGTAACACGACCTAAAACTAGAAAACAAGGGTTTTTAGGAGAGGTAAGATGATTTCATCTTACTTGCATGTTGTTGTGTCAGTTTGGCCATCAATGTTGTGACCCCTTGTAGGTGTAGTTAGAAGGTTTCGTAGCCATTATGGAATAAAGCCTTAGTTGGGTCACATTCCAATTGCAAATGTTTGGGGGGATTTGTGAGAGTATTGTTTAGTGTATGAGATGGCTTTCTTTCTCCATTCGCCTATCCCCTTTTTGTAGCCTACGAGTAGTGCTTTTGATATAACTTTCACCTCATAGGACCTATAGATGGGTTTTAATAAAGAGCCATCTCCTATCTACATCCCCACATGAATCAACCAAAACACTGTGACAGGTGTTCTTGTTGACCCAATGTGCCAAGTGAATGTTATAACTAGGGAGATTATGTTAATCAATTTTCTACATAAATATGGATATGACACACCTAAAAGTACCATCCATACACATAACAGACTTTCTATACCTCCCCTTGGTAGTATCACCTTGTTGATCCTTGTTGGACCTAAGTCTATAAACATGCTCTTTGATGTAATTCTAGGGTTTGAACTCTTCAAGGTGAAACTGGGTATCCCCTAATTGGTCACTATGAATGTAGTTCCCTTGGTTGTGTATAAATGTCTAAAGTTCATCCATGATGGTTTAGTGCATATAGCTCATGACACCGGATACAAAACACCAATTATGCATGGTAGTTATTCCTTAGATAAATTTTGTCTTGCACCCATTGGTTTGCTTCCCTCAAGCATGGACCTCTTATATCGGACCTACGAGAAGTATAAGAAAGGGTGCTTAGTGCCTAAACTGAGGTACCCTCCATCTCCCTATGTTGTCTCACATAGGACTTATTTGAAAGTTGACAGTGATGTTGCCATGGCACATAGAAGGGAAGAAGACAAGTGCTCTTGAGGATCCTCTTCCTCCTCTTTGATTTTCCCACTTGTTGCTTCCTTTCGCACCACTACAATGTCATCATATTCCACTCCTAAGTGATTGATAGAGAGTCCTATGGTGTCCGCTTGGCGAAAGCCCAAGCATCCTACATTCGAACTTCCCATTCTTCCAACAGTTCCTAGTCCCATTCAATATGGTAGAGGTAAGGGTCCCTATGATGAATCCTCTGTGTTGGCCTTCGTGGCCTCCTATTGCTCCTACTCATAAAGCAGTGAATGGGAAGATGCCCATTGTTGAGGGACTAAAGCTGACTCCCACCACTATCTCACCTACTCCTCTTGCTCCCATCCCTAAGTCTACCCCTTTTCCATAGATGGTCGTGATGGACACTCCAATGGCTGAGTAGGAGCCCTCTGTCCTATCTCAGCTCCTAGCCTCTAGCTCCAAGAGTAATAGAAATCTCCTTTCGCATGAATGAAAGCATGTTTTAGGGCCTCCTATTGTGTCCTCCCTCATCCCCTCTACTTCAGTTCAATCGAAATTGGTTCAACTCCTGGATCCTACTGTGAGTGTGAATGCATAGGACCCTAAAAGGTGTAGGTGTTTATTTCTCCTTTGATCGAGTTGACTCTCTTGATGCCCCTCCTAGACATCCTGCCATTCCTAAAACCTGTGGACATGTCGAACACTTCAGTGGTGTCTATCATGGTTTTATCCTCCTCTTATGCGCCTCTTTCTTTTTCTATGTGGATTTTTCACCCTTCTATGAAGCAGAAGGTGGAGGTTGGCCCTTCCAACAATGGGGGGGTGCAGGAGGAGTTAGCTTCTTCAGAGGGTGGTTGTGTGCTAGCATATGTCATCCTACTAACATAGTAGGTTCTAAATTCCCCTGAGTTTGTCACTTCTCCTGAGTCGATCAATGAGCTTAGTAGTGAATCTCAAGAACCACCTCCCTCACCCATTGAGATAACACATGGCACTCCTGTGAAGTGCATGTCTAAATCTTTAGACAAGGTCTCGACCCTATCAATGATTTTCACAAAATAGTTTATCTTAGCTTCATAGGAATTGAGTGGAGGAGATCATGAAGAGTCTCCTTCCTTGGCTCTTGTTGTGGGGGGTTTGAAGGATTCCCCCCTTAATATTCCATCACTGTAGGCTCATCTACCATCCCTGCATAATGATCTAGATTGGGAAGACGACAACATCTTAGTCAATGAGTGTTAGGGGGAACCTCTTCTTTACCTTTAGATTAGGTGTGTGTTTTTTGTGATGTGTTCCCCATGCTTGTATTATGTGTTCCTGGATGATCCTTGTCACCCTTGTAGGTGCTTGGATACATGAGTGATTATGTGTCGTAAAACTTCCTTTATTTGTATCATCATTCTTCCTCTAATATGTGTGTTGATTTTTGACAAATTGGGGATAATACAAAGTGTTGGGGGAATTTAGACTTCCCTTCCATGTTGAACCAATTTTTTTATTTTCACTTTATTTTCTTGTGCATTCTTCATATGGTCTAATATAATAAGGGGTCGATGATAATTCATTAAAATATACTATTACTATATTTATATATCTTAATGAGAAGATCTAACCCTAAAATATCAGACCACCCTTGTGCCCTTTGTTTGTGACATCATTGTTTCTTTCTTACAATTTTGTTATCTTTCTCTTTTCTTTTCATGAGTTGTGATGTTGTGGTTTCTATGTGTTTTCCCTCGTCTGCAAGACAATATTACCATGGTGACATCTCGCTATGTCCCATGGGCCACAACATCACTTTTTCATTCTTGGTTTTATCTTTTTAAGATGTCACCTGCCTCTATGTTCAACATGCACCATCCTAAGGGGAGCTATCAAATCAATTTTGATTTTTAGAAAATACATTTCTAGCTAGCAAATATTTTCTAAAAAATAGTTACAATTTTTTCCCCAAATCACATTCTCAACAAGGACCCCCTAGTGGAACATGTTTCCTTCATTAAGTGTTTACAAAGAAAGAACTTGAAGAAATTTCCTCCAAGGAGGGAGCAACATTTCCTATAGGAGAATCCTTGACCTTCCCCTCACAAGGGGACATTTTCTTCCTTTCGAATTCCTTGATGAAGTGAACGTCTTTTGAAAGGATTCCTTGATGGTGAATTGATTTGCGAAAAATATTCTTACACTTTCAAACAACGCATCCCTCGAGTGGACCCCTCTTCTTTTGAAGGGTTCCCAAGGGACCCCTTTCAAAGCCTTTCAAGTTTTTGACTATCTTTGTGACTATATATTTGTTTTCCTGCATGGCTACATTTTGTTCTAACATGTTTTATTTGTGGATTAACATTTTTCTTTGTAGGTGTGTTTGTGAAGCCACTCTCTAGTCTGACTTTGTGGAGTCACCCTTACACTGGGCTTCCTGCATGAGAGATTACTTGGGGGAATGCCTTCTTTGCGGGTTTGAGGACCTATGAAGTGATTGCATCCTAGAGGATCTATCCATCATTGGTTTGTAGGCCTTTGGTGTACTTTTTTCAACTTCATAGTTCTGTGGAGCTAGAGTCTTTTGTTCAATCCTCATCAGGAGAGAGTACCTATGGAGTCCTTTGGATGTCCTACACTTTTGAGTTCACCAGATCATGGTTTGCTTCCTTGACAATTCAATTATACATCTCTAACTCTTCGATCTAATTTATTGAACACTCATCAATATTCATGCTCGCTAAAGTGGGTGGAAAATATATAGGAGTGAATTTTCACCCCTTGTGTAAATTCCCTTTTTGCATACCCTCACCCTAGAAAATAAAATCCAAAGGAAAAATTCCACATCACCCATCCAAAATGCATCCAGGTGGCATGTGTTTTGTGTGTCGGTGGGGGAATCTTTGTCAGTGACATGAGCATAATGCATGGATGTCTATGCAACACACTACTATCACTGAAATATTCCTGCCCCTAGAGTTCGCAAAGACATTATACTCCTCATTGGGGATGAATTGTAATGCCTCTATGCAACCAAATGACCCAAAAATAGATTCTTTCCCTCTCATTTTGATCTTCAAAGGAATTCATTCCATAATCACTTCATCTTCTTAGCAATTCTACAATCTCTCTAACAATGTCACTCCATTTTCTTCACACTTTTGGGATCTCTTGAGCATACTCTTGAAGCATTATACTAGCATTTTCATAAGTCCATTGAGCATTGTATTAGATGGGGACTCCGTCAAATTCATCCTTGCATGTTTTTCTCTACCATAGAAGCTACGAGCTTGGATTCTTGTGAGACCTCCCTTCGTCACCACTGTGGTTGTGGTGACTTTGCCAAGTTTGTTGCTTCCATTCTCCCTTCATTGGCCTTGAGGTCCTTTGGGTGGAGGTGGTATTGCTTCACTTTACTTTCATATTGTAATTCAATAGAGTAGTTTTGTACCTTTTTTAGTGTTCAATGCATTCATTTTCATTTCCCTTATCATATTCCACTTCATTGCTTTTCTAGTTGTCTGTGGAGGTGGAAATACCAAAGCGATGATTTGATTGAGAAAAACACCTATACAGCCCCAGCTATATTCCCTTGTTTCTTGTGTGTGTGTGAATGTGTGTGTGGAGCTCACTAGAGAACTATCACTTTAGTGAGTTGATATTCGTCACCCTTTTCTTTAACTATTTACTTTATCATTTACATACTTACTTTTCGTACATTATCATTCTTTTCATTTTGTTATAGTTAGTTAGCTAGGTTGTTAGTAGGATTTTGTGCTTTCCTTAAATTGTATACATTTTTTGGTCATACGGATGCCAATGCACCAATGAGATGCCAATGTGCCATATTGGCATCCTAGACCCATGTTGCCATCCTCAGATAGAGTGTTATTTGAGGTGCAGTTTGGACTCTAGAAGTCAAATCGTCTAGCCCAAATTATATTTTTGGATCTATAGAGTGGTAGAATCACTTATGGTTGCTCTTCATTCTCGATCCTCATCCCAAGACACCCCTTAGAGTAAGGTAAGTCAGCACAGCCCTCCGCTCTTGGATTTCTTTGACCTAGATCCTTGGTGTGGTTGGTCCCCCTCTCTTATAAAGCTGAGAAAATTTGTTAATATTTTTAGGTGTACCAAGCAAAGAAGTTGTGAATTGCGCTCAGGAAGTTGTTGAACAATATAAATAATTGATAATTCAAAAAAAATGAGGCTGATGGACCCAATAACATTAAATTCTAGTGTCAAAATAGAATATTAGGGAATCTTGGCTAACCTTTCAAAGAGTAAATCATTTTTGTCTCTTACAATCCCATATGATCCCAAAGTGCCCAACATGAGGAAATTTGATAAAGGAAGCTCTAAGAATTCCAGTGTGGTCTGAGACTATTGATGCAAGAGCATCAAATTGTTGAATGACAATCTTACATAAATAAAAAAATGTTTAATTTTATGTTGATTTTATTTTAATAATATTCTCTTGAATAAAATTGCAATATTATGTCAAAAATATTTATTAAATAATCTGGCTTAATTTTTGTGCAAATGGTGTAGTGGAAGGTGGTGAAGATTGTAGTTTCTAAATTATAAATTCAAGAGGGAAAAATCATGGCATGTATTTTTTGGGAGTTAAAACTTGTGACAACTCATTAATGTTCCCAAAATGTAGCAGTGGAGAATCTAGGCACCCATATTGAGTGATTTTCTTTATCTCATTTAGGTCTTTAATTTTTAAGAGTGTGAATCCAAGTTGTCATCTAAACTTGGAAATTTCCAAGAAGTGGATTTGAAGATGATTTTTGAGAATTTAATATTTTATTTTAATATATTTAAGATGATTTTCCATGTTGGGGTTGTAGAGGGGAGTGACAACAAAAGAATGCTATGGTTGATTTATTGATTAGGGAGAGAGATTTGATAATTTTGAAATTGTCATTTTCCAAAACTTGAAGGAGAGTATCCTTGGGCATGGATTTTTGGTTTGGAGCTGCATAACACTTATTTGTGCACGCTAGAAGAAGAATTTTGCAGCAACAAAATATTTGGAATTCATGGTTGAGGTGTTGTTGAGGATTGAAGATTTGCTGGTGATTTCTTGCAAGATGAAAGTGTAGGTTTGGAGGTTCTCATGAAGCACACGGTTTCTTTTTTTTTGTAGCTTGTTTTTATTTTATTTTCAAATTATTTAAAGGGAATATGTTGCTTCCCATCAGTATTTTTTGACTAAAAATGACATTGCAATTAGATTTCCATAATGAGCACACTTATTGTTGCAAGTTTCAATTAAATCCATGAGACTTTGTGGCCAATTTTTCTTGCATTGTTGTGGTTTTCTGAGAGTGTGATTTGAGAAAAGAGGGTTGTTATGAGTCCCTATTTCATTAGTGGTATTAGAGTAGGAGTTTCTTAGTGTGTAGGTAGAAGCACTGATTGGGGGTAGTTTGCACTAGGACTTATGGTGGTGTGTTTGATTCACATGTAAATAGATCATCGAACATGAGGCGGTTTACATGTGAAGAACTTGAGGATTTTAAGATTTGTTGAGGCTTTGTGAGGCCTTGAAGATTCTAAATAACAAAGGCAAGAAATTTTTATAGTTGTGTATGCAGGTGAACAAGAGGAATAAAATATTAAAAGCATATATTTTGAGGATAACATGAAGGAAGATGGTGAGATTGTAGTGGAGGATGAGAAGCCAAAATAAAGTGTAGAAATAAAAGAGAAAAATGATGTTGCAACAATATATGAGTGTCCTTTGGAGGACTTGAGAGTATTATAAAATAAAGGTGGAGCTGAGAGTGAAGATGTAAAAGATCTTACAACAAAGACATTTCTTTTTTATGTATGATGAAGTTGAAGTTGCAAGATATAGCTATGGAAGAAGAAGTAAAGACTGCAAAAATAAATTTTCCATTAGAGGACATGTTGCTAAATTTAGAATATGGTAATGTAAAAGTTGTAGCATGCATTATTGGAGGAATGAAAGAAGAGAGAAAATCAAAATTTACAATAGAGAAGCTTAAAGGTCTAAACCTTGAAGAAGATAGACAAATTATAGTAGAAGAAGGGGATGTCAAGACAGCAGAATTCATAGAGGTAAAGTTTAATGAGTTTTATAATTTTGAATTTGCAGTTAATTGGCATGTTTAAATAAGTAAAGAGTTAGATGAGGATTTTGTAATGACAGAGTGGACTATAGATGTTACATACCTAAATGTAGAAGTTGTGAGAGACTATGCATCTGAGATTTGGTGGAGGTGGTCAATTTGTGGTGGGTTGGATCCCATGAAGTAATGAGGAGCAAAGAGGAAAGAGTTTTTGGAGGAGCTTCAAATCTAAAAACTTTCACACATGAAAGAGGGGGAAGTGTTGTGTCATATAGGGGCTTACTTAAGTCAAAACCCATTTTGGTATTTCTACCTCCACAATGGGTACATGATGATATGAAAAGCTAGAGCTTAGACTTGGTTTGGTAGAGGTTAATAGTAAATAACTAATGAACTAACAAATTATTGCAACACACCACTGAAATTTGCATTCGTTGATGGACTAAAGTCATATTCGCATGACCTTGAAAAAGAATTTAATACCTTCATTCGGTATACTACAAGTGTTGGTGATCACAAAACAAATAAACATATGACATGAATGAACTAACATAATAACATGATGCTTGATTGAGATAATGTTGTAATTATTTTGATAATTTTTCTCTTGAGTACTCTTGATTGATTTTTCAAATATAATTTTTTCTCAACAATTTCTTTTAGGATTAAAATTGTGAAAATACTTAGTATTTACATGTAATAATTCTAAATTCATAAAAATGAAATGTCAATAGCTGAAAAATAAATTCAAATTGTCAAATAATAAAATACCAACATTGACATATTAAAATGGAGACAAAATTGGATGGTCTAGGGCATGGGGTGCCCTAGACTAAACCCATCCTTTTTGGGGCCTAAATTGTTGGGGGGGAATATTAAATTCTTACTTGTGTTTCCTTGTTTGAGTTTATAAACATATTTATAAACTGGGTAACTAAATGCATAAATACATCTAGGGACATAGCGAGAGAAAAACCTAGTGTGAAATTATCAAGGGTGACAATTTACCATACTACACATCATAATCACATAATATTCGTCAAACATATATACATCATCAAGTCCATTCATTATCATATTTATCACATAAATATTAAAATTGAATACAATTAGAATCACATAATATCCATAACACGTATACATCATCAAGTGTATTTACATTATATACATCACATACATATATCATCATAACATGAATCATGTATGTACATCACATACATATACATAATTACAATATCATAATCCTCATAAATGTTCATCATGAAAAATACATCACATATATGCGATCAAAATAATGTTTGATCTCATATATACATCAAATAAACTATATCATGATATATCAAAATAATGCTTGTACATGGGATACACAAGCCATATGTGTAAATATATACACAAGCCCATAGAAAAATATACACACTCTACATCATTCATTACATATATGCATTCCCTACTGGGAAGATCCCACACAATTAGAAGGGGTGAGCTGATCTTGGTGCTAGACATTGAGGACTTGTTGGTGATTATGCTACTAGTCGTTGCACTACTAGTGGCCCTATAACCAAGAGATTCCCTTATTTGAGTAATCAATAACCTAAATCTAAGTATAAAAGGTAGGCACTTGATGATTTCTAGGAACTTGTATCTCATATAATGTCCTCTAATACATGGCCTTCTTTGTTGACTTGGTAACCTTATCCATAGGCTATCACATAGTTCCCTCAGTTGTGTTCTTGACTCTCCTCACATTAGCCTCTACACTATGATGCAAAGCCACCTCTAGATCCCTCTTTTAAGTCTTTTGAGCTAGCCGAGTCTATAATCTATCTTGTTCAATGCAAGCCTAATCTCGCTTAAAATAAACTTGATCCATCTCCATGAGTGCCTAATCATTCTTGAACAATGCAATAGCTAGTTGCATATGTAATCCATCTACATCCATCCCATCTCTCCATCCTCCTCCATCTCCACCACCACCAACACCCTCTCCCTATCCACTGACATCTCCACCACCAGCTCCCTCTCCCTATCCTCACCCATCATCCTCACCATCATCCAATGCTACAACATTTGATAGTTTATGTGAGAGAATTAAAAGTGTTTTCCAAAGGTCTTCATAAAAATTAATGATTTTTTTAGTGGCTAATATTTACTAATTGGTTAATAGTTGAAACTTGGGAATCCAAAATTGGCTAATAGTTTGAGCTATAACTTGACTTAAATCACCATATTTTTACAAAATTCTATTATAACCTTATTTAAATCGCCAAATAATTTATTTTATTAAAAAAATTAACTCAAAAATTCACCACAGTATTTGATACATGATTAGATCAGATTCACCTAAGTTTTATAAATTATAGTGGAAATCTATATTAATTTGCCAATAGTATAGCATAACTATTAGTTTATTTAGGACCATATTTATAATCTTTCGTTTCCACCATTCATTTGTAATATAATTTATTGGCCCTTCTTGTATTCGACAAGGTAAAATATTCCCATGGTCTGTAATGCTCATGGGGCCCACAATTTTAGGTCTCATGAGAACAATAGATTGTGGGTAAATTTTACCCCATAGAGTACAATGGGGGTCATTAGATCAATGATCTAGAAACAATTTCGAGCCCCATGAGAATTACAGATCGTGGGTACAGTTTACCTTATAGAATATAGTGAAGGCCATTATATTATATTTTAAAATAATGGTGGCAAGTAAATATTATAGTCTACCCCTTAAATCCATCGATAATTTCCACCCTCCAACCCCTAATTTTCCATGGGAGTATTTTTAGATTGGATGAATTCACCATCATAATTAATGCATTTTCCTATTATTTTTCAAGATTCGCAAAAAGTTTCTACATAATTTTAGTGATGTAAAAAATGTCGCCAATAAAATTAATATTTTTTTTGAAAAAAAAGGAAAGATTCACCAATAGATATTAATATTTTTTTCCTAAAAAAATGAAAGATTTGCCAAGATTTTATATCTTTTCTTGAGGTGAGTTTCTTAAAGTTATCACTCATAAACATTTCCACGAGTACAAGTATTTTATGTAATATATATCAAGGCGAACATGTTTTAACATTCTATATTTTGTCAATTTAGATCTAAGTGTTAGAATTCAAGTTCATGGTAGTTAGGATCAAACCTACAATGTTTAAGAGTGAATCAAATAATTTTTTCCACCTATTTTAATTCTAAAACAAGATCATCAATATTTTAAATATAATAAAAAATTCTACACATTATCAATATCTATTTATCATTATCAATTTTGTAACTAAAACTTTCTTTTTACATTAAATTTTTAAAATAGTACTTCAATTAACTATCTCAATTCTACTTTATTTGATTCTATTTACACTTATTATGTAATTTATTTAACTAAAAAACCAAAAAGAAAAAGGTAACTACAACCACACAATAATACATAGCTTTGCTATGTAGTTAATTTTACTTTGTCGTCTAATAAATAGTCAATCTTATTAGGCCTAGATCTTCATTTATTTTTGACAATGATAAAAAGCCGAAGTTAATGTGAATGAAAAGTTTTTAGATGACACTATTTCTCATTGAACGAGCACCGTTGATTGACTTTTCTTAGCCCAATTATACGCGGGCCCGCACTGTAATACCTTTTGGAAAAAACATGGAATGCTGATCAACTGTGTTGCTTTTCGAGATGCCCGTGTAGGACAACAAATGGATGTGAGTGAATTGAACATGTGCTGGGCTGGTGTTCGAGATAAACTAGTATAGCTTACCAAATTGTTCTCTTTAAAAATTAATATAGTTGATTATATTATTTGTTTGTAATTTCTTTAATAAATGAATAAATTTGATTTAGAAATTATATAATTGATGATAAAATATTAAATGGTTTAATTATATTATATATTATAAATAATATAATTGTAAAATTTAGAATGAGCAGATTAAAGTATTGAAATTATAACACATTTATATGTATTTTACAATTCTAGTTATCTAGCTTATTATATTGTCAATTTAAGTGCACTGATGCGTATTTTCACACATCTTTGGAGTTTAGTGGTTGGTGATTAGGATGTATGGAGTAAAAATATATTAAGACATCGAAACAAAAATCATATTTATGATGACAAGTTAACTCATAAAGAAAGGGTAATATTAAAGAGACTTATATAGTTCCAAAGTACTGAACTTGAACTATTAAGGTCATATGCAAATATTGGTTAGTATAGTAATAGACTAGTACACTAAAGTGAAACACTCTAGAAAAAATAAAGGCTATACAATAATGTTTTTTAAATAATACATTTGCAATGTTAAAATTACATCTACATGTGCCCTTTTACCTTAGAATTGTTAGGAAATAAAGCATCAATGCCTAGTTTATTTAATCCATTTCTTACATAATCCTATGAGAGAAAAGCATGTATGCGAGCTTACATAATAACGATAATGCATAGATCAAATAGAATAGAAACAAGATAACACAATATATATCCCATGAAAACCTTAAAGAGGGAAAACCCAACCTCTAAAAGCATTTGTACTCCACCCTGTTATTCAACAATAAAACAATACATGCATTTACATAGTTACAATGAATCCTTATGAAACATCAAGACTCTCCAATACATCCTACATGTGTCCAAACATGAATCCACATATCACATGTGATGCTTCACATAATAAATCCTTAGAAAGATTCAATACTATGATAACTCTTTCATCCAACTATTCTTAGCAATTATAAACATATGCTTGCTTATGTAGACTCGAGCTAACAAAAATACAACAAAGTAATGGTTGAATTTGTTCTATATACCCTACAAGTAATGGTTGATTAGGATCATGAGCTCTAATAGGAGGTAAGGAAAGCATATTATTTTCAATGAGCTCCAACATGATATTATGAAGGGTATTGGGTAAAGGGGTAAATTTTCTACTCCTATCTACAAGGGCATATAGACTTGTTGTATTTATAGTAGCCACTTGGTTATCATCTTGTTGAGTTGGTTGAGGGGAATTATGTTGTAAAAATCCCCTATTCTATTTCTTGAAAGGTTGGTAACTATTTTGAGTTGTAGATTCCAACTTTTAGGATGACTAGGTGGAATTTTCACATTATGATAATAAGTCATATTCTAATAATCACGAAGGGTTGTACATAACTGTGTAAAGGATGGGAATCTCAACATCTCAAGTTTGGTTTGGATTTTTCTTTGTAAGTTGGCAATAAACATTCATTGAAGGCCGACATCAGGAATCTTAAATTTTTATTTATGAATAAAGTATTTGGTATCTTCTTATGAAATCAATCACTTTCTCATCATCCTTTTGTTTGCATGTCATTAAATCAATTAGAGACATTTTGGGACCCATGTTAATGTGGAAGTGGTTGTAAAATGCATCAAAAAGCTCTTTGAATGAACCAATTGAATTATTCGATAAGGAAGAGAACATCAAAAAATAAGCCTAACTGATATAACAATAAAAAGGTAGGTTTTACAATGGTAAAATGATGTGTCCCTATTGGAAAAAGTTCTTTTTCGATCCTCACTAAGGACTTATTCACCTAGTGGTGAATGGGTCCCTGCTATAGAAGTTGTCAAAACCAACTTCAGACTCCAAGAACACCTGCATGCAAATGGATACCTGTCACAAGGAAGAGAATGGATGGACAAAACAAACAAGGGTTTAAAGCTCTGAAAAATGGAGAAATTATCTTATCAGAACAAAAAGGAATTCAATAAAATAGACAATGAGATCAATCCTTAAGAAGGAGATCATGCAAACCCTAAAAGAAACCCTAATAGGAAACCATTTAATAATTAATATATTTATTAAATGTCACTTTATGCAAACTAAAGGTGAAATCTTAAGAAGGGAATAAAGGTAACTTAATCAACATAATTAAGTTAAAACCTTTACTCTAGCATTAAATTAGTTAGAGACATTTTGGGACCCATGTTAATGTGGAAGTGGTTGTAAAATGCATCAAAAACTCTTTGAACAAACCAATTGAATTATTCAGTAAGGAAGAGAACATCAAAAAACATCAAAAAATAAGCCTAAATGATATAACAATAAAAAGGTAGGTTTTAAGATGGTAGAATGATGTGTCCCTATCGGAAAAAGTGCTTTTTCGATCCTCACTAAGGACTTATTCACCTAGTGGTGAATGGGTCCCTACTAGGATTTTGGAAAATCAATTTACGGGTTCTATCCTTCAAAGCTTGCACTCCTAGATCCTAGGTGTTCAGCTCTTGAAAGTCAGAAATAAATATTGCAAAAGACTTTTTGTGATATTGTAATATATATGACAATTTTGGCAACTTTGCAACTTTGAGATCTTTTTTTCTCCAAATTATCTTCAACCTAAAATCTACAACCATAGATCAAAGGAGAATAAAAATGTTGTTTTGTTAGGGAATAGGAGTTTTCCTTGGTCAAACCCCATTTTGGTAATTAAACCTTAAGATGAAATAATGAAACATGAAACATGAAACAATGATACATTAGATGAAATGTGGGATGATAAATCAACAATCTAGCATGAAATATCTTTAAAGAATGTAGATATTTATCATGAGCTTGACATAAGATAATGGTTTTGAATACTTGAATTTGATCACCAATGGTACATCATCACATTAGCTCAACATTTATGAATTTGACATGATGAAATAGATCTTTGATTACTGCAATTATTGGCATATGGCTTCTAGTGTTGTCATTGATCTAGTCCACATTTCAACATTTGCTAATGCTGGGAGACAGAGTGAAGAACAAGGTATTCGACTAAACTTGAGTCTATCAATCTATTTGCATTACCAGTTTATCAATTCGGGTTGTGGATCTCAAGAAAGGTTGTTGGCCATATGGAATATCTTATTCTCAAGTTTTGTGTCATCACATCAACTAGTGTACGAGTTAGGAGATCCAGTTTATTGATTTCCTGTTTATCAGTACAAAGAGATGACTTGGCAAATATAATATATTGTGGATGTATAAGGAGTAATTGTTTAAATGTTTCTGTGTTCAAACATGTTGATTCGGGTCCTCACTATGCTATGTCCAACTTTGGATGATGTGCATTGAAATTATTTGTGAATTTAGCCAACGGTTGGAAAATATTTTATGTTTTATTAAAACCGACATATGGTTGATTAAATATCTTGTTGTGGATATATATAAGTGATAGATTATATCATTTTGATATAGATGTGAAGTATAGTGTTGTGTGATGTGAAATTCAAAAGGATAGTATAGCGATTTCACCTGCGCATAAATGGATTTGTGATGCGAATTGAAATAGACTAGAGCAGAATAGCAGAATCAGATAGAAGGTCAAGAGATCGACCAATGTGCTTAACCAAAACTATTCTCAAACATTTGTAGATGCTAATTTATAGTTCACCACTTATGTTCTCTTTTGACACTGATTGTAAGGCAATGAACCTTTCTATTTTTGAGTAGTGAGCTCTAGGCAGTGTGCCTGAATGCAAGTGCATTCCCATTTTGTAAAACTTATATTTTACTCAAATTTTGGATTGACCTCCATCGTGGCTTTTCCCCTAACAGAGTTTCCATGTAAAAATCCCTGTGTTATGGTGTTGTAGATTATTGCTTTATGTGCTTGCATCTTTCTTTTGGTTCAATGTTGTAAGTGGTTTAAATATCAGATTAATAAAGTTAAGCTTTGCAAAACACTGATTCACCCCCCTCTTAGTGTTCCCTGATTCCAACAACAATAAATTTCAATACTATTCCCTTGAATGCCTTCTTGAATGATCTTGAATTTTCTATAATTCTCTTGTAAAAGTACTCTTGATTGCTTCAATTTTTCTAGGTGAAACTTTGTGAAATAACCTTATATTTATACTTATCTTAAGGTTAAATCCCAAATTTCAAATAACACAAGCCGATATTAGATCTAGGATTTGAAATCATTAAAATATCACCAAAAACATATCCGAAGGGGTGTGTTCTAAGTTAAGTTAGGACCCATTCGCCATATGGTGAATGGTTCCTAGCATACTTAATTAGGACACACTTTGGGGATGTGAAATGATATGTCAAAAGGGGGTCCTAGGACCTAGTCAGGACCCATTCACCAAGTGTGAATAGGTCCTAGGTCACTAGACTAGGACACATTCCTTCTAAAATTAAGTATTATGTAATATTATTTAAGAGTTTCGGGCTTTATCCCTAAAAAAATGCAATAAATTAGGCTTATATTTGAATTTAAGAGGCCAATTAACTTTAATTTAACCTCAATTAATTAATAAACCCTATATTAGTGTGAAAGTGTAAAGATATACTTTAGAAAATCCTAAATAAGGCATCATTAAGTCCATTTTATTATTTAATTATTCATTCCCAAACTAAGTAAAAAGGGATACATTTCCATTACTACAATACTACATCAAATATTATCATTCCAACTTGCAAATTGTTCCTCTTGAAGTAAAAGAAAATTGAGAATTTATTTGATTATTAGAAGAGTTTCTCCCTAACACTATCTTATCAAATCTAAAATGACCATGCTCTATTCATAGTTTTGATTTCCCATTGTGACTTTCACCCATGACTATAATCAAATAATTGCTCTTTGAAGCCTTATAGTTGTTGATTACACTAGCCTTAAAGACCTCCATGTGTGGTGTAGTTGTAATAATTATTTGATGTTAATTTATTTTCACTTGACATGATTCACCCAATATGTCATCACAAGATGTAGCTTCACCTAATCATAAGCAAAAACAACCCTTTTTGATGTCTTATCCATCATAGTCTCCATAGTAGGCTACACATGAATATCCTATGCACTTCTTAACATTTTCATTTTCTTTTCTTGAAAACCATCAATGTATTATTTCCTACAACTGTCTATAGATGTATTTTGATATCTTTTCCTTGAAGTGTCTCCCTTTTCTAACTATTGTGTATGAACTCTGCTAATTAGTGTGTTGCCACTTAATGGATTTGGATACTCAAAACCTTGCTCATTACTCAAATCATTATTTTCATTTCAAAATATCATCTGTGGAAAAAGAACATGTGCATAAATCTTCAAGTCATGCATAACATTTATCCCTAATGCATGTATGCTTTGTAACTAGGTATGTCTACTTACTTGAATGAAACATCCAAAGTAGAAATGTGAATGTTATGTAGTTAGCCTTGTAGTGATGGGAAGACTATTAAATTTATTCTTTTAAAAGGTCATAATCAACATTGTCATACACTTGATGGAGACATGAGCCTCACTTCCTCTTTCAGGATTTTGAAGAGGTTGGGTTAGCAAACTACTCATTCCTATGAACCTCCTATTGTGATGGGTTAGTTTGCAACAATACATCAATATTTCCTAGGATATTATTCTTGTAATCCTATTGTTAAAATTTTTCATAAATCCTAGATTAGATTTCAATACCTTTCTTCTTCTTCTTTTCTTATGATTGTCATATTTTGTCATCCTACAAACTTTATAGATTCATGCCATTTCCTCTACATGACTATTATATTTTCCTCTTTGTGCTACACAATGATAGAGATAAGGGTCTACATGAATAAATCTAACTTATGTTTGATATTCACATTGTTCTCAAACATTTGCAAAGCTTTAAGAAATCTTCATAGTTATATTCAAACTTCCACCAATGGTTAGAACATTTAGCATCTTCTATGAATTGCCATACTCTTCTTGAATCTTTAACATTTCTCTTTATTAGACCATCCCAAAAATTGTCTTCTAATGCTCATCAATTTCTTCTCACATTCTATTATGAACTTTTCCTCTTTATGAACCTTTGACTAGTAGGTTTTGGCACCACAACTAGCATTAATATCTTCAATTATCTTCCTTATTCCATGTTTCTTCATCATTTATTCTATGCACAATGGGAAGATCAAATGATTCAAGCTGATCTTGCTATGCCTTGATCCTTTGAATCATTTTTCCTAAAGATGCAAATTCTTCCTCTACCCCTCATTATCACTCAGTAAATTGATGCATCAGTTATCAACCCTACAATGTAGTTAGGTCATAACATTTCTCCCTAAACTCTATTCCTTTTACATCATATGTTATTTAACC
The DNA here is from genome assembly GCA_007115665.2 of Sequoiadendron giganteum. Taxonomy (NCBI): domain Eukaryota; kingdom Viridiplantae; phylum Streptophyta; class Pinopsida; order Cupressales; family Cupressaceae; genus Sequoiadendron; species Sequoiadendron giganteum. The sequence goes on from CM021108.1 coordinate 243,369,061, forward strand.
TTTTTGATTATGGTGGTTGTCCTCTTAAGTGCATAGACTGTCCCTTGTCAATAATTATTTCCATCTCTGTTATAACTACTTTGGCACTATGGAATATCATTTACAACCCTATAAATTCCATTATCATGCTATCACTTGATTAAACTCTTCTTCTATTCCCTTTCCCTATTTTATCTAAGCTTTTAGCTAGTTATTCTAGTTGTTTGGGAACCTAGATATCTTCTCATTTAGTAAAGTGTACACATTTCAATTGACTATAAATCATGCTTTCTTCTTTTAGATTTGGTTTGCATGTGGTGAATGACATTCATCTAACATGAATATCATAGTAACTCAATGGTGGATTTTAACAAGTGAAAAGGATTTGACCATTGCTTGAAGAAGCATAAATATATATGCACAATGCTAAGTCTATGTAGCATTTCCATACTAAAAGTAACTCTATAATTTCCTTTCTCAAGGAAATTTCATCGTAACACCAAAGGGAAGCCCCTCAAGAATTTTGTGCTTTCCCAATTCAATATTTAGTTGACTACCTTCCACGTAATGAAGCATTATCATGCAAACCCCCCTAGTTTACAAGTAATGTCATGCTTTTCCCATTAAATTATACTTAGGAGATAGCCTCTTAAATGTTGACATTACAATTATTGCATTTGTCAAAATAAGGTTAAGCATAACCAGATGTATGTTTTCATAATGAATTATTCCAATCTATCCTTTTACCTTTCACAATACTCATTCATATCTTGATAGTTGGTAGAATTACTAAATTTTTAATAAGATTTTTCTCCTTGCTTATAGACTGTGATTTCATGTTCCTCAATTCATGCATTCCAGTTTCATTAATCTCAATCAAGGACATTACTAAATTGTTGACAAGGTCACATAGATCATTATGTTCTTTAGAATGTGAACCGTATCTTTGATCTTTTTAGTTTTCCTCACACTGTCATCTCATCCAATCACTGTCATGACCTATTATTTTTCTCATGTCATTGAAACCTTGTCCATTTTTTTTGTCTTAGATTATCATTTACCCTTTTCTTCTTAACAACATCCACTGACAATGTGATATCTCTATTCAACTCATGTTATTGGACTATGTTAGAATGCTATGAGGTGGTATGTCCTTCAAAACAATTAATCTTCAAAGTATTCATAGTATGTATCTACTCTTTGAAAATTTATTTCTCCTTTAATATGAACAATGGTTGTCAACCCCTTCATAGGTTTGAGAATTTTCTTTAGTTTAAAGAATTATTGCCCCTTCATGCTACCTCTTCAATATTTTACTATAGGTATGCTATATTTTATGAACTATGTCATGTCCCTTTGAATCACATGACTATGAATGAAAATGCATTGAGATTTATAGTCTACCCTTTGGGAAATGTGTTGTCCTTGTCATCAAGGGATATAATGGTCCCTTTCATTTCTAAGTTGTGACCCTAGCCCAATAATCTCTTCAACTAATGGTTCCTTTAAATGATATAACTATTAGTAGACATATCTCAGTGCCTTAATTAAGTATTCTCTCTTTAAAACCACTATTATATTGTACTTAGAGCTATCATACATGATAGCTTGAATGTTGATGTTGTCCTTTGTCAGTGAATTAAAAAGATTAGAAAAAACTTTATGTGTAGTTTCCATAACTTGTCCAATAGTTGCTAAAATTTTATGGTAGTGAATAAGCCCTACCTAAGAAATGACCCAACCTCTAGGGCTTGTTTGAATAATTTGAAATGCTGATATATTATTCATAGAACTATGTTATTCATAGAACTAATAATGAACTCATCATAGTTTCATCAATGTCTTGACATCCTTTCAGTGATAGTTTTTAAATTGATCTTCAATCACTGCTAAGGTATGCAGTTCTCAATGCATTATGTAAGTATAGAGATATGGCAACCATAGCTTCTTTTCTACACACATGTGAATTGAGAATACCTTATTTTAATTTACAATACCTTCCATATAACTTTAAATAGAAAACCCATGCAATATGATCTTCTCTAGACATTGTCACCTTGTATGATCATCATGATCATGGTGAATTGTAAATGCATTTTCCTAGAATACCCCTTGACAAAAAGTAGGATTTGACAAGAAATGAAAACTAAAATGTGAAAGGGCATCCTATATTTTATGGGGAGAATTTTTATTAAAACCCTATCTCACATGATGCTCATAAAAATATGTGACTACATGACAACATTTAGACCCTAAAATAGTATGATAACTGAAATAAAACTAAAAACTCTCAACCACATATGAAATTTGAGGCATACTTATTAGCTAGGTATTCAAGGTGTTGAAAATGTCAATCTGCATGATCAAGCACAAATTCCTGAAATCTATCATTTTCCTTGTAGCATGCCTTATTCTCAATCCCACTCTCTAAAAATTAGAAAAAATCTTGATGAATCCTTATCATGATCAAAGGAAGACTTTGTGAACACTTCCATTGGAGGTCCTTTATTGCTAAAGAACAAAAAACCCTAGAAAGTCTCCTCATACATGGGTGTAAACTAGACTCTTCAAGAAAAACAAAACAAATATTTTCCCTCCCATTTTAGTACTTGAAAATTAATGAACTTTTGACCTTTTCATCTTTCACATTATGAAACTTAAACATAGTCCCAAAACATTGCAATTCCCGTCTTACATTTTCTTATTCATTTTTGGCTACATTTAAATTATTAAAATCCCTTTTTAACTAATTCTCCAAATGTCATTTTCTTTAAAAATCTCAATAATATCACTATCCAAATATTTAGTTTTGGTTAAACATTTTATCCTATTATGAAATAGTCATTAGAAATAAAATCTTGTATCCTAGATCTATTTGCATAATGTTTATCATTCACATATCCATTTCCATCACACTAGTTAATCCAACCAATCATAATATCTCATAGATTGCTAGACACTAGGGGCAGGTCATTACATCATACTTTAGATCAAATATTTACATATGCCTTCTAGCTCACTTTGTTCCAAAAAACCAAAGTATCTTGAAATATAAACAAGAAAACACTTTCAATTATTTTCAACCATTTCATGAATATTTTTCTCCATCAAAACTTCATTAATACCAATCTAGACAAACAATGTCAATCATAGCTCACTTACAGTCTAGTGCTTTATTAAACTATCTAATATATTTCATTCCTATCTTGGCTACAAATATTGATCCATCTGATCCAATCAATCATCATTAGGATGTACCCTTCCCTATCATCATGGTTTTCATATATTAACAACACTATCATTGTTTTGTTCTTACCTTAACAAGACTATCCTTCTATTATTCCTATCTCAACAATGTTATCACTATCATCAATCAATCAATTTTATCTTGGCCAATGACAAGTGTATGCACGCAAAAATGGTCTGAGCATCACATTAATTAAATACTTACTATTTGATTAATATTTTTAATTCCTCTACTATTATAAATAAATTGTAATATTTATTTATATGGTTCATATTCTAATTCTTCTTTTCCCAAAATTCACCTTCTTTCTAAAATTAATTAAATGGACACATTAATCAATTTTTTATTTAATTGATTTTCCCTCTTCCTTTTATATTTGAATTTTTAAATTCAAATTGGAATATTCTTCAAAAATCAGTTAAAATGCACAAATCAATTAATTTGGCATTTTACTAATTTACCCTCTTCTTTTAAATTGAATTTTTAATTAAATTTAAGCACATTTCTACAACTCTCCTCTAACCACCTCCAACTCACCTGCCACCTCATCATGTGTCTCACAAATGAATTTTTATAAATCGGAAAATATGAAATATCTCCAACAAATTTTCAGCCAATTTTGAACAAACTGAGACACATGGCTCCTCCTTCTCTGTCATTCCTTTCAACACTTGGCAATTTGTCTTGTGGAAGGGAGCCATCTCCCTGATTCCCTCCAACCTCCTGATGCTCTGTCGTTGATGCCGCAGGATCACAATCCTGACCATCCGTTGTTGCCACATCACCTTGAGGCCTAAAAAATCTATAAATATAGCCCTTTGCTACAACTTTTCAATATGAAGATTTAGACAAGTTTATGCTGCTGAATTTTAGTGCATTTGTGAGAGAATTTGGAGAGCATTTTAGATTAGTTTTGCATTTGTAGCTCATTTTAGTGTCATAATGACATTTTAATTTTGATAGTTTAGTTCATTCCATCTTCCATTTAGCATTTACATTTGATCATCATTATCATTTCAGCACTTAGATTCTAACATCATTCCATCATAGGATGATTTAGTTTCTATGCATAAAATTATTGAAAAATCCAAAAACATAGGCATGTAGATTTTATTTTAGCGTCTTGTATCTTGAGTTGTCAATCTTTGTAGGTTAATGTCCAGCCATAATAAGATCCGGGTATGTGTAGGATCATGATGGGCCAAAAAGTCGCGATATCTAAGTGATATGATGGCCCATGTGGTTGATGACTTTTTTTTCCCAAAATTGATGAAATGAAAAGGGTTTTCAAAGGAGATTCTCAGATTTCCACCAATATAACTTATTATTATTCATTTTCTATTTGAATTACGACTAAAGTCTTGATTGATAAGCTGATTGAAAAAATCTATAACTTTCAAACAATATCACATTTTTTGAATCCAAAACATGCGTCAAATTATATGCTTCACATACTATAGGATTAAAAAAGAAATTGAATTTCAAGAATTTTTGACCAAGTTAAGGTGGTTAGACATACAAGTTTTTATATTTTTTAAAATTTGTAATAAAACAATCATAACTAATTATTTACTTGGAAAAAAATTACAAAAAAATATGCATCACATCGGGACATGAGTCCCCTACTTATATCTAAAATCTTATAAAAAAATATTATCATTTTATTGTTGTTAGGGTGGTCAGACAGACACCTACTTTTTTTTTCCCTAAAATTTAAGTATTACTGCATTGAAATTTCAAATTTTCACCAAATAGTTTTTAAAAAAATAAATAAACCTAGTAGTTTAGAAACTACATTCAATTTTCTATAGATTATATTCTTACATATTTTTGAAATAATATAGATAACTTATTCAAATTTTTATGTCAAGTTTCCTAACTTTGTTTTTTGGAATTTTATTGCCACTTAAGGGCCTATTTTTTCCACGATGATCCTGCACATACCCATCCGAGAGCATAATTTGTAGGATTCCTTGGGATTAGAGAACCATGGAGTGAATTAGAAGGATAGTTGTAGTTTCATTTATGTTGTTTTTGATTTCCTTTTAAGTAATGCATTCCATGAAGGTGTGTTATACTAACATTGCAGGACATACTTTATACTACACATAAATTAGCGCCCACCATGGGGCCTAGCCCCATGATTTAATCAATTTTTTGTTGAGTTTAATTTTGCAGGTTTTGTCAAAATATATCAAACGGTGCATACGAATTTTTCTGCAACGCGTTTGGTTCCTATTTCGGTGCATCTGGTTACCTGTTTCAGCACATTTGGCTATTCTTTCAGTGCATCTAGTGTTTCATGGGGCACATTCAGACTCTGTTTTGGCACGTCAGGCAGTTTAAAATTTAAATTTTGTCATTTTTTTAGTTTCAACACATTCACTTTATATTTTAGCGCATTCAACTGTTCTTTCGACGCATTCAATAGTTTAGCGTGTTTGGTCTAAGTTTTAGTGCATTTGGTCTCTGTAATGGCACATTCAATTTTTACTATCAGTTTTCTAGATTCCTGAAATTGATTAAATTTTTTATGTGTTGTAGTAATTCAATATGTAGTCAGAGACTTTGCAAAAACATTTAAAAGAATGATGTCAAAGATAAAACATTGAAACTACTAACGGTTGGCTGCATGGTTAAATCTAGTTATTACTTTTCCTTTGGTTAAGATAGGAATCTAGTATAACTATGGAGGTTAAATTTACACCATGCTTGTTGTGTTTGGAATGGTAGGTGAGTATGCTCTCCCTTTAACTAGGTGATCAAAAAGCTAGACCTGTTCATTTTATTTTCATTTTTAACCTTAGAGGGCCTACCTCCCCACTGCGAAAGGAGGGAACGAACCAGTTGGTAACACACTCTAAGCAGAGTGACTTCCAGCCGGGATATAAATGTAGATGCTTAAAGAAAGTTTGAGTATCACGAGTATCATTCTGACAAGAAGGGCATAAATGGTACCCCACAAATGGAAAGTCCTTACTAAAACCCTCTTATTGTAGTTTTCCCAAATTACCCTATCAATTCTTTGGTGCAACAACGGTCATTGTGAAGGCACCCATATTTTCACAATGTTTAGTAGAAATGATCAACTTGCCATGTGAGATTCATGGGAGTTGGAAGCTTGGTTGGATTGAGAAGTGAGTGCACTATAAGGGGAGCCTGTGCAGCCAAGCTTTTGGATTCATTCGCTAAGAATATACGGGTGGAGTCAAATCCGTGTGGGATCCAAAAGAATACAGTCTTCCACAACCAAAGAAATGTGCTTGTCTGATGTGTTTACCAATGTGTTTTTGAACAAAATCTTAAACAACCATTACACCAATACATTCAACCATTGATTCAAAAGAAAATCCAACTCAAGCAGTCCAGATTCACTATCAAAAATCAACAAAAATATGTCAAACTATCAAAAAATAGAAAAAAATTTCCAGTTCGACGCATCTTTTGCCTGTTTCAGTGCATCCCGCTTATACATTCCTAGTACATTCTTTTGTAATGCATTCATACCTTGTTTTGACGCATTTAGACCATTCCCCAATGCATCCATACCCTATTCTGGTGCATCTAGAGCTTTTTGTAGCACATCTGAGCCATTTTGTAGCGCATCTAAGTTTCAACACATCCATACCCTGTTTCAATGCATCTGGTGAATTTTCAGGCAGAAACCCGAATTTGACCTCTTTTTTGTCAATCAACTTTCAGTTTAGATTTTCCCCCTTAAACAACATCTTTTTATCATCCTAAAGTTTATGTTGAGGGATTGGAAATCAATCAAAATTTTCAAGAAACCCCTTTCCTAAAGGATCAATAAAACAAAGAAACACCTTAGCTTTAAGAAACTTTTGAAAAAAAGACGCTTCTTATACCAAAGTAGGGAAGTCTTGCTCGATTATCGAACCTTCATCCATCGATATCATGACTTTGATAGAGGGTATACTAACGATTTTTCTTTAGAGCCTTTATCTTCACAAGATTATTATCAATGAAGAGCTCTTTCACAATAGTCAACCAATTTGCCATTCTTTCATTCCCCAACCAGTAATTCAATATTCCAATTGTCCCAACCAATTTCTGCAATAGATCCTAATCTTGTTGAAACTAGCATTCTCAAGCGAAAATTCCTCATCTAAATTTTGACCAAACATCTCAAAGTGCCTTCCTCACCACATCAAATTTCTAATTTAGTAGCTGCATTCCACCATCAGGATTTATCATCCTTCATCAGGATTTATCATCCTTCATCAGGTTTCATCATCCTTCATCCCAAAATAAAGCTTGCTTAACCAAAATTTTAATCAACCCCTTTGGCACTCCCAAACTTTGGTCAAATATTTAGAGCATCATCATCACTTGTATGGCCATCCAAACTAGATCTCAAAAGCATAAACTTCAAGAAAAATGAATATTAACTCAAGATAACATGGCTAAACCCGAAGTAAACCCCTTTCATGAACACCATCAAAACGACATTGATGAGGTAAATGAGGAAGATGTCCAACAAGCACAACAATACCCAAACTTCCATAAATTCTTAGAAAAAGGTTTTGAAAAAGATGGAGAAAGATACCTTTTGATGTTGGAAAACAAAGGAGTCAAGTTACCTGATGATTTTGATGTTAACAAATTTAAAATAAATCTTAAGAAAGTAGAAATCGAAACCCAAACTGAATCAAGTAATGAAGTGAAAACCAACAATCCCTTGGACGTTTTGAAACAAAAAATCCAAAATCTTCAACAAAAAATGAAGAACATGCAAACTGGGAATACTAAGATATATTCCATACAAGACATATGTCCCTACCCATTCGATCAAAGCATTAACATGATACCATTCCCCAGACAAATATGAATTTCCTAAATACGACAAGTACAATGGGAAAATTGATTTGATAGATCATGTAAGGGAATTTTGAACGATGAGTCTTGAGTTTTTCCATGAGGATACATACCTAATGAGATTATTCCCACATAGTTTGGGAGGCCAATGCATGCAGTGGCTCTCACAATTACCTTTGAGAATCAAGTTTTTTGAAGAATTAGTAAACAAGTTCATTACCCAATATTCGTATAAAATTCAACACGAGCTCATGATGAAAGACCTTTGTAATGTAAAAAAACTAGAAGGAGAATCATTCCTCATATTCTTGCAAAGATGGAGAAGGTTATTCACAACACATCCCTGACCCATACCAGAAAAGGAAAAGATAGAGGTATTCATTAATAACCTGAATCCTGACATGAGTTATAGACTTGACTTACAATGCCCTCCAACCTTTGAAAAATTGATTAGGAATGGATTCAAGATTGAGGAGGATTTAGTAAAGCGAGGAATTTTGAAAATCTATAATGAAAATAATTCATCTAATTCCTCCAAAAATAATAAAACCAAGTTTTGGAAAAAGTGCAAAAATAATGACAATGATGCCTCTGCTGAAATTCATAATGCCAAACCAATTTTTGATTTGTCAGGAAGTTCTTCAAATACAAATAAAAAGACCGTCAAAAAGACCACCTAAACTACCAATCAAGCCAACAGTCAAAATTCTAACTAGGGGAATAATCAAAATAATCAAACATTGTCATCCAAGAATCTGCCTTATCAAACATTGAACAATCACAGGAAATTTACGCCCCTAGGTCAATCACATGAATCCGCCTTGAGGGAAATTATTGCAGAAAATCTCATCACTTTACCTAATACTTGAGGCTTTGAACCTAAGGTAAAATCATCTTGGTGGAATGACACTCATTATTGTGAGTTTCATCAATGTAAAGGTCACCTCACTAATAGTTGCATGCAACTAAAACATAAAATATAGGATTTGATTGACAATAAAGTCATAAGAATCGAGGAACCTCAAACCAACACTGACCATGGTGTATTCAAAAATCCTTTGCCAAATTACGACAAAGGAGAATCTTCTAATAGCAATGGAAAAGGAAAAAAATTGAACTATGTCCATGATACCACCATTCATCATATCTGAACTATTGAAAATCACACAAATGACATCAATAACACACCCGATCCTATTGCAACCCGTCATCCATTCAAAAACACCAACATTCTTTCCAATCAAGTCCTCAATATCTCGCAAGATGTGGTTGTAATAGATAATAAGTTAATTTCATCAAAATCAATGGAATACAAGATAGTGTGCCCGTAAATGTGACCACGAGAGCTCAAACTAAATATGTTTTAAAGGGAACTACTTCCAAACAACCTACTACTACATCTAATCAATACAACATTGTCGACCATCTTCAAAAAATTCTTGCACAAATATCAATATTGGAGCTCCTAAAAATTTCTCTTGCTCATAAAGAGATTCTAGAAAAAGCCCTAGTCGACACAACAATGCTAAATGATCTAGAGGTATGTGATTTCCAAGCCATGGTGGGACACCTAGTTGCACCTCATTTCTTATCCTTTTTAGAAAATGATGATGTATCACTCACCCATTCTCACAACATGGCCCTTCATATTGAAGTTTTAATCCATAAAAGTCGTGTCAAGCGCGTCCTTATAGACAAAGGAGATGGACTTAATATATGTACTTTAAAGGTTTTCTAAGCACTAGGGTTCTCTAAAAATTCAATAGATCTAAGAAAGAAGATCTCAATCAAAGCATATGATGATGAGGAGAGAGCATCAAAAGGTCTGATTATATTGCCCATTCAGGTGGGGGAAATCCTAAAAAATGTAGTCTATCAAGTTTTGGATAAGGATTTAACATATAACATACTCTTGGGTTGTCAATGGATCCATGAAATGCAGGTTATACCCTCAACATACCATCAATGCTTGAAGTTTCCTTGTAATGGCCAAGAAATCACTATTCATGTTGATTCAAATAGTCCTCGACAATGTAATGCCCTCAAGGCTATCTAGGATGTATTTGTCCCTCACCACTATGAAGCTCTTAATTCCACTACTGATGTCTCCAACAATTCCAATCAAGCTAGTCCTTTATCCACATCCTCCTCTAGAGGAAGTAAATCTAGTTCACCACCCAAATAGTTAGAGAAAAAGGAGTCTAGCCCTTCTGCACCCATTAATTCTGAAGCCTAGCTAAATACCCTGGCCAAACAATTTGAATAGAAAGTCCAAATCAAGGACAAAGGTATCAATGAATATTCCATTACACAATCCCTCTGCCTCTTGTAGTTAATGTCACCAAAATCCTATGGTCAGCCATCAGCCTCATCTCAAACTTGCTCACAACTAGTCACCCTTTTTGATGGTTGGTTTATAAAAGCAGGAACCCAAGTAGAGGAATCATATGAAAAAGATGTTTTGATATGGCTCTATAAAGATGAAATTGATTCTCAAGATACAACAACAAATGTAAACCACTCAGTATGGAAAAGGATTCTGGATCCTGGAAAAGATGGGGTATGATGGATAGGGACCTATTGGAAAAATAAAAGAGGGTATCAAAGAACCTATTCAACCCATTATAACTATTCCCAAAGAAAAAATAGGGTTAGGATACAATGAACATCAGAAAGAGGAAGACACAAAAGAGGATATAAAGTAGAAGGATGTTGAATAGATTCTACAGCTCCAAGCCAGTGACCACTATGAAACAGATTCAAATAGATATGAGTGGGATTCATTGTTAGAAGGATCATGTCATGAAAATAATGTTGATGAAATCCATAAGTATACTCCCATGCTTGAGGAGGGACAAGGCTTGGGAATTATACCACTTGAATTAGAATTGCACAATATTGATGGCTTGAGTGAGGATGAATAGACTTATAGTGAGATAGACCCCTTGGAAGAGAGTGACATTATAGACCTCGACTTGGCCACGGTCTTTTTTTATGACAAAAATGCTATTAGGACACTTATGCCATCTGACCTAGACTCATCTGATGATACCCTACCATTACAACATCCTGAATTAATAGATTGGGATGAAACTGAACCTATCAATATTCCCACCTTTTCGAATGATGAGGCCATCATAAAATTCCTATGTGTTGTTAATTCTGAAATAGTCTCCACCATTGAACATTAGAGCATAACTTCATAATAGGAGAGTGTCAAGTTTTCCAACTGCAAAATAAATGAAACAAAAGAAAGATCTGATGCTGAAAACCATTCCATGGCAGTATTAGATCTAGAAATAGTAAAAATAAAGAGCCCATCCAATGGTGAAAACCTCTTTGAGGTGCCAAAGGATGGGAAATTTGACACTCCTTGAGCACTTCTAGGAGAGATCGAAAATCCTGATTGAACCAACACAGTCCATCAATGTTGGAAGTGCATAAATAGTAAGAACTCTTCATTTGGCAGAGTCATTGACAAAAATAGAAAAGCCCAGCTTCATCAAGTTCTTCAAAGAGAGACAAATCAACTTTGCTTGGTCATATGTGGATATGCTAGGGATAGATTCAGACCTTATAATGCACCATTTATCTCTTACTTTAGGAATCAAACTAGTTAAATAAAAGTTGAGAAAAATACATCCGCACATTGCCCTATTAGTGAAAGCGTAACTAAAGAAGTTGTTGGATGTCAGATTCATTAGGAATATTGACTATGCAAAGTGGATATCAATTATTGTACCTATCTTGAAACCTGATAATAGCATAAGGATTTACACTGAATTTAGAGATCTCAACAAGGTTTTCCCAAAAGATGATTTCGCCTTACCTAACATAGATATCATTGTGGACTTGACAGTGGGAGATGACATGTTATCACTAATGGATGGCTTTTTTGGGTATAATCAAATCAAGATAGCTCCTGAAGATCAAGATAAGACTGCTTTCACTTTCCCTTGGGGAACTTTCTATTGGAACATCATGCCCTTTGGGTTGAAAAATGTAGGGACCACATACCAAAGAGCTATGGCAACCATCTTCCATGACATGATGCATACCTTCATGGAAGACTATGTGGATGACCTATTGGAAAAATCCTACACCAAATAAGGACATCTGGAGATATAAGAGAAGCTATTCACTCTCTTGGAGAAGTTTAATGTTCGTCTCAATCCAAAGAAGTGTGTATTTGGGGTAACATCGACAAAGCTACTTAGATATATCATGTTAGAGAAAGGTATTGAAGTAGACACCACAAAGGTAAAAGCTATAATGGAGATGAATCCCTCAAAAAACATCAGACAGCTAAGGTCCCTTCACTCATCTCCTACACAAGAATGTTTCTTTCTGATGGCATGAGAAGTGTGAAACAACCTTCAACCAACTAAAACAATACTTGATGAGTCCACCAGTTCTAGCACCTCCAGTAGAAGGGAAACCTCTTTTATTGTAGATCACCACTACTGACCGATCATTAGGATCCTTGTTGGCATAGGAAGATTCAATGGGGAGAGAAAGAGAAATTTATTATATCAATAGAACCTTGAATGGATATGAGATCAATTACACATCCATTGAGAAATCTTGTTTAGCTATAGTGTTTGCTACCCAACAATTGTGACACTATATGTTGACTCACATAGTTAAGTTCATAGCTAAGATTGATCCACTAAAGTATCTCCTAAGCAGAGAAAATATGATAGGAAGACTGGCTAAGTGGGTAATGGCACTCAGTGAATTCGACATCCAATATTTCAAAAAAAAAGCTATCAAAGGGGAAGCCATTGCTAATCAACTAGCTAAGGCACCATTTCATGATGATCATCCACTCCACATTGAATTTCTAGATGCAGATGTCTTGACAATAACAAAAAAACAATGGGTTTTATATTTTGATGGTTCCTTCACTCAACATGGATTAGGAGCATAAATCCTATTCATCACTCCCCTAAAGAACACCATTCCAAAATATTATCACTTGATGTTTCCTTGCACCAAAAATATAGTCAAATATGAAGCATTCATTATTGGAATCAGGATATCAGTGGAATGGAAAATTACAGAGCTCCAGGTTTATGGGGATTCACAGTTAGTCATAAATTAGGTCAACAATGATTATCAAACTAAAGACGACAAGATAATGCCTTATAAGAGAATGATTGATGACTTCAAGAAGTATTTTGTCGACATCAAATTTGGTCAAATCCCAAGGAGTGACAACAAAGTTGTTGATGCTATGGCTACTATTGCTTCTTTGCTGCAGATTCCAGAAAAATGTGGTCAGTATGAGTTCATGGTGGAGCAACTGTTTACTGCTGCCTACGATGACTCTGAGTCTCGAATTATTTTCCATCTAGATGATGTCAATACCTACATCTACAAAAAGATCTACACTTACCTATAAGATAATATCATCCCTCCCGATCTTTCCCGTAACCAAAAATGAAATTTCATTTGCTAATCTGCCTGCCATACCATTAGAGTAGATGTCCTTTACTATCGAGGTCTTGATGGAACTCTTTTGCAATGTCTAGAAAATTATGAGTTTGAAAACAACTTTCCGCAATGTCCACGAATGTATTTGTGGAACGCGTTCAAATGGTTAACCCTCACCAAGAAACTCCTTCATCTGGGATATTACTGGCCAACTATTAAGAGAGAAGCATTTTAAATTGTCAAGACATATCGAAAATGTCAGATCTACGGTAATCTCATCAATGTACCAACACAAGAATTACAACCCTTTGCATCAACATGGCCATTTTGTCAATGGGGGCTAGATCTTGTGGGTAAAATTCACCCACCTTCATCCAATGGACACAAGTTCATTATCACAGCCACAAAATACTTCACAAAGTGGGTTGAATCCGTGCCTCTAATCACCATCATAGGGAATAAAATCTCCTCTTTCATCCTGAACTACATCATTTGCAGATATGGTATCCCTCAATCTATTGTCACCGACAATGGGAGACCTTTCAAGAATCAAGACGTACAAAAACTCTATGAAAAGTTTCATATATAGCATCGGTTTTATATACCCTACTACCCTAAGGGGAATGGTCAAGCTGAGGCCTCAAACAAAAAAATCCTAAAAATCCTAAAGAAAACCATCAACGATGTTGGACATGATTGGCATGTTCAATTAAACCCTGCTTTATGGGCCTATTGCACAAGCATCCGAACACCCATGAGAGCCACACCCTATGCACTTATCTATGGATCTGAAGTAGTATTGCCAATCGAAGTTGAGATACCCTCACTTCAGGTATCCCTAAAAGGTCTCATTACAGATGAGGATTACTGTGTGTCTAGATTGTACGAGCTCGAGTTGTTGGATGAGCGTCGTCAAGTGGCAATGAATCACCTGAAATTCTATTAGTAGAGAATGCCCCAAAGCTATAATCACAAAGTCAAACCTAGGACATTCCAAGTCGGTAATATGGTACTCAAAGAAAATCCCCATAATCAATAGGACCGAGAAAACAAAGGAAAATTTGAACCTAATTGGTTAGGTCCTTTTGTTGTGGTTTAATTCTTTGGATCAAGGGCATATCAGTTATCTACACCAGAGGGAGATTTATTTGAAGAACCAATGAACAACATTAACCTGAATAAATTCTATACTTGATGCATCCAGTGCATGTTAAAAGTCTTGAAAAAATCTTAAAAAGCAGAAAATGTCCTAAAATTTTTTTAAAAAATAATCAAAAAAATCAAAAATTAAAAAAAAAAAAAATCAAAAAAATGGTTGGCTTGATGAAAACCTAGCAAACAAGCATCTTGGTAACAACAAAAAACAATAAAATTATAAAATCTAAAAAGTGCAATAAAAAAAGGTGAAAACCTAGTAAATAGGTGCTATTTGTGATAAGTTAGCTCCTTCGTATTTTCGAGCATGTGTTGACTGTTTGCTTCTGCCATCCCTTTGCATTTGTGCATATCTTAGAGCAAGCTTCACATCCATATTTGGCTAATGCGGTCATCCCACTCTGGCTTGGTCTTCATTGTACATATCCATAATAAATTTGGTTTGTTCTCACTAGGGGAAAAAATCCTGATCTCACTAGGGGCAAATCATCATTGTGCATAAATCAACAGGAAAGCAATCAGAAAACCATAACATCAAAATAAAAATTGCAATAATCATTTCAAAATCTGAGCATCGAAAATCAATCCAATCTAATCAATCAATCAAATCAAACATCAACACCAAACCAGGTCATCTCATCACTGAAGGATCATCTTCTGAATCATGGTTGGATCACCTTAACAAAAATATTCAAATGATGTATTGT
Source organism: Sequoiadendron giganteum (assembly GCA_007115665.2). NCBI lineage: Eukaryota > Viridiplantae > Streptophyta > Pinopsida > Cupressales > Cupressaceae > Sequoiadendron > Sequoiadendron giganteum. Next base: position 243,384,421 of record CM021108.1, read on the forward strand.
GATTGTTGTTATCATTTTTTGGGAGTACCTCGATGATGTTACAAACTAGAGGCACTGTGATCAAGAAGGATATTTTTCTTTGTTTGCTGCTTGTGAGCAAATTGTCATGAGACATGCTCTACAAAGTATCATTGAAAACATTCTGAATTTGCACAGGAACATGATTAACTCTTGTATGTTTACACAAGTGATACTCAAGTCATCTTGGTCTAATTATACCTAGATGCTTGTGTTATCTTGCATTATCAAATCTCAATGAAAGTTGTATGGAAGTTGTACTTAGGTCATCATGGTCTATTTTATACCATTGATGTTTGTACTAACTTTCAACATAATGAAACGCTCAATGATGAAAATATGCACAATGAATAAGATTGACAACATTGCATATATAATTGCATTACATTTTAATCTACATCTACACTATAGATTTTCTAAGCTAGTCATCATCAAGGTTGATGTTATTTCTTTCTATAGGATTTGAGTATACTTGACACAACAAAAAAAAATCATTCATTTGTATTTCCGTTTCATTCCATATCATACCATCATTTGCATTTGAAAATTTCCAAAAATAAAGCATAATACCATCACATCAAGATCATAATAAATGCATCTCTTTCATTCATTCATAATTCATTCATAGTCATTCATCATAATAACATTATCCGTTTGACACATTTGCATTCATAACATCATTATCCATTTCACACACTTGCATTCATATTCATAATCTATTTCACATATTTGCATAGAAAATACCAAAAACATGGAAAATTTCACAACATAATTGCATCATAACATCCATCACATAGTTTCATAGCATAAAAATCATACATCCATACATCTACATGCATCACATTTGCATCCATAAACTATCCATAATAATTTATTTGCAAGTCATAATAAAATCATTTGCATCCATACATCAATAGACATATAAAAATAACAAAAATCACATTTCATATCATTTGCATCCATATCATCCATCCCATAAATTCATCCATCCATAAAAAAATCATCATCATCCATATATGCATCCATAACATAATCATATCAAAACATAGCATAATCATATCAGACATAAATTAAATGCATCCATCCATAATAAAGGATCAAGGCATAAGATCATCAAACAAAGTTGCATATAATAGAACCTCATGAAAATATATCAAGTATACAATGATAAATTTGAGAAAGTGATACATCAAAAATGTGGCACATAGCCAAGTCTATAAATCACAATATGAAATCAAGTCTATTGGGGAGACCTTGTGGTGCTACCACTTGATGTGGCTGGTCTCTATCCTATCCTTGAAGGCCCTACCCCTAATGGTCTTGTCCTTGGTGGTGGAGGTCTACTTGGTGGAAGTGGCTGAGTAACCCCTCTGCTGGTGGTATGGGAATGTGAGAATTTGGACCTAGATCTGGTGTAGCTAACCCGCTGTGCTAGTGGTACAACCTCATGGTATCTACCTCTATAGTATTTCGCCTCCTTAGAAGACTCTCTAAGCTCTCTCACTAGATCTATAGTACCTATACCCTATGCAGACATCTATATCCTATTAGCTATAGCCATGACCTGTGCCTCCTATCTTCTCATGGCATCCCTCTTGACAGTCAGTGTAGCTACCTGAGCTTGTATCTGTACCATCTATCTCTAAATCTAGACCTGAACCGGAGCCTGTGTCTGGACTTGGGAAAGTTGGCTCTGAAGTGCCTAAACTTGTGCCTGTAAATTCTATACCTGCCCCTGTAGCCCAATAATCTATGCCTACTATCTCTGTGAAGGCATCTGTACTATCAATGGCCACTGCCTGACTACTCCTGACCTCCACTTGTTTGGGATAACCCCAAAGCTTGACACACCTCCACCTCCTGCACCACGACCACCACCATCCCCTCCACCACCATCATCCCCTCCACCATCATCCCCTCCACCACCACCATCCCCTCCACCTCCTCCATCATCCCGTCCTCCATCACCACCATCATCTCCACCTCCACCTCCCCCTCCCCCTCCCCCTCCATCTCCTTCCCTAAGTTGTATGACTACCCATACTCTCCTCCCTGCATCAAAAATCGATGTCGACTCATCGGGCTAGATATCTACAAAAATAGATGTGTATGGAAGTAATCTGCATAATCTGCCATCATCTGAGCATCTACGATCTTAGGGTGGTACTGCTAAAAAATCAATTGCAAGTCGTAGTACTTAACGCAGGCTACATCATAATCAATAGTCAGAACGCACTCTAGTATGTCTTGTTGCCATCACACATAATGCACTACCCCCTGTGGCATCCCCTGGATGTGACCATACTGCCTATGGACCCTATCAAACATGAATCTCTCCAAAATATAGGGTGTCCTCCCTATCAGGTATCTGCTACAAAAAGTAAAAGGTAACTCTGCATCATCTGAGGGCCATGGCTCATAATCTAAGTAAGGTCACCATATCACAGTATCTAGGTCATCCAAGACCTGCCTCCAGTACTCTAACTTGCCCGGCTTATACTGGACAAGTGGCTATGAATATCCAAAAACATACAGTTGCCTTGCTATCCCCACCCTGTCACCAACTGGTTGTGTGATCGCTATATGCTCCTAGGCCCAGAGTTGTAGAAGTGTGCATCTTGCTGATAAATTGTCTACTCGAAGATACACTACCTAATGCATATCATGATATAAGTGTGCTAGCTTGCACAAAACCCAAGCATATACTGTGTCATGAGCAATCATTCTCTCTAAAAATTGTCCCTAGCCAACTGAAAGGCCCTTCGAGCTATGGTCAGGGTAGAGAAATCCTCCAACAAAGCTTGCTAAGACACAGGGTAACGACTGCTGAGTCACAATCAACTCCTGCCAGGATAACTCATAAGCAATAAGCCCATCATCATGAAACATCTATCATAGGATGTCTATCCCCCTCTGGTCCTCAACATCATACATAACCAAGGTCCCAATAATCGGTATCCTCAATATCCAATATATGTCCTTCGAGGTCATTGTCATCTCTCCCGTCGATAAATGAAATGTGTTGTGGTCACTATGCCACCTCTTTGCAAGTGTTGTCAGTAGCCCTCGGTTAATCCGGTACTAGGGCATGTCAATAAATGAACTCAAGCCACATTGGTCTGTAATGACAAGATCTACTGGAGTCATCTGTGTGATCATATTTTAAATATACTCGCTTCTTGATTTGATTATGTGCTAGTTTTTTGATGAAAAACAAGCACACAATCAAATTTAGAAGCAACTAGATTTAAATTCATATGGATTGTGGAAATAAAATTATATTGTGGGATCATATCCCATGTCCCTGGAAAGAACTCGTTAACCTAAAGGTTCCCTAAGCCACCCTCCTAGAATCAAATCAAAACTTCAAGTCAGCAAATCATTCAATCAGCCTATCAATCAAGCACATCATCTAATCAAATCAGCTCGCATGAGATTCTGATCAAATCTCGAGGAACACATAACCTATCATTCGATTCTCATTTGTCATGAGATCGATCAATCAACCTATCCTATCTTTTCATTGTTCTTCACCTATCATGAGGATGATCATCAATCAATCAGTCAACATCAATCTATCTTGTCATCAATCCTCACCTATCATGAGGATGATTATCAATCAATCGATCAATCAACTTATCCTATTCATCATTCCTCACCTATTATGATGACGATCATCAACCTATCAATCAAAATCATCCTATCATCTACTGAAATGATAAAAAATTCATCAAAAACATCAATTTTGGTTGGATGCACTAAAACAGGGTTTCTATTCACCAATTTATTAGATGTGCTAGAAAATCCACTGGATGCGTCGAAACAGAGTCTTGATGTGCTATATCATTGATGCACCAAAAAATGAAACCTATGCACCGAAACAGAGTCCCGATGCACCGTTTCCTATATGTGTTGCTTTATTAGCCCTATGGATGTGCTATTTGCTGAATGCACTAATCTTTTGACCTAATACGCTAAAGCAAAAGTTGTATGCGCTAAAATAATTTGGGAGTCCTAACCTAACGGGATGTGCTACTACAGGCTCCCTATGTGCTGAAGCGGGTACCCTGTACGCTATTTTGCCTACCCTATGTGCTAAAATGTGAGAAAAAATCAAAATTTGAAATTCAAAAGGTGGTTTTCGGGGTACATACCGGAGGTCCATATGCGGTCGGACGCTAGTGATGACGAACTTGCTTGAATTAGTAGTGTGGCGAATCTTCTAATTTTCAGGAGATAAATCGGATCATCCTTATCAAATCTATCAATCATCAACACACTATCAAAAAATCATTTAAATCATCAAAAAAATTCAAAAATCATCAAAAATTCAAAAATCCCTGATTTACCTCCTGAGGGGGCATCCTTTCATCATCGTTGTAAAATCGGAGTCCAAGCATGTCAAAAAAATTTATCATCACGGTCGTAAATTTATTCTTTTAAGCAATGCGGGTGCACACATCACTTCAAAGAGGGGCAAAATGTATGCATGCAAAAATGGTTTGAGCATCACATTAATTAAATACTTGCTATTTGATTAATATTTTTAATCCCTCTACTATTATTATTAAATTTTAAAATTTATTTATATGGTTCATATTCTAATTCTTCTTTTCCCAAAATTCACCTTCTTTCTAAAATTAATTAAATGGACAAATTAATCAATTTTTTATTTAATTGATTTTCCCTCTTCCTTTTAAATTTGAATTTTTAAATTCAAATTGGAATATTCTTCTAAAATTGGTTAAAATGCACAAATAATTAATTTGGCATTTTACTAATTTTCCCTCTTCTTTTAAATTGAATTTTTAATTCAATTTAAGCACATTTCTACAACTCTCCTCTAACCACCTCCAGCTCACCTTCCACCTCATCATGTGTCTCACAAATGAATTTTTATAAATTAGAAAATATGAAATATCTCCAACAAATTTGCAACCAATTTTGAATAAACTGAGACACATGGCTCCTCCTTCTCTGTGATTCCTTTCAACACTTGGCAATTTGTCTTGTGGAAGGGAACCATCTCTGTGATTCCCTCTAACCTCCTGATGCTCTGTCATTGATACTACAGGATCACAATCCTGAGCATCCATTGTTGCCACATCACCTTGAGGCTTAAAAAATCTATAAATACAACCCTTTGCTATAGCTTTTCAATATGAAGATTTAGACAAGTTTATGCTGCTGAATTTTAGTGCATTTGTGAGAGAATTTGGAGAGCATTTTAGATTAGTTTTTCATTTGTAGCTCATTTTAGTGTCATAATGGAATTTTCATTTTGATAGTTTAGTTCATTCCATCTTCCATTTAGCATTTACATTTGATCATCATTGTCATTTCAGCACTTAGATTCTAACATCATTCCATCATAGGATCATTTAGTTTCTATGCATCAAATAATTGAAAAATCCAAAAACATAGGCATGGAGATTTTATTGTAGTGTCTCGTATCTTGAGTTGTCAATCACTGCAGGTTAATTTGCAGCCATAAAAATATTTGAGAGCATAATTTGTAGGATTCCTTGGGATTAGAGAACCATGGAGTGAATTAGAAGGATAGTTGTAGTTTCATTTATGTTGTTTTTGATTTCCTTTTAAGTAATGCATTCCACGAAGGTGTGTTATACTAACATTGCAAGACATACTTTATACCACACAACAAGATCTCAAGAGGTCATTGATATCCTTACACATCTATATTTTCTCATTAAAATTCATCAACATTATTACTACCATAGAAAAAAATAAAACTTAAATTTTTTAAAAATCCAAAAACATAAAATATTACAAAAACTTGCAAAAACATAAAAAATTTAAACAAAAAAAAACATCATCTACCATATCAAAAATAATTTTCTATTGCCTATACAAGACATTCAATAAAAAATAAACAATGCAATACTCAGAAACATCAATCACTCATGAAACAATCACAATTAAAGACTCATATTAAACTATTTACAATCAACTAATCTATTCCCAATTCAACTCTAAATATCCTTCCTACAATGGGAATTTATCCATCTTGAGCACTTATCTCTTGTCAAGAGATTCTATTGGTTGTTGATTTTTTTTGTCATTGATTGTTCTTATTGCTTGATTAATCATATTTTCCTACTACAATGTTCCTTGAGGATATCTTCATATCATTAGAGGATAAAAATGGGGTGCAAGTTCATTACATTTTTATGTCATGTTTGTGATTTTTTCTCATTGTGTTATTGGGGCATGCACGTTTCTTATGTGTGTTGGAATGGGTTTTAGCGTTGACCAACTTCCTTTGCATATAAGGTCAATGAATACATTTTTTCACTAGGGATATCATGCTTTGAGATCATTTTACTCACATATTGTGTCAACATTCTATTATGTCTAGTATAAATAACGACAATCCTTCTTATTTTTAGTGTCACTATCCATGCAAAGGATATCATAGTCACTAGGGTTTGTCTCAAATTTGTGTACATACATCCATTTTCCACAATAATCTCTATAATGATAAAAATATCACAAAATAAAATGTAAAATATCTATCATTTCTCATATCCATCTATATCACTCTATTTGTCATACATTCCAATGTGTGACATCAATCAACAATTAATTTTTCCTCATCTAACCATTTAATTGTGCCCATCTATCATGTGAAATTGTTCCCACTTAAGGAACAATGGCAGCCATCTATCATGTAGTTGAACCCACTTAAGGTATGATAGTGCTCATCTATCAAGAAATTGCACCACTTAAGGAAAACTTGTGCCCACCTATAATTGTGCACACTTAGGCCAAAATTGTGCACACCTACCTTCAAATTCCCCATTTACTTCTCCATTTGCACCTATTCCATTGTCAATTTCACCCTAATTCCTCATGCTCACCCTACATTTTCTTCTACCATACTAAGCCATATCCTCTCCCACATTCCTCCATAAATCTGTCATTTCATCCACTTGACTTATATCCATTTCATCTCATTCATTATCTATCAAATTATGTCATATCAATCAACATTAACGATATCATCACTATCTTCCATCAAATTGACCCACAATCTCTTAACTTGTCTCATACCACCTTCCTCCTCAACCAAATATTTCTTAGCCTACTCTTTCCATTTTTTTTTAATCTCTATCACATCTCTCCAACCCTTTTTAATAGTTTAAAATTATAATTTAATTCTTTCTTACAACTCTTGATGGGGCATCCTACCCTCATTTATTCATTTCTTCATTCAATTGGGGCATGCAATTACAACTATTTTATAGTTTCTTTGAAACAATGCTATAACACTTTATTATCCCAAAGAGGGAAAAACTGTAAACACTAAAATTTGACTAACATATTTCTTACAAAAACATAATAATTTTCCATCATTTGGTACTATCAACCCGTCTTCCACATTTAATTTAAATATTTATTTAAATTATCTATGTCACCATTATTCATCTATATTGATTAAATAATTAAAACTATTTAATTAATTTACTAAGTATTATTCTAGATTCCAAAGTTTAATTAAATAATTAATTATGATTTGATTAATGCATTATCCAATTCACACTTCTTGTTAGAAACCAAGATCAGACATGCAAACCTGAACACCTTCCACAGAAGAGAAAAATAATGAAAAAGCAGAGCTTTGCATGAAATGTGCAAATTGGTATTATTCAGGATTAAGAAATCACAATAAGAGAATTTCTTTATAAAAGCAATGTATGCAACCCTAATGTTGACCTAAAAACAGCTCAACTAAATAAAGCTTACTTATTAATTAAGTAAACTAATTATTACCTAAGCAAAACCTAAGTAAAGTTATGCAAGTGTAATTAAATATTAATTACACTAACACCCCCCCATAAGTGCAACTTAGAGAGACTAAATAAGCATGCACCTAAAACAAAGATGAATGCAAGAAAGCATGAATGGGTCTCGGCAATAATGCCTGATCAGGTACCCATGTACAAATGCAATAATGAGGTAGAGAAGGAAAACCCAGTGGGACAACCCCCCTACAATGCAATGACTACTGCAAAGAAACACTGGAAGAACACTGGAACCGCAATTCGAAAAGCAAGGAAAGATACTTTTGTCTACAAGAAACCATATCGGAATCATAATAATATAACAACAAACCCGATGCCATGGAACGCTCGAAAACTCCAAACTAGAACAACCTTGGAATCCATGAAGCAACAGTAGATGATATGAATGATGACATAATCTGGAAGTTGTGAATCTCGATGCCGATGCCAAACTGAAACTAAAACTCTTCCATGGGAACAAGTACCATAAAGACTCAGGAACATTAACCACAAATTTAGTGGTCCTCAAACTGAGATGGATCCGATATGAATCTGATATGTGTCAAGCTAAGACAAAATATGACCAAAAGAAACTAAGAAACTAGATTACAACCCATGCGAGTTATCATCAATACAAGATGAAGATCAAAGTGCATGCACACTCTAATCAGATTATTATGCAAGAAACCCCCCCGAATGGAACTTTATATCAGTTCATTTATTACAATACCCAATGATTGCAAAAGGAGAGAATTCCTAAACATGCATAAACAAAAAATAAAAATAGACCTCAAATTTGTGTAGAGGACTGAACCAGATTTCCAATGCCACAAGAATGGCGAAAAAAGGATCACCGAGTCAAAAGATATGCCCTTCGGAGTGAAAAAAGCAAGTTCTGAGTTCAAGGACCTGCAACATAAAATTGGAGAAAAATCATAAAAAACTACCTACACCACTAGATTTGTGTCGGAATCAGATTTCCAATGGTATCTCGTTTGTGAAAAAAGGACACCATACGCAAAAGTTACGCCCGATTTTGTCAAAGGTGCTCCAAAATGGCCAATATGGCCTACAGGCAGCCCAAGGGGCTTAAAAAAAAAAAAGCCCCTGGTCCTGTGCGCGACCAGGGGCTGGCAAACAGGGGGTTGGGACAGAGCCCCTAGTCACCCATGTGACTTGCACTAGGGCTGAGGGGCTGGCCGGGGGCTGGGCGCATAGCGCCCGGTCCCCCATATGACCGTGGCCTGGCTGCAAGGAGCCCGCGGGGGCTAAACTTGGGCCGGCGGGTGGCTGCCCAATGGCCGCTTGGTGGTGGTAACCTTGTGAACTAGCGGCACAAAAACCAATGGCCATTTTTTTTCTTTTCTGCATTCTTTTCGATTTACGTGCCGTTTCCACCTCGTGAAGCATGTTGGGGAGGCCGTACGACCTCCTTGGCAATTTTTTTTTTCCTTTCAGATCAACTTCACCAAAATTGATGAAACGAAGGGCAATCTTAGGGTTTTTGGCTGCTGCGAACGTGATGGCGGTGTTCGTTTTGCTTCAAGATGCTTCGAAAAATTTGCTACCTCCAGAGCTTGCAAAAAATCACCCAGCTTCAAACCCTCGTAGATCTGGCAAATAATGACCAAAATCTGCAAAATAAAAGTCATTCCTGACTTTTTCCAGTGCTCTGAATCCAATGGTGAAGCCTGATCTGATCTAAGATGTTGCATAAATGAACTCAAGGCATGATACCCTCGAGGAACCCTGAACGAACTCTACAAGGATTTTCTCCAGAATTTGAGAAGGGGCTGCATGTCAAGGCTTTAATACCATGTTAGAAACCAAGATCAGACATGCAAACCTAAACACCTTCCATAGAAGAGAAAAATAATGAAAAAGCAGAGCTTTGCATGAAATGTGCAAATTGGTATTATTCAGAATTAAGAAATTATAATAAGAGAATTGCTTTATAAAAACAATGTATGCAACCCTAATGTTGACCTAAAAACAACTCAACTAAATAAAGCTTACTTATTAATTAAGTAAACTAATTATTACCTAAGAAAAACCTAACTTATGCAAGTGTAATTAAATATTAATTACACTAACACTTCTCAAATAGAACAATTAATTCTAATTATTCAATTTAAATATCTAATTAGTTCTTGACATTATCTAAAATAAATAAAATCATTTATTTTATTTATTTATTTCCACCTTCCACATGTAAATAATAATTAAATTCATTTAATTATTAAATACTAATGCAATTACATCTCACCAATTAACTAATACTTACTCTTTATTCAATCATCAATCATATCCACTTCACTCCCACTCACCTCGAGATCATTGAGTAATCAATTGAGTCCACTTACCATAAGTCTCAGTTATCACTCCAATCAATTCTATTTACTGATCCATAAAATTGATTACCTAGAATCATGTTTTCACTTAACTAACCATTAATTTATCTCATCAATCCTAAACAATTGATCTTCTCAATCTCTCCTCTTACCATGACCATCAGTTGGTATCATTGAAAATCTATAAATCAAACCACCCTATCATTCATTTTTCATCTATTATCATATAGGGAAACTGTACTCAAATTTTTACACTACTTTAATGAAATTAAGCTACTAAATATTAGAGCAAGAACTACTTACACCATTCTGCAAGGTGAATAGAGGAGAACAATGGAGGTATGCTAGAGAAGTTTGTATGTTTAATTGTGTGCAAGGTTTTCATTTTGTTTGGTTTAGTTTTCTTAATTTTCTTTATTGACATGATCTTTTTATTATGATTCTTATTGAATATTGCTTATATTTCATTTTCACGGTTAAATTTCTAGGTCATTATGGATTAAATCCATTCTTTTGAGATGCATGCACCTTAGAACTTGGTTGGATGCAATTGCAAGCTAAGCATCCAACTTAATCTCCTCTTTATTTCATAGCCTTAGAAAATTTTGCATCCTAAGAAGTCTTCATTGTTCTAGACATGTGGCACACTCACACTCACCCACTACAAATAATGGTTGGATTTCCTTTGGGATAGTGTCATTATGCTATGTGGTGGAACTGGTGTTGCTAATGCATTAAAAGTGGGTAGTTTCAAAGTATGGACCCTAGCTTCCACACTACATCACACACACTTTGAAGAGTTAAGGAGTTCCCTTTGTGGGAAAAGGATCCATCATTGGTCAAAGCTACCATGATAGGCTAGACAAATCATGTGTTGGATATTTATGGTTATTGATAATTAAGGTAACACCGTGTTTGGGATCTACAAATCACACATGGTGGCACCAAAATATGTCCATGATCTAATTTTGTTACCAAGCTTTCATGATGGAAACACATGGGAGACTCCAAGTGTCTTGGGGGCTGTAGTTGTCAATATCTCTTAACCTCAAGAGTCCTAGCCATATAAGGCTATGAAGCTTATTTATCTTGAGATGTTATCACTATCAAGGGTTTAGTCTTTTGGATTCTATTGGTTTTGTTCATTTTGTATACACTTAAAATCAGCTAGGATAACCAACTAATTAAATAGAAGTTATTTAATTAATAAACCTCTTAGTTCGTCTACTTATAAATAAATTTTCAATTTATTTATATAGTTCACATTTCCTAATTTTGCTATCTTAAATCACATTCTTCTAATTTTAATTAAATAAACAAATATAAATATCTTGTTTTATTTAATTAATATCTCCTCACTAAATACGAATAATTCCAAAATTCTAATTTAGTGACATGTCTCCAACTTTTCCTCTTGCCACATCATCAAGTGCCATGAATTTAAATATGCCTAATATTTAAATTGGAATTATCCTTAACCAATTTTGAAACAACCTTAGACACTTGGCTCCTCCATTTCATTTTTCTTTTAAACACTTTGCAAATTTCTTTTTTAAAGGGAACCATCTCCATGATTCCCTATAACTTCTTCATTCTCCACTGTTCATCTTTCCAGCTGAAATCTTGACCATTGGTTGCTGCCACTTCACAATATGCCTTGGAAATCTTATAAATACAACATCCTTCTCTAGTATTTCAGATCCCATCTTTGAGAAAAATTACTCTATAAAAATTAGCTTTGAGAATTTAAGAGCATTAAAGCATTAGATAATTTAAAATTTAGTATAGTAGAAGCATATTAATTTAGAATCATGGCTTAGTTTATTAGTTGCATTTCCATTAGATTATAGTAGTTTTATACAACATTTGCATCATAGTCTTTAGCATCATATCCATTATCATATCATCATTATCATTTACAGCACATCACATAGTTTATCATCATGCAGGGATAGATTTTTTGCATCTTTCATCATTTCATTCCTCAGGTTGCCATTCTAACAATCATGGTGCATACACAAAATCTGAGAGCCAACATGATTTAATGAATCCTTGAAGATAGGAAACAATGGAATGATTTTAGGGAGATTGTTGTGTTCTAATTAGATTAGTTTGTGATTTCAATTCCCTAATATAATACATTTCATTGATTGTGTGGTTTTATTATTCATTTACTCACATTACACAATTCACCACATGATACATTTTGGTGCCCATCGTGGGGTGTAGCCCCTTTTTATTGATGTTTTCTGGAAATTTGTTTTATAGATTTGGACGTGAACTCCTAGGTAGCACATCCATTATTTCTTTCGGCACATGCAAAAAATATTTTAGCTCATCTAGTTCCTGTTACGGTGCTTTCGGGGCACCTTTCAGTACATACAACTCATACTTTAGTGCATACAGGGGGTTTGCTACCGCATTCAATCTATAATTTAGTTCATTCAGTACTTTCTCTAGTGCATTTGGTAGTTCTCTTAGTGCATAGGAGTGATCTTTTAGTGCATCTAATGTCTATTTTAGCACATCTCATCCATTTTGCAAATATTCCAAATTCCATGAATTGATTTATGTTTTTTGTTTTGCACGTACTTAATACATTGGTCAAAGACAATTATATCAAATTGATGATGATGTTTGCAGGGGCTGGAATTGTTTGATTGCTTTCTTTTGATTAAATTAGGAACCTAGTTTAATTAGAAGGTTAATGAACCCCTTGTCTATTATGCTTGTAAGGGGATAGGCATATTCTATCCCCTTCACTAGGAGACCAGAATGCCAGACTCAATATTTTACATTTTGATAGCACCTTTAGAAGGCCCGTCGTAGTGGGAAAAAGTACTCACCCTATGGGAATGACCTAAGTGGGAACAACTAAAGCCAAGTTAAAATCTGACCCACTATAGTAAAAAGAGAATTCGAGGAAACCCACAATTTGATGGTAGTGTGCAAGATAACCATCCCCAAAGCCTTTGTTCTAAATGTTGGGAGGTCTCCTGATTGATTTCATCTATTGTTGCACCGAACAAAAACCATTATTATGAACCTTAGTGTAGAAACCAGCCGAGTCAATCTCTGAACACTTCTAATATCATAGTGCAATGGGAGGGAAGAATCTTCCCCCAAGACACTCACCATATAACTAGCAGAGATTACTGGCCAAAAGTGGAGGATTCAACTTTGGTTAAGACCTAGGAAAGGAAAAAAACACGGGTGCCCTCTAGGGGGTGACATGACTATGTGAGTTGACATGGTTTTAAGATGTGGGTTATTTTATTTTAAGTGACCCTTTACATTAAAAAAGTGCTTTATTTATCTTCTCTTGTGTTATACCTATGGAAATTGAAGGAATCAGACTAGATTCTTGAATACAAACTCAATGTTTAGTTCCTGGGTGGAAATAACTATTTTACAAATTGCTACTATGTTTGAAGTCATTATTCAAGAAATCATCCATTTAAAACACTTAGTTCCATAGTTCACAAACAAGGAAACCAACCAGAATTTAGTGTTCATAAGCATACCCTGGAAACATTCAGACTCACTAATTTAAATAGAAAAATAACTAAACAGACCATCAAAAACATTAAACACTTCCAGACTAGCACATACATTTCCTGTTTTGGTGCATATATTTCTCTTTCTAGCAAATCTAAGTCATTTTACAATGCATTTGGTCTGTCTTGTAGCGTATCTAGGGCATTATCTGGCACATCTAGGGTACATTCTAGCGCATTTGAGTCATTTTCCAATGCATCTATTCCATCTTTTAGCGCATATAGGTCATCTTCCAATGCATTTATTCCATCTTTCAGTGCAATTGCAAATCCTTTTAGCACATTCACCTACAAAATACCCAATTGAAATCACATCTAGGAGGGGTAGTCTAGTGCATCAATGGCTTTTTTTGGTGCATTTAACCCATTTTATGGTGCATATGAGTCATTTTCCAATGCATCAAGTCCATATTTTAGTGCATTAAGTGCATTCTCCAACACATCTACTCCTTTATTTAGTGCACTGAGTCCATTTATTAGTGCCTATTGTGTACAGTCTAGTGCATTCAACCTATTTATTAGCACATCCATTCCATATTTTAGCGCATCTAGGCCCTATTTTAGTGCATCAAGTAAATTCAAAACTAGAGAGCTAAATTCATCATTTGTTCATTAGTTTGAACTAGAATTAAGGATCCCTATCAGCACAAAATCATTCCTTAGATATAACAGAGTCTTAAATTTGTTGAAACTGACATTTGCAAGTGAAATTCTTCAAATTAAACCAAGATCTAACACCTTAAAGTTTCTAAACATCCATCATACCTCTGATTATTAAGCTAAGTTTCCTCATCAGCATCTGTCATCCTTCATCACGAAAAAAAGTTGTATAATCAGATTCAACTTAATCTTATCAATAGAATTTGTCATTCTATTTGACTTAGTTATTATCCTTGGCACTCCTCCAAACAAAGATCAAAGTTCAGTCAAATTGTAACACTTGTATGCCCATTTAAACAATATGACAAGTAGAAACTCAAAATGCCATGGCTGAAGTTGAAGAAAATCCTTTCCATAAACTCTAGCAAACTGAAGGTGATGAATAACCAAAGAAGACATCCAACAAGCTCAAAAAGATCCAAATTTCCACAAGTTCCTAGAAAATATTTTTGAAAAAGATGCAGAAAAATAATTTTTAATGCTAGCCAATCAAGGTATCAAACTTCTACATGAATTTGATGTTAATCAATTGAAAGCACCTCCTAAAAGGATTAAAATTGATCCACCAAATATAGATCCAGTGGCTACCTTAACTCATCAAATGAAAAATCTCCAACAACATATTCAAGACATGCAAAGAGGAACTAAAAAAAGATACTTGATACATGACATCATCCCATATCCTTTTGATCAAACTATTAACATGATTCATTTTTCGAAACATTGTGAATTCCCAAAGTATGATAAATACAATGGTAAAATAGATCCTATATATCATCTAAGGGAATTTCAAACCATGAGCCTTGAATTTGCACATGAAGAGACCTATTTGATGAGATTATTCCCACATAGCCTAGGTGGACAATGTATGGAATGGTTCTCCAAACTTGCACTAGATATTAAGACCTTTGAAGAGTTGGTTAATAAATTAATCACCCAGTACTCCTACAACATCCAACATGAGATAACCATGAAAGACCTTTGCAATACAAAACAAAAAAAGGGTGAATCAATCCTCATATTTTTGCAAAGATGGAGATGATTTTTTGTCAGATATTCTCATCCCATACCTAAAAAGGAAAATATGGATATCTTAATTGACAATCTAAATGATGAGATGAGCTATAGAATTGAATTACAATATCCACCTACCTTTGAGAAATTGATTAAAAATGGAATCAAAATCGACGAAGATTTGGTCAAGAGAGGAGTCTTCAAAGTTTACTATGAAATCAACTCAAAAAACTCCTCTAATAATTATAACAACAATGATAAACTAAATTTTTGGCAAAGAAACAAGAATTCTAGTAACAATGATGCTTCAACTGAATCATAGAATGCAAAACCATTATTTGACTTGATAGTAGCTGCCACCAAGACCCATCAAAACAATAATCCAACTAGCAATCAAAACAACAACCAAAACACCAATCAAAACAATAATCGAAACAATGTTGAAACTAAAACATCACCATATCGAACATCCTCAAATTGAAGAAGGTTCACACATTTGGTACAGTCACTCGAATCAACATTAAAGGAGCTTCTTGAAGCCAAGGTTATAACAAATTACCATAAGCAAGAGATTGGGAAACAAGAGTTAAACCTTCATGGTGGAATGA
Organism: Sequoiadendron giganteum; assembly: GCA_007115665.2. NCBI lineage: Eukaryota > Viridiplantae > Streptophyta > Pinopsida > Cupressales > Cupressaceae > Sequoiadendron > Sequoiadendron giganteum. Next base: position 243,400,434 of record CM021108.1, read on the forward strand.
TGTAAATTATTGTGACTTTCATGGAAACAAAGGACTCAAGACAAATTATTGCATGCAATTGAAACATTTGGTACAAGATTTGATTGATAGAAAATAAATATTTATAGTAGGACCCCAAAAAAATGCTGAACATGGAGCATTTAAGAATCCTTTACCAAAATATAGAAAGGGGGAGTCCTCTTCATCAAACACCAAAGGGAATAATGTGAACTATTTTTATGATTCCACCATTCTCCATATTGAAGTAATTGAGGATCAAACCAAGGATATAAAAATCAATGGCCAAAAAGACATTATTGCAATTGAGAATCAAGTTAATGACATCACAATTGAGCATGAATAAAGCACTGTTACAGCTGAAAGTCATCTTCATGACATTAAAACCAAATCAAATCAAATTAATGACATCATACCAATTCATTTGATCACAAAATTTACTGCAATTGATAATTAGATTTATGTCATTAAAATCAAAGATAAACAAGATTATCAACTAGTTTACACAACCACATGAGGGCAAGCCAAAGTAATATTCAAAGGATATACATCTAAGATAGTTGTTGCCCCTGCAACTCAATACAAAATAGTTGATCAATTGCAGAAAATCCCAGCTCAAATATCCATATTGGAACTCCAAAAAAATTCACCAGCTCACAAATAAATTATAGAACGAGCTCTAGTGGCCACCACAATACCAAATAATCTTGAAGTTTTCCAATTCCAAGCTAGGGTGGGACACTTGATCGTACCTCATTTCCTATCATTTTCCAAACACGATGACATATCACTTACCAATCCACACAATGCTTCCCTCCACATTAAGGTTATAATTGAAAAAAAATGGGTCAAACATGTTCTAATAGATGGAGTTGCTAGTTTAAATATCTGTACTCTAAAGCTTTTCCATGCACTAGGAAATTCAGAAAATTCCATTGATGCTAGAAGAAATATCACTATAAAATCCTATGATGATGAAGAAAGAGCCTCACAAGGATTAATTGTGTTACCAATTCAAGTAGGGCCAATTGGGAAAGATATAGTTTTCCAAGTGTTAGATAAGGAGTTGACATACAATATACTCTTGGGACATCCTTGGATTCATGAAATGCAAGAAACACCATCAAAATATGACCAATGCTTTAAATTTCCTTTCAATGGGCAAGAAATCACCATTTCAGGTAATTCCAACAATCCTCAATATTGCAATACACTCAAAATAGTCCAAGATTCTTTTGTGCCACATAACTGAGAAGCTCACACTCCTAGTTTATTAAATAGTGAAAGATAATTAAATTATGTGTCAAAGTGGGTTGAGAAGAAGGACTAGTCAAAGGATAAGGGTATCAATGATTCAAATTCATCAGGTAACGAAAGTCAATCAAATTCTTCATCAAATCAACCTGAGGAAAAGGTTTAGTCAAAAGACAAAGGCATTGGTGATTCTACTCCATCAAATCAGGAAAGTCAATTGAATTTATTATCAAAAAAAATTGACAAGAATATCCAGTTGAAAGACAAAGGCATGGATGAATATTCAATAGACCAGTCCTTGTGCCTTTCATAGTTACTACCTTGACCAAGATCCTATGGAAAACCATCAACATCAAGACAAACATCTTCACAACCAATCACACTCTTTGATGGTAGATTTGTAAAAGAAGGCATTGAAGAGGATGAATCTAAGGGTAAAGAAATTTTAAATTGGCTGTACAAAGATAATGAACAATCACAAGCATTAACATCCAATGTCCAAACAAAACAATATGGTAAAAGGAATTTTTTTTAAGAGAAGATGGGGTATGAAGGAAAATGACCTATCGACAAAAGAGAAGAAGGAATTATGGAATTGATTCAACCTCTCACACTCCATGGAAAAGACAAGACATGGCTAGGCTAAAAAGAAGAAACAAAGGAAAACATAAAAGAGAAGGTTATTGAGCGAATCCTATAGCTACAAGCTAGTTGATAGACCAATTCAAATGAGTATGAATGGGATTCACTGTCTGAGGAATCTTGTCATGAAAAAGAGGTTGATGTGATAAAAAAGTACACCTACACATATGAAGGGACAAAGCTCAAGTTCTAGACTTTTTGAATTTGGATCACAACATATCGATGGCTCAAATGAGGATGAACAAACATCGAGTGAGATAGATGATTTGGAGGAAAGTTTGATGCTAGAAATGATGATGGAATATTTCTTGGTTATTCTACTAAGAGTAAGGCCTACTGGTGCTATAACAAGAGATTGAAGGAAATGGTTGAAAGTGCAAATGTTAAGGTTGATGAAGACATTGCTAGACCCTCGAGAACCTATTGATATGAATCTGATGATCAAAATGACAGTACTAACAAGAGTCAGACTTTAAATCAAGTTTAGATCGTTCAGGTGAATCAAGAAGATCAAGAAGAAAGAGAGACTAGTGAAAGCACAAAAGAGAGATCACAAGAGCCTGAAATTCAAGAACACTCTAAGAATTCAAGGTATGTGAGATTAAATCATTTAGAAAATCATATTATAGGAGATAAGAACAAAGGTGTCCAGACTAGGAGAAGAATTATAGAAGAATACTGTTTGATTTCAAAGGTTGAGACAAGTAATGTCAATGAAGTATGCAAAGATGAACATTGGATTTAAGCAATGAAAAAAGAACTACAAAAAATTGAGAAGAATAATACATGAATTCTTGGTCCTAGACCTAAAAACAAAAATGTAATTGGAACTAAATGGATCTTTAGAAACAAACTGAATGAACAAGGTGAAGTTATCCAAAACAAAGCAAGACTGGTATGCAAAGGATACTCTCAAATGGAAGAAATTGACTTTCAAGAAACTTTTTCTCCTATTGCTAGAATTGAAGCTATGAGATTGTTTCTTGCTTATATTGCGTACAAAAACTACAAAGTTTATCAGATGGATGTCAAGTCAGCATTTCTAAATGGTGAATCAGAAGAAGAGGTGTATATTGAGCAACCTGATGGATTTCAATTGATTGATCAAGGAGATATGGTATGTCGGTGTAAGAAAGCATTGTATGGACTCAAACAAGCCCCTAGAGCTTGGTATGAAAGATTGGATAAGTATTTGTTGAAGCTTGGATTTAACAAAGGTATTGTTGATAATAATATGTATTTCAAGATTGATGATGATAAAGATTTGTTTGTGGAAGTCATTATTGATGATATCATTTTTGGAGGAGATGATGGTTTTTGCATGAAATTTTCTAATGAGATGTAGAATGAGTTTGAGATTTTAATGATTGGACAGCTGAAATTCTTTTTGGAATTGGAAATTACTCATTTAGATAAAGGAATATTTATATCTCAGTCCAAGTATGTGAGAGAACTACGAAAGAAGTTTGGTATGGAAGATTCAAAGCTAGTCAGCACACCCATGGTGACTGGATGTAAGTTGACACAAGATGATGATTCTCTGGAGGAAAATTAGACTAGATATAGATTAATGATTGGTGGATTGCTTTATTTGAATGAAACTAGACCAAACATCATGAATGTTGTATGCATTGTTGCAAGATTTCAAGCCAATCCAAAGGAATCTCATGTGATTGTTGTGAAGAGAATTTTCAAATACTTGAAAGGAACTGTTGATTTTGGCCTATGGTATCCTAAATATTATGATATTACTTTGAGTGCCTTTACTGATCCTGATTGGGTAGGATATGTGAATGACAATAAAAATACTAGTGGTGGTGCATTTTTCTTGGGAAAGAAGCTAATTTCATGGTTAAGTTAAAAACACAATGTTGTTTCTTTGTCTACTATAACGGCAAAATATATTGTTGCTGCTAAGAATTGTACTCAAGTATTGTTGATGAATCAGATGTTGAAAGATATAAAAGTTGTGTATGATGAACCTATTGTCATATTTTGTGATAATTCAAGTGCTATAAAAATTTCTAAGAATTCGGTGCTGCATTCAAAGAGCAAGCATATATCTATCAAGTACCACTTTTTGAGAGACAAAGTGAGTGATAAGGATTGTAGACATCTTTACTAAGCCTTTGCACAAAGACACTTTTGAGTATCTCAGAGGGAAGTTAGGGGTGCTTACCCCTCCTAATTAGAACTAAGATGCAAGACATTGCATTAGTCTATGCACTTCATAGTCATATCTTAATTTGGATTGATGTTGTGGTGGTTGCTACTCAGGGGAGTATTTAAATGATTTAGATATTTTGTATCTTTTCCATTGATGTCAAAGGGGGAGAAGAACAATGTGAAAAAAATTGGAAGAACCAAGGGGGAGAAGATTAATGTGAAAAAAGGGGACATTTTTTAAGAAGAGTTAGTTGCGTTGGTGGTGTTTTTCACATCATGTGTTGCTATCAATGCCAAAGAGGGAGATTGTTGGATGTTGTGATTGTATTTATAATATGTGGTTGTCATTGAAGTCAACAATATTAGCATTAATGTCTTTAAGACTGTATATGTCGAGGATATTGAGAAAATTGTAATAAATATGTTATAGATAGTCTGTGAAGCAATGAAGATCAGTGTGTTGGAAATTTCAGTATGTTGTTGGTGAGAAGTTGCAGATCAAAGGGTTTTTTTCAAGCCTATATATTTTATTCTCCATAAGTTTCAGAGGAGCGCATGAAGATTTGAGCAAGTTATGAGTTTCTATATTCCGACATTTATTCTGGTACTGTAACTAGTGTTCATGGAAGTAGATAATGTGTTTCTGGTAATCTGAGTTGTTGCATATGTCCATGAACTATTTTTGGATATTTCTAGATTATGTTCTATTTGGGTTGCATGTCCACGTTAATTGTTGTGCTCGTGATCCGATATTTTCTCTTGCGTCTTTATGTTTTTCATGTTCATGGCCGACAAGGTGATTGAAGCATGTTGTGGATCTTCGAGGAAAAATATTTCAACGTGTTTTTTGTTTGAGGATATTGTTTTGGGTCTCTACTATGTTGTGGGCAACCTTGGTTGATGGGCATTGATAATTCTTATTGTTTTGGGTTGACAGTTTGCATTCATTCTATTATTTTGTTGAAGCCAACATGAAGCAATGTAATTTCTTGTTGTGGATATATATAAGTGATTTTTTGTTCGTTTGTTATGGATGTGCAATGTGAAATGTGTGAGTTCTATGTGTGAAAAAAGTTTAGATCACTCGAAGGCAGAGTAGAGTGTGAAGAAGAGTAAAGAAGTGTTCACGTGCTTAACTAGAACTGTACTCAAGCATTAACATATGCTACTTTCTCAGTTCAAATTCTTTAGATGGATTTCATCTAAATGTTTTATGTAAGATAGATTTTCCGCCTACTGCACACACACCCCATTCAGAACAGGGACCCTCTCTTCCCTCTTTTGCTCGTCGGGTCCTTTTTGCTTTGCCTTGTTTTGCGTGCCCATTTTTGTGCCCTACAGGGTCAACATATTCCCAAAGTCACATTTTAAGTTTGACCAAACTTGCCCCCCTTGAAAAATGTTAAATATTAAGCCATTTCAGGTTTCCCTTGTCAAAATGACTTTTTGACATCTGTGGCGCCTTCTGGGCCTGGACCCTCGGGTTTCCCTTCCCGGATTTCTGTTCCAGTTCCGCCGTTCCAAACAATAGTTGCACGAAGTCTTTTCGTCCCACTGGGTCTGACCTTCTGGGATTCCCTTCCCGGGTTTCCCTTTGGACTTCATCGTTCCGAATGGCCGCTAGCTTTCGTCTTCCCGGACCCCAAACCCCGGATCTCGTGTCGCCGTTTGCATTTCACTTGACAGATTTTTGAAACAGTCGTGGCTCAATGTTTTCCTGGCCACTGGACCCTGGTCCTCCTGCTACAACCTAGGAATTTAAACTCATCTACTTCACTTGCTATCGTACTGGGCATTTAATTGGACATTAATGGCACCGAGGTTATATAAACAAATTTCAAACTGTCATTTTCACATGACAGACACAATTGAAAAAAATAGCGCCGCCCCAACAAATTATGATTCCCCGCCCGAACCTCTGCTTCACCGTTCCTCATGAATTCAGCATAAGTCTTCTTTGGGGTTTCAAGGTATGCTCGTCCTCTGCGTGCCTTGTCTTCATTTTATCAAAATTATGGTTTGAATCAAGTAAAAAACCTAAAAGGAACCTAAAACCTGGTAGAATAGTACCTTAGCCAAAAACCCACGAATTCAAAACTAAAAAAATCCATCGTTTGGTGGGTGAAATCGAAGGTCGAAACTTCACCTCTCCATCGTTGTTCTTCAAAATAGTCGGCGGCGCCTCTTGGGCCTAGACCTCTCCGCGGCCATCCATGCACAAACTCAAAACTTTGAAAAATAATAATGTCCACCGCGCCCCCGGGTCCCGGCCTCCAGAATTCCCTTCTTGGGTTTCCGTTGTGCACCGGCTATTCCAAGCAGTGAACTCCAAGCGTCTTCCCGACCCTTGGACCTCGGGCATGTGAAGTTTATTTTGAAAACTTGCAGGAAAAATCGACGTCCAAATTGTTGTCGGACCCCGACCCCCAGAATTCCATTTTCGGAATTCTGTGTCGCATTCCGCATTTCGAACGGCTATCCCGGGACGTCTTTCTGATTCTCGAACCCCAATCCCCCCTTTGCTGAACATAAAATCTAAAGCAGAAACGTAACGTCTAGATGCTGTCCGAAATCTGGACTCCAGAATTCCGTCTCTGGGATTCCGTTTTGGTTTCGCTGTTCCAAATGGCCGAACCTGACCATCTTTCCGATCCCTGAGCCCCGACCTTTGGTTCACTGTCAGGCTTTCCTAACCGATGAATTCGTCTCCGAGGATTACCCTCCAGACTTCCATCCCCAGATTGCCACTTGCATTTCAACATTTTGTACGGCTATCCCATGACAGCTTCTCGATCCCGGCAACCCGAACTTTAAAGCCCGGCACCCGGAGTGTCGTCTCCCCTGCATTGTTTCAAATGGCCTTCTTGTAGTTGAAACTGAAATGCCTAAATGAGGGCTCAAATGACCTCCAAATCCAAAACAGACTTCGACCCACTTCCCAAAATTTGGTCTTCTTTCACGCCAACCCTTCATTGATCAAATCCAAGATCGGAAAAATCATTAGGAGTGTCTTGCCTCATTTGCCCTTCCAAATGACATTCTACCAAAGGAATTCCGGCCCTAGGAACCCAGATTGCCTGTTTTGTTTCCTAATGATGCTTTTATCATGTGTTAGGTGTTTACCAAATATGAATAATGATTGCATATCTAACCTTGATGTTCAAGGATTTATCTGAGGCCGCTTTTCCATGTTTAATGTCACTAATTCATGTCTCTTTGTGCAGGATTTATGGAATCCGATGCAGAAACCTTCGGTGCCGCCAAGGAAGAGGGAAAAGGAACTGCCAAAGCACCTTAGGGCAAGGAGGACAAGGATCAAATGAAGTTCAAATTCCTGGGGGTGCCATTACACTCTAGAGTCACCACTCTTTGGAGAGACATCACAGATACCAATATTAGGCATGTCGATATTGATGAGTTCACACGAAGGTTCAGGGTGGACCCTAAAATAGAAAATGAAAAATTAATTAGAAGCAGCAGACATGCTAAGGCTGTAGGCTTCCCACCAGCTTTGGTGGCCCCCGAACTAGTAATGGCATGTCGGGAAGCATATCAACCCCAGACTAGAACCATAGTGGATAGAGATGGAAACATCCTTGCAGACATGTCCCCTCTTGGGATAACTATAGCCTTCCACGTCCCTGCCTTTGAAAGTATGGAGACCCCGACTATAGAAGAATGCAAGGAATTATGGGACCAAGATCCTACGAGATGCAAGAAACTGATTAATCAGTACTGGTTGAAGGATAAGCGAGTGAGTCCTGGAAAAGTCTCGCAGGAGCTCTTTCGTAGCAATTTCTTCAAGGATTACAGTGACCTCGTTACCTTACTAAGTAGAGTAATGGGCCTTCCTGCTATGACCTTCTTCCAAGAATGGATGTTGCCTTCTTCCAAAGAAGGATGTTATACTTTGTGGAGAAAATTCTTTGTGGTGACGCTGCCTTTGATTGGGGGAAAATAATCAAAAATTTCTTCCACGAGAAATTTATCAGTGTGAAGAAGACCTCAAATTTCTATATGACATCCTCCCTGGTTTATTTGCTTGCCGATCGGCAACATTATCATGGATTGAACGCAATGACCAATGAGGCACCGGGGAGGGAGCTCAAGTCTTATGAAAAATACCCTCAGTTGCAATATAGAAACTTCAAGAGGGACTACTATAGGGTGAATGATGCCTTCATTGCCTACATCACTAGGTTGCTTGGAGGTGATTTCCATAGAAGAGTATCCCATAGTGCCAGGGCCCTCCCCAGGCATTATGCCTTCTTATATATACAATTCCCTAAGTTCACTTACATTTGTGCCCAAGGATTCACGGAAAGGCCGAACAAGCTACCCCAGCACCCCAATGACCAAATCATACTATTGGAGCTGACTTGGCAGCTACGGCACATTCACAATGTTCTAAGTAGCAAACATCTGGAAGGGATGACTTATCCTATTGGCCTCAGCTAGGGAATGTACAAAATTCATACCTCCTAATGTGCAGGGAATTCAGAAAAGGAGCTGGCCGAGTACCACTTCCGACAATATACAGCTCAACCGTGAATGGACCCATATGGTCATATCAAAAAGGCACTAGGACTTGAGTATGCCCACCTCCACAATGTTGAGGATTTTTGGGCCAACTGCAAGGATGATCTTGAGGTGCAATTACGACACTATATGCGCATGACTGCCCTCTATGTGCAAAGAGTGAACTTGTGCCTGGTTCCAGACCAACTTGAAGAAGATGAGAGCACGGTAATTGATCTGGGATATAGTGTCATCGCCGACCTACCACTACTTATGATTGATTGGGACGAGCAAGAGGTTGATAACCTCGACATACTCACCAAGCCTATGGAGTTTTGAACGAAGGTGTGGATCAACCAGAAAGTGGCACGACTGAAGCAACAGGGAGTTGCCTTAACATTCAAGGGACTTGAAAGTGAGCCCAATGGCTCTGATAGTGGGGTGTCTGCTGCGACAACTGGGGAAAATTCCAAATCCCCACCATTCATCAAAACTAAAAAGAGAAAGGAAACTAGTGAGCAGGTGCCTAACCCAAAGGTTTATGCTTGAAAGGCTTCAGAGGGCGAGCCTTCCAAAAAGAAAAGAAAAGCAGTTGGGGTTGTGGAGATGCCTGTAATACCCGAAGATACACTCCTTGAGGGCAGAGAGGAAGAGTTTGATCTGCCAAGGTCTCCATCTACTGCATTGTTGCTGCTATTACCACTATCCCACCTACTTTGCTTGCAGTTTCTACTTCCTCCCCACCTGCGGTGGACATCTCTATCCACCTTGCCTCCACTTCTCTGATCGTACAGGTCATATCGATGGATTCGTCCTTCACCATGACCTCACCGGTCTCGGCATCCTCTATGTCTCCTTCCCTCTCCTCCGCTTCAGCTGCTACAATGCCTGTCCTCAGTCTCCCAGAATCCTTCATAAATGACATGCAGAACATGCCCTCCAAGCTTTCGAGGGTACTTGTAAGTCCAATAGTGCAAGCTACAATAGCCCAGGCTATGGCTAACGCTCCAGCTCTCCCTCCCCCTACCGAACCACCTAGAATGAGGGAAATAATGCAGATCTTTGATGAGCTTGAGCGACAATAGTTAGAGATTGCAAAGAGGCCCAAAGATGAAGAGTTTGAATATCATGAGCACCCTATGTTCGAGCGTCAGGAGATCGATGAGGTAGCCTATGAATCTTATAGTGAAGGAAGCGAGGAGCTGCACACTGAATTAATCTGGGAAATGAATGATCCAGAGCTCGACGTAGAATGGAGCAAGCAACTTAAGGAAATTGAGGATTGACTTACGGTTGAAGAAGAAGTTGTTGCTTCGGAGACTGAGGCCAACAGGTCTCCAGCTAAAAGATATGACCAAACCTTGAAACATGACGAGGAAGCATCCCTCCATGAAGATGAGCAAGAGGATAAGCCCGGGGAGCATGGGCATGATCAAGATAAAGAGGAGAAAGATGTTAAAAGAGAAGATCCCTCCCATAGGAAATTGCTCATCAAGTCTCCCACTAAATGTGTAACACTCAAACGGGACTTCGACGAGGAAAAGGAGGATGCAGGGGTTGAGAAAGAAGCCTTTTTTGTCAAAACCATTGAACTTGAGATGGAGGGAAGCAAGGATCAATGTGAATCACCCTAGGAGGGGGCCCAAATGCCCGATTGGCTAGGGAATCAACTTAGGCAAAAGACTCCCACCCTAAAAGATCCTAAGGTGAGGCTAGAGGCAATATTGGCTAGAGCACAGATAAGCACCAAGAAAGAGAAAAGGCCAAAAATTAGATCGAAGATAACCATGGATGCTTCTAGATCTAGGGCACTACAAATAGCCACACCAATGGTTGGAGAACAAAGAATAACTTATAACATCTCCACTATAGACTTGGAAGTGGCCACAAGGGAGCAGAAGGTCGACCACCTCCAGGAATTGGTCACCACGGTGGTTCAGCTTATCTAGTAGGATAAGGTTTTGAAGGAGGAACTTAAAGCACAGGTGGCTGATCTGACAGCCTATATTCAGCAGTGGTCATACCCAGATGAGTAGCCCACCATGTCATTGGCCTCGCCTCAGTTGTTGTCTCAAGAGAAAATCAATAAGTTGGTAAAGAGAAGGAACTTGGATAAGACTACAAAAAATTGGTTTCAGCAGGTCTTAGACATGGGAAACATGAGCATCAACTTGGCTGTCCGAACAACCACTAAGTTCTTGGAGGTGCAGAGAACCCTTGAGGGCACGAGGTGAGTCTGTGAGGAGTTTGTGAGGAAGTACAGAGCCACCTACAAGAAAATTGAGGCCATCCTCGTGTTGCCAAGCGAGGTTTGGGAGAAGGACCTTGCCCTTAAAGATGATGACCACTGGTTGGTGGATGTATGGAAATGAGATTTTGATCATCGAAAGGGAAAGCTAGAGCAGATCCTAGAATGGGTAGTTCTGGATATCGAATGGGCCAAGGAGGCTAGAGGAGATTGCGCTCGGTACCTCAAACTGATGACGGCATACGAGCTACCTGTTGTTGAAATTAATCCAGAGAGCATAAAGCCTCACTTCTTAAAGAACATGGAAGATGGGATGTCGGCTGAGGTTACCATGGATTTCATGAGCTTTGCTGCTCGAGCCTTTGCCCAGTCTGAGCTTTTCAGAAGTAATGTAGCCAAGTATTACGATGACTAGAAGAAGCTCGTTAACAACTCCTAAGAATGGAGCTACTAGGTGCTACTATCTGACATCATGGAGGTGGACAAGCTTCAGCCAATGATCTTGAGCTTTGTGGAGTATGCCGCTTTGAAGAATCATGACAGTAACCCTCTTATCAATGAAGAATTCCTCAAAGAGTAGCTACAGCAAAGGGCAAACATCAAAAAGACAAAACTGCTACAGTGCTACCACTAGATGATGAAATAGGGGAAAAAGACAAATAATGTTTTAAAAATGTAATATATTTGGGGATAGGTGAAACCCTAGTGTAAAGTGCATCTTGGCCACACAATAGAATTGAATCTTAGCCATTCATTTTTCTTTTTGAAAACTATAAATAGGGTTCTCCTCCTCTCATTTTAAGAGAGTTGAGTTGTTGTAAAGGCATGCTGTAGAAATTTTAATAGAAATACATTGACTTGGTACATTTATGGATTTCTTCCCATGTTGCATGATTCTTCTCCCATTAGTCAGAATTCTAGTTTAAAGTTACCTTGTTGTTCTAGTTTCCTTTAGTTAGCTTTAGTGTATTTAGTGATGTGTCTTTGGTTATGAAGCTTTCTGCTGTGTGTATTGTTGGTGTAATTAATTATTTAATTACACTTTATTAAGTTTACTTAGGTTTTGCTTAGGTAATAATTAGTTTACTTAATTAATAAGTAAGCTTTATTTTAGTTGAGCTATTTTAGGTCAACATTAGGGTTGCATACTTTGCTTTTATAAAGCAAATCATCTCATTGTAATCTTTGAATTCTGAATATATCAATTTTCACATCTTCATGCAAAGCTTTGCTTTTTATTGTTTTTCTCTTATGTGGAAGGATTTTTGGCTTGCATGTCTGATATTAGTTTCTAACATGGTATCAGAGCCTTGACATGCAACCTCTTCTCAGATTCTAGAGAAAATCATTGCAGAGTACGTTCGGGGTTCCTCGAGGGTATCATGTCTTGAGTTCATTTATGCGGTATTCTGGATCATATTGGGCTTCAACATTGGATTCAGAGTGCTGGAAAAAGTCAAGATTGGCTTTTATTTTGTAGATTTTGGTCATCATTTTCCAGATCTATGAGGGTTTCAAGTTCGATGATTTTTTGCAAGCTTTGGAAGTAGCTGATTTTTTCTGGGCACTTTGGGCACAAACAGAGGTCACCATCACATTCGTAGCGGCCAAAAACCCTAGGAACGCCTGTCAAATCATCGATTTCTATGAAGTTGGTTTATGGGGCAATTTTTTTTGCCAAGGAGGCCGTACGGCCTCCCCAGCATGCGTTTCGAGGCATTTTTTTTTTTTTAAATAAAAAAAAATGCATTAAAAAGAGCACCGCCCGCACAAAAGGAGATGCCACTCGGCGGCCACTAGGCAGCCACTGGTCCACCGCTGCCGCTGGTGGCTCCCCCTACCAATGCCGTCGGCTAGAGCTTAGCCCCCGTTGGGCCTCTTTTGCATAGACCGCCGGTCATATGGGGGACCGAGCGCTATGTGCCCAGCCCCTGGCTGACCTTCCAGCACACCCGCAGTCGTATGGAGAACCAAGGGCCTGTTCGATGACTGCCAATTTTTTGTAAGGGGCCGATTTTTTGCAGCGACGACCAGATGGCCGTCAAATTTATTCCCATGAAGTGTCGACGTCAGTGTCCGTACGGCCATCTTTGCCCCCTTCTAGCCCTAGTTTTCCCTAAAGGAGCAATTTTTTTCTTTTTGGCATAACTTGGGCATATGCTATAGAAATCGGGAAAATGAGATATCGCCAGAAAGATGGTTCCGAGCACTTTAATGTGGTGTAATTTATTTTTCAGTATTTTTCAGTTTAGCTACATTTATTGCTGTTAGAAGCTAGATGTTCATTTATCACTTCTGAGCTCATAACGTTTTGCCACGATCTCCGACTTTCGCTATCTTTGTGGCATTGGAAAGGTATTGAGGAGCTCTATGTTTTTGTTCATGCACTATTTTCTGTATCTATCCCAGGTTTATTATTATTCCAGATTTGGCCCGATGGGTGTTTTGGAGATTACTTGGATATTTTGGCAGTTGGGAGGGTGCAACTTGAATCTTTGCACTTAATTTCAGTATCACATCATTTATTTTATCTGCTATTGCTTCATAGATTCTAGGGTTGTTCCCATTTGGAGTTTTTGAGTGTTCCATGGCATCGAGTCTGTTGTTGCATTATTATGATTCCGATATGGTTTCTTGTAAACAAAAGTATCTTTCCTTGCTTGTCGAATTTAGGTTCCAATGTTACTCCACAGTGCTCTTCCAGTGCTTCTTTGTAGCAGGTCATCTCATTGAGGGGGGGTTATCCCACTGGGTTTTCTCCTCTTTCTCTTACTCTTTCATTGCATTTGTACATGGGTACCTGATCAGGCCTTTTTGTCGGGACCCATTCATGCTTTCTTGCATTCATCTTAGTTTCTAGGTGTATTCTTTTTTAGTCTCTCAAAGTTTCACTTAAGGGAGGGTGTTGGTGTAATTAATTATTTAATTACACTTTATTAAGTTTACTTAGGTTTTTCTTAGGTAATAATTAGTTTACTTATTAATAAGTAAGCTTTATTTTAGTTGAGCTATTTTAGGTCAACATTAGGTTTGCATACTTTGCTTTTATAAAGAAAATCATCTAATTGTAATCTTTGAATTATGAATATATCAATTTGCACATTTCATGCAAAGCTCTTGCTTTTTCATTGATTTTCTCTTCTATGGAAGGTTTTTTGGCTTGCATGTCTGATCTTGGTTTCTAACATGTATGCTTTCCTTGTCCATACTTTTGGTCATTTGTTGCTAGTAGGTGACTTTGCAAAGTTAGCCTGGACTATAATTTCATAGCTTCTCTTTAAACTTTGTCTTTGTTCACATTTACATGGCGAATGAATGATGAATATTTGCAGTCCTTAGAAGATAGCATAGATTTCATGACATTGTGAGAATTCAGATTAAGTGAAATCTTATTTAAGGAAATTGTCCACAGCAGGAACCTCCATGATCACTGTTCATCGGTAGTTGCAGGTCTAGGAATCTTCCCTCTCCCTTGCCCTTTTTTCCTTTTTTTCTAGAAACAACCTATGCTAAGGTTTGTTGCACATTGTAAAGCCAAATCTGATGAAACAATGGAGTCCAAGACTACTACCTGAGCCTGCAACAAAGTGCAGTAATTTCCTATTTGAAGAACTCCATTCACAGACCCAGTTCTCTTATAGCTTTAACTCTCGTAAGACGACCTTATGATTCCAGAAAATCACATCAAGCAACTGATATATTCCAAGCATCATCATCACCTGACATCCGAGAGACCTTGGGATAGTGTTCTACAATTTGATTGTGGAAGACTATCTTTCAAGAGAGGTAATGCACCTATGCATTACCTATGTTGTGAAGTGCATAAAAACACCATCAACAATAGTGAGTCTTCCTTTGAGAAGTGAGCTCTAGGTAGTGTGCCTAAATGCATGTACATTATTCATTTATTCTTCTTATACTTTTAACAAGGTATAACTTCTGGATTAACCTCCACTATGGTTTTTCCCCTAACATGGTTCCCACACAAAAATCTTGGTAATATATGTGTTTCTGATGTGTTGTTGATTCATGATTTCATCGTTTTTAATCAGATATGAGATTAAGGGTTAATAAGTTTAATATGTTTGATATTCTATGACAACTAATTCACCCCCCCTCTTAGTTGCCTACCCTTGTGTTGCCAACAGGCCTATCTAGTGGGACTAGGTCACCATTCTTGGTGACTTAGTCCTCTTAAATATTTCTAGAATTTTTGAAGGGGAAATGGAAGCCCCCGGTTTGCACATCGGTTCTTCATAGTTGTTTGCTTCTAAAACTCTGATATTTGGGCTTGAAAGTGACTTTTGGTGGATGATTTGACTTTGCAAGCAAGGAGAGGTCTTCAAAAACTCTTCAAATTATTCAATAATCTTCAATGTACCTAAATCTACAAACACACAAGGAGAGAATAAGTAAAATGTTGATTGTTAGGGATTAGGGGTTTGCCTTGGTCAAATCCCTTTTGAATAATCAAACCAAGAAGATGAAATAAAGTAATGAAACATGAAACAATGGAGTAATGGAGTGAGTTACCTTGTCATGATGAGAGATGTTGTGTTGTTGCAGCAATTGGTCCTTGAATGCTTGAGAAAGAATGTCTTGTTGACTTGGAAGGATCAAACCCTAGCTTGGTTGAGAAAGAGTGAAGAGAGATGAAGAGTTGTGAGTAATGAGTGTGTCTTATTAGAAATTAGGGTTTTTAGGCTTATTTATACAATTTATTCCCTAATTTTCTTGAAATAACACCATACAGGCCAACCTTAGGGTTTTAGAGACAAAATCTTGAATGAATATTAAATGAATTTTAAGTTTTATGCCACATGGGACTAGGTCGCCCAAGGTGGTGACCTAGTCCACCTGGACAATTTTCATTGGTTTTCGGGGATTTAAGTGTGGTTATTTATGTTTTTTGGGATTGTATCATGAAAACACACTAATATAGGTCTTATATGTGTATTAAGGGGTCAATTAAGCATAATAAAGGGTTAATTTAGTGATGACAAGACTAGGAAAGTTTGAAAATGTTTTTCAACACCTTACAACACTTTGGCGCAATGCTTGGAAAGGGGTAAAAAGAGGTTCAAAATGGTCCAAAATCCATAGAAAAGGGTCCAAATGAGTGAAAAGTGGCAAAGGCTACACTTTTTGGTGACACATTTAGCCCCCACTTTAGTGAGAGTATGAAATTGATTCAAACTCACACTAAAGTAGCCGAATGAAGATGGTGAAGAATGACGAAGAAGGAGTTGGTCGAGCCCCCAAGGATTTGAGATTCTAAGTCAAGTCGACATCAATGCAAAAGACACATTCAATGGTGAATGCATTACAACAAGACAAGATGCATGATCATGTGATGACGATGATTAGTATGAAGAGAATGGTTAAAATATGTGCTCACTCTGGGGCCATAGAACATTAGATTGTCCATGGGGTGAGAAAGCCGAAAAATGGTGAGAAACATAAACACGATTGGTATGTACTCATAGAGGTGGCTATGGGGAAAGTTGTGCCACTTGTTGGGCTTCCCACTCAAACCATATACCAAAGTTATACCTCGTGATAAATTTAATAAGGCAACACAAAAGAAAGTGATGTTGTTCAAAGGGATTTTTCTTTTGTCCATGTGATGTCTCAACCTAGTAAACATCATGTGTAATGTGTCCAAGAGAGGGAAAAGTGCAAATGTATTCCTCTTGTAACCAAGAGAGGCAAGGGCTCATCTTGTATGCAAAAGAGGAAAAATGCAAATGTCTCATCTAGAGCAACATTGTACCTAAGTTTTTCAAGAGAGAGAATCGCAAGAAAAATAAAATCACACAATGAAATGTGAGTTGTGATGTATGCCCCCACTTTAAATGAATTACGAAACACTACACTATGAGCAATTTCTTTAAAGTAGAAGAGGAGGAAGAGGACATGAGAGCTCGTTCAAAAAGCCCTATGTCGAGTCATATCTTTTCAATAAGCTTCATCATGAAGAGGAGTGTATGTCACATGTGAGTCAATCTTAAAACATGTCATCCACATCCCAAGCTTTCTCTTATATGTTCATGAAAGGTTAACAAGTAGTGAAAAGAGACAACAACAAGTGGCATACGAGGGAAAAGGCTAACCAACCCCTTGCCCCCACTTAGTGCAAGACAAGAGTGAGTTGAAAGGATTGAGGAAATGTAAGATAGAGTGAGAATCAATATCAATTAGAGGAATGAGGTGCCCTCACAAAAGGGAGAGCACCAAGATCCTTAAGATGTTGGATTATACTACGCAAGGAATTACACTCATTAGTGTGATGACCATGAACTCAATGGTAAGCACAAAAGGAATTTTTGTTGAAAACTTTCTTTCAAGTTCTGGGGGAAGGGAGATCAAGTGATCTTGGAGGAGTCTCAACAATATGCTTTCTTGATTGAGGGGAGAAGGTGATTCATTAGTGTGCAATGAATAAGGGTCTTTCTTAGGATAATATATCATACCTACACAAGGTTCTATGGATTGTGAGATTTTGTATACTCCTTTAGGGGAGTGTGTAAAATCCAAATCAGTAGTGGGTTGCGAGATGACACTGGATTTAAGAAAAGAGTCATTTTTTCGGTGTAGAATGGTGATTTGGGATGGTGTTGATGGGAGGGGAATTCTTGGTGGTCTCAATTAGAGGACAATAACCTAGACCATGATGTGATGTTCACTCGATAGGCTCTATAGGGGTGTGGATACCTTGTTCATTAGCACCACAAAATTTTCCACTATAGAAAAGTTGCTTCATGAGATCATAACCTTTTCCATAAAGATTTTTCAGCTTTTTTGGATCAGGTGATTTTTCGTTATGTGCTTTAGTGGCTAAAGTAGTAGAGGTGGATGCAGGAAAATGAGTGACCGAGTCTTGTGTGGACAAGACTATATTTCCCTTTTTAGAGTCTGTATGTATGATATTGGATTCTCCCATTAAGGGAGGGGTGAAGTCCAAGGAACCCCAATCATCATCTAAGAGCATGGTGATTTTATCAAGATGTTATTTTGTGTTTGCTTGATGTGCGGGTTTGACTTGGGTAGTTGGTGTTAAGGTGTTTATGTGATTCTCTTTGGATTTTTCAATATTTAAGCAGCTGTTAGGTTCATGATTGGAATTAAGTGTGTACACTTTCTTGTTATAGATGTACTTCATCTTACGATGAAGAGTGGAAGGCACTCCATTCATAGTATGAATCGATGACCTACCTAAGAGAAGATTGTATGAAAGCTAGGCATACCATGGATTTTAGTGTCTAATGTGACCATTCCAACTATAAGAGGTATAGTGACCACACCGAGTGGTTTCTTATTTATGCTGTCAAATCCTATGATAGAGAGAGTTCATTATTTTTGATGTGGGATCTATGATATAGTTTCATCCTTGGTTCTTGGAAATCTTGCATCAACCAAAAATATTTTCATTTAGTTTCTATTCTTGTTTAGTTCTTTTCTAGTTCAAGTTGGTGGATTTGGTGTTTTGTCATGTTTGTTCGCCCAATTGTGCGTACCTATGATGTCATTAGAGATATATTAATTTTCCTTAGTCCAAGTTTTCAGCTTGATTGGATCTTTTTCTAGAAAGTTATCACTTCTGGTTTAAGTGACAGTTTTGGAACTGGCCCCAGAATAATTCAAACCCTAATGGCTAGTTGGATCGATCGCAGATCTCGCCCATAACTTGTGGATCCTCACGATGTGTTTAGATTTGTTCTATGGAGTTTCCCCGACCTTACACTTAGGTCCACACTTCAACATGCACATTTATCATGGAAGAATTTTAGATTTAAGGCTGACCTTTTCTTGCACACATTACATTTTCTTCCTTGGAGATTGTAATGATCTTTTCCAACGCAAATGTTTCTAGACTCGCAGATATGATATAAAGCTAGTAATGGATCTTTATAATGGGGTGTAAGGAGATAAATTAGATCAAGAAGATCATAGAGTTTGATCTGTAAGATTTCTGTGCTGGGAATTAAGGTGTCTCAACCTTGGCATTTTTCCTAACATTGATTTATTATTTATTTTACTATATTGTATTTTTCATGCTCATCTAATGTTTTCATTTTGTGTGAGTTGGCACGGTGAGTTGTCATCACACTAGAAGGTGACATGGAAGGTGACATTGATGTTTTTGTCCCCACATGGGAAAATAGGCATCCCATTTTGTGTAGAGATTCTCTACCATGTGTGAACACTTTGATAATTGTGTAACTCATCATTGTATGATGGATTCCTATAATGGGATCCATGACAGGTGTTACAAGTGTCACATGGCATGTTTGTAGGCACACAAGTTTGGGATATGAAAAATTTGTAAGAGTGTGTAAGAGCATCTTCTATATTTAGCCTGTTATGATGGATTCTCTTACAACTATAAGAGGTTGTCATATATGATAGATTCTATGACATTGTAAGGTGTGTAAGTGAATCTTTCATACCTATTTTGGGCAAATTTGGGGTTCCCAAGTATGGAGGTTGGTTGGGGGTGTAAGAAATGTATGTACATGTGTCACAAAGGCCAAATATGTCATTGGAATGTGTGCCACATAAATTTGGATGAGTTTTGCATAACTCCTTATTGTAGCTTTCTCATGAAGCTACCTCTATGCTTGTATCTCTATACATAAGGTGCTTGAGGGAGTGTTTAGTAGGAGTTGATTCATTGTAGGGTTATGCTGTCAGATTTCCTCTAGAAGAGCAAGACGTAATCTCCATGTTAAAGCTGTGAGCGTGAAAGCGTATTGTAACCTTTTTGTTATAGATTAATACATTGGTTCAATGCTTTAGAGTGTGGGGTTTTTTACCCGAAAGGGTTTTCCCCACGTATATTGGTGTTTCTTCTCTTCTACCTATCTTTCTTCTATTCTTCTTCTTTCATTCTTGAAGTGTTGATTTACATGTCTTTATGCTACCAAAATTTTCTTAGATCCACAAACTACATTATATTTTCTAGAAGGGTTAATGCAATGGGAAAATTATCTATGTTTGTTTCCGCTATAAGGCATAGTAGTATGTGCTTGTATTTAAGGATACTGAGTGTGCATACTATTCTTGGAATTTTTTTTGAGATATTAGTTTTTCCCTTCATTTGGTATCAGAGCTTAGTTCCCAATTTGCATGTGCTTGCATGTGTATGTATGGAAGTTGCATCTACTTGCATGTGTGTTGCGTGTACTTTCATGAACTTGCACATCACTTGCATGTGCTTGCATGGTGATTTATGTGGTGTTTGACGTTCTGGGTATTTCTTCTGTTGTGATGTCTTAGCCTACCAAGCTTGAGGGAATCTATTTTGAAGAAATTGAATGATGATTAATCCTTGTCTAAGTGGAAGTTTTGTAGTTCATCTTGTTTTCGAGAAAAAAAATGTGTTTGAAGGATGAAGTAGATAGAGTTTATTCAGAGTTGATCATGTTCTTAAATTTGATGTGATGTTGATCTAGATCTCCTATTTGATAGTATTTATCAACCTCAAATTCATGTAGGCTATGGAGTTAAATCATTGGGTGATTTGAAAGCTTTTGTGATAGCCTAGCTCCTTTGAATGCTTGTACATGTTGGTGGTTGTGGATTTGGCCTAAAAGTGGGCCTGGAGTTCCTGGACCTCTTCTTCCTTTGGTTGGTTGTACTTGCATGCCTCAATTTCATGATGGTTGGATCTGAGATTTTTGTAGATTTTCTATTCAAAATCTATGGTTATTCATATTCATGTTGTTCCATTGTTCTGGTTAATATTATTCTGGTGCTTTTCAGACTTGTGGGTTTTTCAGATGATAGGCGGAAATGAATTTGTATGTGTGCTTGTGGAACATTGGTTTTATAGGTTTTACATCATGGATAGACTAAACTTGTGGTTTTGCAGATCTGCTGATAATCTATTTTTTAGATTATGGGGTATTTTTGGATATAAGATAGTTGTAGTTTTGCATGTATGCTTCATGCATGGTATGAGGAAATGTTGATTATTTATGGGTTGTGAATTTGGTATATTTAATGAGCTTCTAGACAACCTATTTCCTTTGGAGGTTTTACAATTTTCCTGTCATACTAAAAGTTGTGGGTTTTGTGTAGATTTGGAATATTTCCATTGATGGTTATTTGCACAGTGATGGTTTTGCAGGTTTTTCATGTTAACAAAATCTATGATTTGTAGATCGATGGAAGAGATTGGATTCAGACTCATAGTTTTATGGATGAAATAAAATTCAGATTTACAATAATTTTAATCTTGTTCCTTGACTATGGTGCTCAGTTGTGGATTTGTGTGGCAAATCGGGTCTGACAATGATCTGGTGTTTAAGTCCTAAAATCTACATGTTATCCTCTTTGGTATCTCAGTTTTGCATGTTACTAATGTGATGGTGAGTTTGCATGCTTCATTGATTTTGGATCTTCGAGTTATGTAGGTTGTGGATTAGCTACCCATTATCTTGCAATGAGATGACTTGGATGTGGACTATCTATATCCACAGGTCCTTTTAGTGTTGAAAAAAATTTAGTTAGTTGGCCTCGTCTGTGGTCATTTGTGCATTGGTATGTCACATTGAGATAAGAGGATGAATGTTGTTGAGTATCAGGATAGTCAGTGATAGGGATTTGTAGCATGTTCTTTTATCTTCTTGCCTTGGAGATTTTGGTTCTAATCAGTTTATGTTGCTAACATTGCATGTGAAGTATTTTCTTGTGATAGAACCATGGAAGATCTTTGTTTAGGAGATGGTTTATCTTGATGCTTAGAGAGCTCAGTATCATGGTTCAGTGGGAGCTTTAGCAGTGATTGTGGATTCATCACTTGGTGATGGATGATACTTTGAAGTAGATTTTGGTGTCATGGAGGAGCTCTTGGATCCTATTTTTGTATGCAGTGAGAGTTCTTTGGCATTTTGGGTTCTATTGAAAAGAGATGGTTATCTTCATGTGATTGAAGATGTTGACATCTTGTTACCATGGAGGACTCATGAAGTCTTTGGTTAAGGTGTTGGTTTAATAATCCTTATTTATAGGATGTTAGGTATTGTGTCTTGGTTTACTCTTGATCATATGTTAGAGTGTTGGCATGATACAAGTGCTCTTTGGAGCATGATATGTTCTTATGAGACATATGTTATTCTTTTGAGGAGATGTGAGATTATGATGTCATGATATGTTTCTAAGCTATGTAGACGTACAGGTTGGATCATTGACTATGATCTTGTTTCGTTCTCTTGGTATTGGGTACATTGGTCATTTTCTTGATTACTTCATGATGGTGCTATATTGCATTTGGAGTTAGCATGGATTGGTCATGGAGGTTCTCATAGATAATTTGAGACTTGGGTGAGGCTAGATTTCTCTTGTGATTAGGGACACATTGTTGAGATGATTACTCTTTAAGAGGTTTTCAACAAGAAGACGAAGTTGCCTACACCTGGATATGGACGTGAGTCCATTCTGAACCTAGAGGAGATTTTTCTTGGAGAGAGTCATTGTGACTTGGTGACTCTTGGTGGAGCATTCTCACTCCCCACTCTTGGTATACTCGACGGTTTATCACTTGAGGTATATTTCCCATTATTTCTCAAGTGTGCTATGTTTTATCTTTCATATATGTGGATCTTGAGCTATGGATAGTTGGTTAGTTCTGGAAGATTCATTTTGAGAGATGCTTTATTGGGCAGATTTCCTGATATGAGAAATGGATACTAGTTTGATCTTCTTTAGTTTGAGAAGCTTACACCCATTTGGTTATATGATACATATGTACATTGGATCTATGGGATTGAATGGTTGGGTGTTGTTAAGGCTTATTTTATTTTGGAGGAGATCATAATTGGCACAACGTAGCACTTGAAGGTGTTGTGGGACATTATGATTTACAGATTCTCTCTTTGTTTTATGGCTACTTCTTGAATTTTCATATTCACATGATATGGTTGGACTTGGGAGAGTTATGTTAACATGTTGTGAGAGATTTGGCAGCATATGTGTTGCATGTGGATCATTGTGACTGTTCCTAATATTACAGTGCTACACCTTGGTTGAGTTTTGATTGGTAGACTTAGTATGCTATGATCTATTTTCAATTTTGACATTACCCATGCAGTGGGAGTTCTTGGATATGTATGTTCCTCACTTGACAAGTGTTGTACATGGAGCTTGTGATTGAAGTTTATGGGTTAGATATGTTGATGGCATGAGTTATAATGATGTTTTGTGTACCTTTGAGGTATGGTTGACTGGATGGATTAGCATTTACAACAGTTGTTGTTTTTTCAGTCACGCGGGTTTATCAGTTGGATGCGAGTGATCAGTTTTTTGATTGTTGTTCTAGTTGATGTTTTATCTTGTTCTTTCTTGGAGGAATCTTTGGCTTCAGATTTGTGTTCCAGTTATGGGGCTAAAGTTATTTGATGTTTCTAAATAGCTTTTGAGCACATTGGAGTTGTGACAGTATTTTGTAGCTATTGTTATCACTTGATTTTGATGCTTATGTTCTTTGGACTAGTGCATTTACAACATGGCTTGTTCCTTTTCTTCCATGGGTGGCAGATTGGGAGATGACAAGAATTGTTGCCTGATATGGTGGATATATTGGATGTTGTTGCAGGTGTCTTGTTTGAGCATGAGAGCATGCTAGAGATTTATGTGGTTTCATGGATGGCTGGTTTAGTTTTGATGATGTTTTTTCATTAGTTGACTCCTAGCAGTAAAAATATTATTTGTTCTATTGGCTCTTGCAAGGTGTGCGACAAGTGTGAGAATGTTGGGACTTAAGGTGTCTCAACTTTGGAATTTTTCCTAACATTGATTTATTATTTATTTTCCTATATTGTATTTTTCATGCTCATCTAATGTTGTCATTTTGTGTGAGTTGGCACGGTGAGTTGTCATCACCCTGGAAGGTGACATGGAAGGTGACATCGATGTTATTGTCCCCACATGGGAATATAGGCATCCCATTTTTTGTAGATATTCTCGGCCATGTGTTGACACTTTGAGCATTGTGTAAGTCATCATTGTATGACAGATTCCTATGACGGGATCTATGACATGTAAGAGCTAAAAATAGAGATTTTATGACAGGTGTGACAAATGTCACATGGCATCTTTGTATGGAGAAGGTAGGCACCCAAGTTTGGGATATGAAAAAGTTGTAAGATTGTGTAAGAGCATCTTCTATATTTATCCTATTATGACGGATTCTCTTACAACTGTAAGAGGTTGTCATATATGACAAATTCTATGACATTGTAAGGTGTGTAAGTGAATCTATCATACCTAGTTTGGGAAAATGTGGGGTGCCTAAGTATGGAGATTGGTTGGGGGTGTAATAAATGCATGCACATGTGTCACAAAGGTCAAATGTGTCATTGGAATGTGTGACGTGGATTTGGACAAGTTTTGCATAACTCCTTATTGTAGCTTGCTCATGAAGCTACCTCTATGCTTGTATCTCTATAAATAAGGTTCTTGAGGGAGTGTTTAGTAGGAGTTGATTCATTGCAGGGTTATGCTGTCAGATTTCCTCCAGAAGAGCAAGATGTGATTGTAGACACCTAAAAATGACCTAGGCCTACGAACACTATTTTACCACTTTCCATCCTAGCATAATTGTAACATTTGAATTATGTCCTTAACCCACATTCAACTATTAATTAAATAATTCATGATTATTTAATTAATTCATAAACTTTCATTATTCATTATTATTAAATAAATAAATCTTATTTATTTAATTTAATATGTCACTAATTGTTAAAGTCTTCTAATAATTAAATAAAGTCATCAATTTATTTAAATAATCCTTATCATTAATATCCTCCTGATTATTAAATGAATATATTTAAAATATATTTATTTAATGTGTCACTAATTCCTAAATCCTCTCTTAATTAAATAAATTCATTTATTTATTTAATTAATTAACTACTTCTAAATTAAATAATTATTTTAATTATTTAACTATGGCATGTGACATTTCTATATTTTTAAATAAAACAAATCATTTAAAAATATCTCAAATACTTAACTGATTCTTCATTTAGTAATTAATTTCAAAAATCAATTACTAATTACCTCACAAAATCTTCTATTTTGAATTAATTTAATTCAAAAGGGAAATATTCTTCTACAAATCAAGTAATTTCCAAAATTATTGATTTTCTAAAATCTCATCCTCTTGTCTTCTGATTTTTACTAATTTTATCTCCACTGTCACATTCAGTCTGGATTTAATTCATTTAATTAAATCTTATTTACACCTATGGGTATTTTTCCCTAACCCTAATTAGGTTTGCCTAATTGAATCTTGACCTTTGATTCTAGGGTATTCTTCAATCTCTCATCTTGACCATCCATTCAAGATGGCATTTTCTATAAAATGACAATCTTGATCTCATTTTCGGATCGATAATCATTTGTTTACACTTTTATTATAGGCGTTCTTCCATCATAGGGCATTTGATCTTAGACATATTATTGCTTGCATATTAGAAATTGATTTCTAGTTTGCATAGAATCATATTAAATCCTTCAAAGGCACTTGTTAAGGCTAGGCATTAGAGAAGTTTGCTCATATAGACAGATCTGAGGGAAATCCATCATTGCAGCAAAAGCTTAAGGAGGTACAATGGAGGGAATCATGGAATAGAGAAGATTGGTGAGACCATTCCGTTTTACATTATTCTCTTTTATATCCTTATGTATTTCATTGTTTGATTTATCCTAACTTGCAGGTACAACTAATAGTGTTTCAATCTTGCAGGATATTTTAGGTCATTACATTGGTGAACCCGACATTCCAACACATCCTTTTTTTTGCAGGTGTCGTACATTTTTTGTAGGTTCAGGGTACGAAAAGCCGTATTTGACATATAGTGTGACACAAATGCTCTGCTATGCCGCATTCGCATTCGTGTGCGATGCAATCGTTCTTCTGCGCCGCATTCGATACTCGGAGAGCCGCATTCGAAACTTCGCACCGCAAACAATTGGTAAAACACAATTTTTATTTTTATTCTTTTTCTCATTTATTGTAAACTTCATCCGACGTGACCGCGGCCAGTATTGCCTTTTTTGTTATCTTTTTTTTTCTTTAAGGGTAAAATGAACCAATCCTAGGATAGACACACTTAGAGATTGAATTTATCAACCCTAGGGTAGGCATTTTTTTTAAAATTTGGAATTTATCAATCTAGGATAGTCAGCACACAAAATTTTGTTGAATTAAAATGAACACCATGTCTGTGTGAAGCAACAGCTTCACTTAGATTAGAAAATCTTTTTGTTGTGGGTTTAAAATTGAACACTTGCTTTGTGTGTTTTGGATAGTAGGCATATGCTCTCCCCTTTACTAGGTGATCAAAAAGCTAGACCTATCCTTTCTTTCATACTTATGCATTTACTGTTTTCATACAACCTTTAGAAGGCCTGCCGTAGTGGGAAAAAGTACTCACCCTATGGGAATGACCTAAGGGGGAGCACCTAAAGCCAAGGTTTCCAACCCACTATAATCAAAAGCAAGTTGTTGATGAAAATCCAACTTGACAGTAGTTGACAAGATAACCATCCCCAAATCCTTTGTTCTAAAGGTTGGGAGGTCTCTCGAGGGAGTATATCCATTGCCACACTAAACGGAAAGACTTACTAAGAACCTAGTGTAGTAGCCAGCCGTGTCAGTAACCAGACATCCTTTCAATCACGGTGCAAGGGGAGGGAAGAATCTCCCCCCAAGACACTCACCATATAATCACCATGGATTGTTTACTCAGGGGATTCGATATCCACTTCCATCACCTTGAGTACGCACCTAGAAAAGACAAAAATACAGGCGCCCTCTAGGGGGTGACAAGGCTGTGTGAGTTGACATGATTTTAAGTTGTGGGCTGTGATTGCGAGGATGACCCACTTGAATTTTAAGAGTGAGTCTATTTGAACAAGCATTTCATATTTTTTGATTTCTGTGTTTGCCAAG
The DNA here is from genome assembly GCA_007115665.2 of Sequoiadendron giganteum. Lineage (NCBI taxonomy): Eukaryota > Viridiplantae > Streptophyta > Pinopsida > Cupressales > Cupressaceae > Sequoiadendron > Sequoiadendron giganteum. Next base: position 243,427,223 of record CM021108.1, read on the forward strand.
AATTCTTAAAAATCTTTAAACAAATTACAAAATCATAAATTGGAATCACAAAAACTGGTCGAAAACTACAACTGTGTTTGGGTTTTTCCCTAAAACTACATATTGTGATGCAAGCGCTCTGCTGCACCACATTTGACATCTAGAAAACCGCATTCGCTTTGATAAGCCACATCTAAGCCATCAGGAGCCGCTTTCGCTCTGTCAAGACGCAATCGACATTTACAGAGCCGCATTCGGTTAACTAAGCCGCATTTGCTAGACACAAACCCGCATTCGCAACACTGTGTTGCATTTGACACTTCCTGAACTGCATTCGATTCAGTGAGCCGCATTTGCTCCAACACATTTGCTAAAAATTGCAAATATTTCTTTACTGTCAAAATCAGAAAGTTCATGACCTATCTCCAAGTCAATCAGATCTTTCTTCACTATTACAGTCCAAACCAAACTCTGACTTGCTCAACTTTCCCTCAAAACAATTGCATATTTAGATACCATTTTAGGCTCATAATAGATCACTTTCACTAGATTGCATTGGTAGCTTCACCACCTCCTTAGACACTCACTTTGGCAGATTTTAGGAGTTGACTCTTACCATTCATTGTCCAAACTTTGCATTCATTAGTAGGTTATCATTGGACTCAATTACCTTTGTCATTTTTTCAATCCTTTTGTGAAGCATTTCCCACTCAATAGTCTAGTGTGGAGATTTCACTTTGTCCCAATTATAGTCCTTCTACAATCCATTGATCCTCCAAAACTAAATCATTGCAAAAACATTGTTTGTCCAAGTTTGTCCTTTTTAAGATCTCTCACTAGTAAGTACATCTTAGGATCACTTATTGCATATCATTTTATCATCTCCATCTAGTGTCACACCACTTGCATCCACAAGTCTTTTTCATAGCATCATTTTGAAAATCCAAAAAAAAAATAGTCTCATACTTAGATCATCTTTTTTCCATCATCCCATGTTGAGCAAAACTTTGTATGGTTGAAACTAGACTACAGAAAAAGAAAAGACTCATGGATTCCTTTGGACAAGACAACAACTTTCCTGAATTCACAACTGGCATGGAATCATTTCCCAATACCATGAATAATCCTTGTTTTGACATGGAAAATTCCACAATCAATCCTTTTAGTGAGATGAACATACCATCATCTCCCTCACATATTTTTGAACCATTTATCCGATGGGATCAAAATGGGGATGTCTTTGAAGAAGACATATTAGCTGTCGCTCAACATCCAGAAGTTGTTGCTTTTGTAGAAGAAGTAGTCTTAAATGACTCTTCTAGATTCCTAGCTATGCTCCTTGACCAAGGGGCTAAGTTACCAAAGGGATTTGACCTTAACACTCTTAGAGCAACTTCTCCCACTCCAACATCATACAATTCCTCCATGGGAGCGTCCTCATAGAATGTCATCAACACACTCAATTCTACCTCCCTTGGCCATACCACTACCACAACCAATACAACATCTATTGGGGGATCATCTTTCCAAACCAACACCACATCACAATCCATCCACCATTCCTTCACAAACAATGGGGGCAACCACATCAAACCTCTTTGGAACTACATCTAGTTCCATGAGTACATCAGCAAACCTACTATTAGGTTCTTCAAGTGCCATTGCAACCAACTCATCTAACCAATTTGGGAGAAATAAACGAAGAGTTTTCATCCAAGGCACCTAATCCACTTCATCACAAGTCAACACCAGCATTCCTATGACCCAAAACATCAACACTCCTCAAAGTCATAATCTTTTATTTTGGTAAGGCAATCAAGGCACACAATCATATACTCCATTTGGGCATCAACAAGGCACTCCATTCTTCACTCCACTTGGCAATCAACAAGGTCAAAACCAACAAGGTCCTCAAATCCAGTCCAATATGGTAGGATATCATATTCCCACTTATGCTTCTCAAATCCATACACAACAGCACATCCCTAATCGAAATACTCATTTCCAACAACCGCCTAATCACAACAATCATTTCACTCACCGACAACCCACTCAAAATCGACACATCTCATCTCAACAGTTGGGGACTCAAGCTACCCCTGTCACCAACATAGGTGATGCTACCAGCCATCCAATGGTGGAAGCACTCACACACCAACTCGCTGCTCTTCAAACACAAGTGGAGACCTTGCAACAATCCAATAGAAAGTCATACATGTCACATGACTTGTGTCCTTATCCGTTTGACATAACTTTATATATGCCACCATTTCCTCATGGATATATGGTCCCTCATTTTCCCAAGTATAAAGGAAAAACAAACCCCCTTGAACACATAAGGGAATTCACAACTAGTTGTATTGACATTGCTTATGAGCAAACTTATCTCATGAGGCTCTTTTCTAGAAGTCTTGGAGGTCATGCACTAGAATGGTTCTCACTCTTGCCTAAGGGAATAAAAACTTGGGACGAATTAGCAAACAAGTTTGTCGAAAACTATGCTTACAATATCGAGACAGACATTGACATCACCTCCTTATGCAAAATTACCCAAGAGGATGTAGGAGAGACTTTCATTCCATTCTTTCAAAGATGGAGAACCTTAGCAAGCAGATGTCCGGTAGAAATACCCAAAAAGGAGAAAGTAACCATGTTTGTACAAACTCTCCTTGGACCACCAAGATATGGATTACAAGTACATTGTTGCACCACTTTTGTTGACCTTGTTGAAAAGGGGGTTCAACTGGAAAAAGCCTTGATTGCCAAAGGTGAACTGAAATATGGTGGCAAAACCATCAACACAACCACCAATAATAACCCAAGTAGCTCAAACGACAAAAATAAATACTGGGTTAAGAACAAACACATCACAAGTGACAATGTAGTTGATGCAAAAACTGTAAATGCAACAGGTCATGTACTCACAATCAGAGGAGTACACAATCAAAATGCACCTGTAACTACACCGACACCAACTACCAATGCTCTTCAAAATAATCATGCACAATCTAATCAAAGGTAGTCACGTCAACCACGACAGTTCCAAAAGCGTACATTCACCCTGTTGGGTGAACCCATCGAAATTGTCTTAAAGAAACTTCTCCAAAATGGCGTCATAACTCTGGAGGAGCTAAAACCGTACGACCCTGGTCAATTCAAGCCGTTATGGTGGGATGACAGTTCATTTTGTGATTACCACCATGCCAAACGGCACAAAACTTCCTCTTGTCACCAATTGCGAGATCTGGTGCAAGACCTCATAGAGGACCACACCATTGAGTTTGGTGGTCAATCTTTTACATCCAATGCAGATCATACCATACACAAGAACCCACTATAGGATCATGGTAAGGCTTCCTCGTCTGGCACCAAGCATACAAACAACCAAGCCAACCACATTCATCTGGCCTATAATACTACTCATCCTGCATATAGTTATCTTGATGGTACTATTATTAACAATCTTCGTGCTGCTAATGAAGATGAATTTGTTGATACCATCAACATCAAAAGAGCCCCATAATGCAATGTGACTATGTGGAAAGGCAAGGTCACTATCCCGGGTCCTTCTGCCCCTCAACCAAAGATCACCATACCTGGCCCATCTGCTAGGCAATCCACCCCAAAACCAGAGTTCAACATTGTTGAGCAGTTAAATAAAACACCTGCTCAAATATCCATTCTTGAACTACTCCGTATTTCACCCACACATAATGCCATCCTCAATAAAGTACTGTAAGAGTCAACCATCCCAACCAACATCGATGTTAACTATTTTGAGACCATGGTCGGATACCTGAATTCGCCTCACCATATCACCTTTTCAAACAGCGACTATTCCTCACCCAAGCCATCACATAACGATGCCCTCCACATTGAAGTCTTTGTCCACAAGCATAAGGTTTGACAAGTCCTAGTAGATGGCGGAGTAGGATTGAATATCTGCTCTCTGAAATTGGTCAAAGCTCTTGGTTTTTCTGAGGCATGTGTAGATGCTAGCAAAAGCATCGTCATCAAAGCATATGATGATGAAGAACGTGCTTCTAAAGGCATTATTACAATTCCACTCTGAGTGGGACCAGTCATCATAGATACCACATGCCAGGTCCTAGATCGTGATATCCACTATAATATATTACTTGGTCACCCTTGGATTCATGCTTTAAAAGCAATTCCATCCACATACCACCAATGCCTCAAATTCCCTTTTGATGGAACTGAGATCACCATCCCAAGTGATCCTGATCCATTCCAATAATGCACCAACCTGCGAGCTACTACTGAGCACTAGGTACCCATCAATCGGGAGGCCTCATCTTCCACCACATCCAAATACATTGACCCAACGACACTCATGAAATCATCCATTCCATCATCTTCTACCACACCATCTCCATCGACTTCCATCCCAAGTAAAGATATTCAGATCCAGGACCTTGGTTGTGGGGAATTCCAATTAAATACGGCTTATTGTATAACTAAAATACCGAAGCCACCTAGAGTCTATGGCAGACCATGTTTTGCAATTGAGCCCAAAGTAACTTTCAACGTTCCACCAAAAAGTGTTTTTACACGGTGGGGCGATATGGGTGATGAAGACATCATTGACATGGATAACTTGATCTACAAAGACCCAATAGAGTTATCTCCACTACCATTGCATCTTTATGGCAAAGGATATGATATATGCAAAGCCCAAGGTTTTGATGGGACAAGCGGCCTTGGAAAGAATGGAAATGGAAGAAGGGAACCTATTATTATAATGGCAAGACCAAGATACATAGGGCTAGGGTTCAACCAACTCGGAACTGACAATCAATGTATCTATGAATTTTCAAGTAAGGACGTAAAGGTAACATAAAGTGTCGGGACAAGCGAAGAATCCCTAACCGAAACGGACTCAAATGAATGGGAATGGGGATCTGACAAAACTGTCAGTGACTATGACATTGATGAACTATTCTTAGAACCTGGCCAACCTTCCTTTGAAGAATGATTCTGCCAGCAATATAACATTGACCCTATTGACCGACATTCTAAAGACAAGAAATGGGTAAGCATTCCTTGGAACCCAGAAGAACATAAAGTGTCGTCAGCAATACCTAAATCATCCCACCCCATTCCTGAGCCCTCCCATGAGCCTGACCTATATGAGCCCATTATCCATACTTCTGAAATGCCTACTACTAGTCACGATGCTAATAATTTCATCCCATATTATGGTTTTGAATTTGATTCATCTGACTCAGAGTATGGACCATCCATTGCATCGGACACGGAAGTGGAAATTGATAACTTTGCCTTTACACTTGATGCATCAATTTGCACACTTTCCACATCCTCCCCATCCTTCACTAACACTGGCGATGGAATCCCCCTTGTGTACCCACAACTGATCGACTGGGACCAACAAGATCCACCAGTGATGGACATATTTCAGAATGATGAGGCAATTACAGAATTCATGGGACTAAGAGAAGGTATTCCATGGGGAGACCACAAAATAGGGTTCTCCATTGATCTCGATTATGCATCTTACTTCGAGGAGATTGTGCAATCCTCCAATTGCAAAAATGCAAAAAATAAAAAAGAAAAAGAAATTCCTTTAGGTGAAAACCGCAAGGCACCTTCTGGCAGTAAAATAGTTAAAACAAAGGACGCATCCGAAGGTGAAAACCTCTCTGAGGCACCTAAGGATGGAGGATTGGACTTTCTCCCCATAACACAATAAAAATCGGCCATGCTCATTGAGGATACAACAAAATTTAACATAGCTACACTAGAGAATCCCAAAATGATTCTCTTGGCTGCATCATTATTAGATGAAGAAAAACCTGAGTTTACACAATTCTTCATAGAAAGAAAAGTTAACTTCACATGGTCATATGCTGACATGCCAGGGCTTGATCCTGAATTGGTTCTACATCATCTTCCTTTAATCCCAAGAATCAAGCCCGTCAAACAAAAGTTGCACAAGATGCACCCACAGATCGCACTACTTGTCAAGGCAGAATTAAAAAAGTTACTGGATGCTGAATTCATAAGGTCAATTGATTATGTGGATTGGATATCAAACATTGTTCCTGTTACCAAACCGAATGGACAAATCCGTATCTGCACGGATTTTAGAGATTTGAATAAAGCTTGCCCAAAGGATGATTTCCCTCTACCAAACATAGACATGATTGTTGACCTCACGGCAGGATATGAGATGCTATCTCTCATGGACGGTTTTTCAGGCTATAATCAAATCAAAATTGCAATAGAGGATCAACATAAAACAGCATTCACTTGTCCTTGGGGAACATACTATTGGAACATCATGCCTTTTGGCCTAAAGAATGTAGGCGCTACATATCAGAGGGCTATGACAACAATCTTCCATGACATGATGCACATTCTAATGGAAGATTATGTGGATGACCTATTAGCAAAATCTTTGACAAGAAAAGATCATCTCAAAGTCCTAGACAAAATCTTTAGATGACTGGAGGATTACAAGGTCAGATTGAACCCAAAGAAGTGTGTCTTTGGAGTCACTTCAAGCAAGCTGCTAGGATACATTGTTTCAAGACAAGGCATTGAGGTTGATCCCGCAAAGGTAAAAGCAATTTTGGACATGCCTCCACCAAAGGGAATCAGTGAGTTACACACACTTCAGGGTAGATTGTAGTCTATTCACCATTTCATTGCACAGTTGGCAAACAAGTGTCAACCATTCCAATATCTACTACGCAAAAGCAATCCTTTTGTATGGACATATAAGTGCAACATAGCCTTTGACCAAATAAAAGAATATCTATTAACACCACCAATGTTAATGCTGCCTATTGAGGGAAAATCATTGATCCTATGTCACTGCAATGACAAATGCACTGGGGGCATTATTGGCGCAAAATGACCAGCAAGAAAAAGAAAGAGCCATATGTTATATCAAACACACACTAATTGGATATGAGCTCAATTACACAACCATTGAAAGGGCATGCCTTGTGGTTGTTTTTGTGGTACAAAAACTAAGACACTATATGCTGAGCCATCAAACACATTTAGTGGCAAAGATTGACCCATTAAAATATCTTCTGAGTTGAGCAGCACTGACAGGTTGTTTGGCAAAATGGGTCATGATATTAAGCGAATATGACATACAATATGTGGAGCGCAAAGCTATAAAAGGTCAAGTCATAGTAGATCAATTAGCTGATGCGCCAATCCAGGCCACTCATTCTCTGATAACTGATTTTTTGGATGAGTCTATTTTTCACACAGAACCAGCTCTACCATGGAAATTATACTTTGATGGATCTCACACTGGTCACCGCTCAGGAGCACACATATAATTTATCACACCACAAGGGGATTCAATTCCTAAATCATTTTGGATTGCGTTCCCTTGTACAAATAATATTGCAAAATATGAGGCATTGGTCAAAGGTCTTAAGATAGCAATCAAATGGAAAATTCAAACATTGCTCGTATTCGGAGATTCTCAATTGGTCATCAATCAAGTGAATGATGACTATGACACAAAAGATGAGAAGTTGCTTCCCTACAAAAGAATGGTGGATAGTTTCTTGATGTATTTCAAAATGATTGCATTTGAACAAATCCCAAGGACACAGAATAAAGTAGCCGATGCAATGGCTACCATTGGATCTCTCCTAGACATCCCTAAGAATGTGTCACAATTTGAATTCTTAGTGGAACAGCTGCTAATGCTTGCATACGATATTCCAGAGTCCGAAATGGTGTGCGAGATTGTTGGTCCCGGTTCACCTTGGTATCAAGACATATACGACTATCTTAAATCCCTAACCCTCCCACCCAACCTATCTAACAACCAAAGAAAATCCTTTATCCGAAAAGCGGCTAGACATACCATCGTTAGTAACACCTTATACGGTCATGGCTTTGACAACACCCTTCTTCATTGTCGTAACACTGATGAAGCCCAAACGACTTTATGAGAAGTGCATGAGGGTATATGCAGATCTCATTCGAGTGGTCCAACCATAGCTAGGAAAGTCACCAGACTGGGATACTACTGGCCGACATTGGAAAAAGATGCTCTTCAGTTTGTCAGAACATGTCAAAAATTCCAAGTGCACAGTGATCTGTTTCACGCACCTGCACAAGAATTGAGACCTATCACTTCTCCATGGCCTTTTGCACAATGGGGACTTGACCTCGTAGGTAAGATCCATCCATCCTCTTCAAATGGCCACAAATTCATAATAACCCCCACTGAGTATTTCACTAAGTGGATTGAAGTCGTTCCTCTGACTTACATCACCGGTAAACAAATATCCAAGTTTATTCTGAATTACATCATCTACCGGTATGGTGTCCCATAATCCATCATCATAGATAACGATAGTCCATTCAAAAATCAGGACATTTGTGAGCTCTGTGAGCGATTCCACATCCAACACCATTTTTCCACTCCATACTACCCACAAGGTAACGACCAAGCTGAGGCGTCCAACAAAACAATTCTTCACATTCTGAAGAAGACCGTCAATGACGTTGGCCGAGATTGGCACCTACAACTCAATCCTGCTTTATGGGCCTATCGTACCAGCATCCGTACCCCCACTGGAGCTACTCCATTTTCCTTGGTCTATGGATTTGAGCCCATATTACCCATCGAGGTCGAAATTCCTTCTCTCCGTGTTTCTTTGAAAGGAATGATTGATGATGAAGAGTACAGACATACTCGTCTCCATGAGCTAGAAATGCTACAAGAAAGATGGCAAAATGCCTTAAATCATCTACAGGCATATCAAAATCGTCTCTGCTGAAGTTATAACAAAAGAGTCATGGTGAGAAAGTTTGAAATCGGTGACTTGGTTCTCATGCAGAATCCCAGAAATCAAGCAGATCGTGAAAATCCTGGCAAGTTTGAGGCTAATTGGCTTGGTCCTTATATCATTACTGTCGCATTTGGTTCCGGAGCTTATCAATTGGCCACAACTGATGGAGAACAGCTGATAGCACCCATCAATAGCTTACACCTGAGAAATTTCTACACATAGCATTAGAGAGCTTGGCTAAAAACCTACAAAATATAAAAAAAAATTAAAAAATAGAAAAAAATTGTCCCTTGATGAAAACCTAGCAAACAGGTGTCTTGGTGACACAAAAAAATCAAAAAATGGCAAAAATAGTAAAAAGAAATGAATTCATCCAATAGTGAAAACCTGGCAAACAGGTGCCATGCGTAGTCAATCATTGCTTCACCATCTACTGTTACTCACATTGACCTTTACCCATTTGTCATAATCACAAAGGCCTGACACATTCACGACATCCGTCCTAAGTCCTGTCAATTCTGACCATGGCTAACATTTGGTTGACATCATTCCTTGCATATCCTTGCCTTTACCTTGCATCTACCTATCTCCATATCATTGAACTTGGATATTCCTTGACCTGTCTGGGGGCAAGAACTTTATCATGTAATTGCAGTGGGTACCGCACATGATCCTGCATTCTCAAAAAGTCCTGAAAAAATCTTAAAAATCTGGAAAAGTCCTAAAAAAGACCTAAAAATCAGAAAGCATCCTAAGAAAATACAAAAAACATCCAAATCAAATGTCAAAATCCAACATCAAAGTCAATCTGATCAATTCAATCGATCACATCAACCAATCTTTTGTCCATGTCTGAACTACGTTGTCTTTGCGCATTTGCTACATAGGCAAGATTCATCTTTGAATCCCCAAGACATTAGGTCAATCCTTCTAGGTTTGTCAAAATAAAATCATGATTCAAACTTTTGTCCTTTGGACAATGTCATTGGTCGTGTCGAACTACGAGGTCTCTGAGTGCATGACGTAGGCAAGGCCATCAATCGATGGACCCCCGAGGCCGCACTAGGTCAGTCCATTAGGGTTCATGGCACGATATTCTCACACACGTCAAGCTATCTTCGAACCAAGCGAATCTTCAAATCAAACAAGTCTTATGTCAACCTTGAATTATCAATCTATTGGCAATCTGTTCCACTAACACTCTCAGTCAATTCAGCATGTCAGCAACGACATGTAGTCAAAATCCTATCAAAACAATTTATCATGGCAAGGCTTTGAGTTCTTCTTCAGATGTGTCCTTCCTAAGCATCGTCATCATCTGGCATTTTGATGGATCCTCCTAACTCTGAGAATCGATCTCCTAGATATCAACGTCATTCAGGATGTGTCCTTCCTGAATTTGATATCGCTCGACATTAAAACACTTGGCAAACTTTTTTTTTTTTCTGTCTTTTGATGATTATCATGATATTAGTTCCTTATGTCCTAGGAACCATGACATATCATGATGATTATCCTTGTCTGCTTATCACTCTGCTATTAGTTTCTCCACAATGTCCTGACTTCAGGATTTAAAGAAGCAACGACATAGTATGATGATTTTACTGTCTATTTTTACTATCATGTGGCTAGTTTCTCAAGGATGTCATATCATCAAGATTTAGAGAAGTAGCGACGTCTCATGATTGGTTGGTTTTTCTAGTGGTTGGTCATGATAAAGTGACTAGGGGCAATTGTGTTCCTTGAATGAGTAATGATCATCCTTTGTCTATGACTGTTGATCTACGTGATGGTTCGACCTTGCACACTATTGATCTATGTCATATCATAGTGTTTGTCGACCATCATGACATTTTTTGCCCAATGATGATTAAAGAGCAACAACTAGAATGGCACTATAGCAAAGCTTTGAAGGATTTTTAATTTCCGCACTAACATGCATATCTTTCTTCACACTAACATCCATCTTCGTCTTCTCTTCTAAGGGTTCTCTGACGATATCTTGTGACATACAAAAACAGAGTTGCATACATAAGGGCATGATCATTTCATATTCACATCTGCATATATCAAATACCATAATTCACATTGCATAAACATTATCATTTGCATCCATTCATAAAACCATCATTGGCATCAACATATAAGCATCATAAATAAAACATTTACATCAGCATATAGGAATCACATCATCACAACATTACACAATGCATACAGACATCCATAATCGCATTCATAAACATAAGCATAAATACATCTCATCGCATCATCAAAGCATCAAATAAGCATCTCATAAAAACATAGAATACCATAACACATTACATCATATAGGCCACATCAAAACTGCATCGCATATATATATACTCTCAAAAAAAAATGTTATGTCACAGGATAGAGTCAAATGATATCCCAAAAATAGAGCTCGCAGGCTCGAATATCAAAATATATACATGTCTAAAGCAAGTCCTAAGATGGCCCTCCTCCATCTCGTGGAGGTGAATGGTGAGGTAACTGTGACTAATCCATTAGATGAATAGTGGACTGAATGGGTGCCCTCTCCTACATCTGACTCTGTGATCCTGAGGGATCGGTAATGGGAGGCTGGCTCTGCTCTATCTGCTGCCCTGAGGACACTGACCTGTGACCGTGCTCTGACTAGTGACCATGATCTGATCTGTGGTTGTGCCCTGATGAATGCCTGTGTGAGCTATGTGATCTATGGCTTGGTGACTACCCTGATGTAGTGGACCCCCCAGTACTGGTATGACTACTGCTGTGTGACCTACTACTATGTGTCCGATTACCACTACCTATACTACTGTGAGATCGAGACAACCTTGGGTCCCGTCTATTTGGTGGAATGACCTGCTCATACAATGCCCTATATTGGCCCCTGCTCTCTGCTACCCTAGCCAACTCTTGAGCCATGTCCCCTGTCGGTCCCATGCATAACCCGACAAACTCTGTAACCCACCGCTCTGACTCCTGTCGTCGAATGATGGCCTGATCCCTCTCAACTCAAGTGACCTCCAACTCTGCTACCAAGGCCTTGTTCTGAGACAAGGCCGCATCTAGTCTGCTCTACAGATCAATAATCCTCTGGTCAACCATGGCATCCATGGGAAAAATGGGTAATCTATCACCCTCATCATCCCCAAAGATCATGCGCTCCCACAGCCACTAATCTGCCTCATCCTCCTCCTCATCCTCCTCATCTCTCTCCCCCTCGGCCCAGACCTCCTCCACATCTATGTCAAGAGGATGTCCCCCAACAAGTGGATCTACCTCCACTCTATCCTCCGCCACCACCTCCACCTCCTCCTCACCTCCTCTAGCCTCCGGCTCTCTCTCCTCCCCCTCCTCCCAAATGGGTGATAGTGGTACACCACCCACTCTTTGTCTCACTCTCCTAGGCTGCCTCCGCCCTCCGACATCCCTCCTCCTCCTCACACCCCTCCCATCTCCTCCATCTCCACCATCTCTTCCACCTCCCCCATCTTCCCCACCTCCTCAGCCTCCACCATCTAGGCCTCCATCTCTACCCCTTGCACCTCCACCATCCCTCCCTCCATCTCTACCACCCTGACCTCTCCTCGGTACTCGCGAGATAACTGATCTTCGATCAATGGGAGGTGGACCATTTGGATCTATCAAAGGAATGGGCCTGTGAACCTGCCACCAGGTGTCAAACTCAGCCGATGTGCCTACATCTACTGGATCCCCTCTCCAAGCCCACTAAACTGCCACTAAGCTATCTACCTGTTGCTCTACAATGGTCACTGATATGGGCGGCCCCCACATGGTCTCTCTGGAAGACCGGGCATACTGTGCTGTGCCTACTGGCACAATCTGTTGCTCCCCAAACTACCATAGTACTCGATGGGGCAGGTACATCTCTATAATCCGTTGTGTCTAAACGGTGCGGCCAATAAGATATTGAAACTATCTACAAAAGGACAAATGGCCATCCTCATCTGCCCACTGGGCACAATCTCTATAGGGCCTCCAAACAAAACTGATCATTGTGTCTATCCGATGATGCCAGTACCTAGTATCTCCAACACGAGTCTAACTAACTAATCCTGCATATAGATAAACATAGGGCATCCCATCACCCAACTGTTGCATCTGTATGGGTGGTCAAAAAATGAGAATGCCCTCTCATACCCAAATCATAAGCAAAGTGGTCCCGCAGCTGATAGTGTGCCCCTAGAGGTAGACTACCTCGTGCAGTTGATGGTATAACATGGCCAACAAGCATGGCCCCCAAGCAAAAATAGTCCTCTGTGATCTCATACGAACAAGGACATCCCCCCATCCAATGGGAAATTCATGACCACGACGATTCAGGATCAGCAATCCGGCGATCAGGGTCATAAGTATGGCATCAAACCTGCAAAATCAGTCAGCCACAACATCCCAACTGAGCACCATTGGTACCCTCATATCTCTCTATCAGGACCTATCGCCCTCGGTGTGGATCATAAACCACCCTCTCTCCGCTAATCAGAATGCGGAGAATGCGGTAAACATCCTCCAAAGTCACAGTAGCCTCTCCAGTAGGCAGGTGAAATGAGCAGGTCTCAGAATGCCACCTCTCACAAAGAGCAGTAAGCAAACCTTTGTTTGCCCGAATAACGGGCATGTAAGTAACATGGTATAGGCCTAGGGCCATCAATCGCTGCCTCTGTCTATCACTAAGATGATCTCGGAAAGCATAAGTAGCTGGCCGAAACTCTCGTGTATAAATAGGCACAAGCCGACTCTGCACAGGGAAAGGGCCAAGGATTAGAACATATCGAGAAGCATTATGGAAAGTTTTGTACTATTGGCAAGTCAAGGGTACATAAAAGTTAAGCTCGGCACAAGTCAAGAAAAGTCAACTCTGGTCAACTTCAATTGTGTCGCGTTGACCGCAAATGTGTCACAATAAATCAATTGCAACTCGGGACACGAAAAATGCATTGCAATATGTCAATTGCGTCATTCTAAAGGGCAAATGCACAGTCAAACATCGAATGTATCATTTAATCTATCAAATGCGTGATCTAACAACGAATGCGTCGTTAGGCTTATCAAATGCGTCTCACATCAGCAAATGCGTCGCAAAGTTATCGATTGCGTCAAAAATTTAGCAAATGCGTTGGAAATTTATTATTTGCGTTGCAAGTTGGTGAATGCGTCGCTCACCCTCGCGAATGTGCAATCACACAAAATAGACTAGTCTACCCATCGCACTTGCATTGCGACGCAAGCAAATGCAGCGAACACGAAGGCGATTGCGGCTTTCATGATAGCATTTGTGTCGCACCGCATTTGATTCTCGCCATTTTGACCCTCATAAATGCAAGAAATTTAAAATTCGACAGGTTGGATAGGGTACTTACCAGTGCACCTATGCCCTCGGGTCGTTGGAATGAGCGCACATGATATCCATGGTGTGTAGTCGTAGGGATCACCATCCTCGCTTAGAGCTCTAATTTCTGAAAATTTCTAAATAACAAATGAGAAAATGACATTTGGTTTAACCTTTTCAACCTATTTATAGGCTAAAAATTAGGGTTTTGACCTAATCGGCTATACTGGAGGCTCATTTGATCACCTTTGACTGGCATTTTGGCTGACTTGGTGTCCTTCGTTTTCGAAATCGTTCGTGCCTTTTTTTATCTAGTAATTATTCGAACTAATCGAGATATTTTCCAAATCTTTCTGACCCTGGGTCAAAATTCAAAAAATTTCCCGAGGGGGCATAGGCATTCCGTACCTCTGCTGGGGCATATTCTGGACTTTTTTTCTTTGCCACAATGCGACAAGCTGCATTATGACAAAGAGGGGCAAATGTAGACACCTAAAAATGACCTAGGCTTGCGAACACTATTTTACCACTTTCCATCCTAGCATAATTGTAACATTTGAATTATGTCCCTAACCCACATTGAACTATTAATTAAATAATTCATGATTATTTAATTAATTCATAAACTTTCATTTTTCATGATTATTAAATAAATAAATCTTATTTATTTAATTTAATATGTCACTAATTGTTAAAGTCTTCTAATAATTAAATAAAGTCATTAATTTATTTAATTAATCCTTATCATTAATATTCTCCTGATTATTAAATGAATATATTTATTTAATGTGTCACTAATTCCTAAATCCTCTCTTAATTAAATAAATTCATTTATTTATTTAATTAATTAACTACTTCTTCTAAATTAAATAATTATTTTAATTATTTAATTATAGCATGTGACATTTCTATATTTTTAAATAAAACAAATCATTTAAAAGTATCTCACATACTTAACTCATTCTTCATTTAGTAATTAATTTCAAAAATCAATTACTAATTACCTCACAAAATCTTCTATTTTGAATTAATTTAATTCAAAAGGGAAATATTCTTCTACAAATCAAGTAATTTCCAAAATTATTGATTTTCTAAAATCTCATCCTCCTGTCTTCTGATTTTTACTAATTTCATCTCCACTGTCACATTCAGTCTAGATTTAATTCATTTAATTAAATCTTATTTACACCAATGGGTATTTTGCCCTAACCCTAATTAGGGTTGCCTTATTGAATCTTGACCTTTGATTCTAGGGTATTCTTCAATCTCTCATCTTGACCGTCCATTCAAGATTGCATTTTCTATAAAATGACAATCTTGATCTCATTTTTGGATCGATAATCATTTGTTTACACTTTTATTATAGGCATTCTTCCATCATAGGGCATTTGATCTTAGACATATTATTGCTTGCATATTAGAAATTGATTTCCAGTTTGCATAGAATCATATTAAATCCTTCAAAGGCACTTGTTAAGGCTAGGCATTAGAGAAGTTTGCTCATATAGACAAATCTGAGGGCAATCCATCATTGCAGCAAAAGCTTAAGGAGGTACAATGGAAGGAATCATGGAATAGAGAAGATTGGTGAGACCATTCCGTTTTACATTATTCTCTTTTATATCCTTATGTATTTCATTGTTTGATTTATCCTAACTTGTAGGTACAACTAATAGTGTTTCAATCTTGCAGGATATTTTAGGTCATTACAGTGATCTTTGTGTTAAGGCTGTGTGCTTGAAAGTGTATTGTAACCTTTTTGTTACAGATTAATACATTGGTTTGATGCTTTGGAGTGTGGGGTTTTTTACTCAAAAGGGTTTTCCCCACCTATATTGGTGTTTCTTCTCTTTTTTCTATCTTTCTTCTATTCTTCTTCTTTCATTCTTGAAGTGTTGATTTACATGCCGTTATGCTACCAAAATTTTCTTAGATCCACAAACTACATTATATTTTCTAGAAGGGTTAATGCAATGGGAAAATTATCTATGTCTTTTTCTGCTATAAGGCATAATAGTATGTGCTTGTATTTAAGGATATTGAGTGTGCATACTATTCTTGGAATTTTTTTTGAGATATTAGTTTTTCCCTTCATTTCGTGTGCATGTATGAGCACTGGAATTTGAGCATGTTGTAAGTAGGCATGTGAGCTGAATCTTTAAGCCCAGATGTGGCTGACTATATGTAATCAAATTTTTAGATATTGAGAATGTCTGTAGGTGCATTTTCCTCCAATTTTTGCATTGCTTTGTTCATTTGGTGTTATTTTTATTGTGTTGTATAAGATTTGGTTGTGAATCATGAGTGGGTTGTGATCCTTTTGGCACTCCTTGGGTGAATAGATCGCCGATTTGAGGTAGGTTGTAAGTGTGTTCAATAGATTTCTCAGAGAGAGGCAATTGACACCTTTTAGTCAAATCGCCGAGCTGAGGTAGTTGTACCTGAGAAAAGGAAGAGATGCCACCAAGAAGGATGGACCCTAAAAGAATATAGCAGATGATGGACTTAAAAAATGAGATGACGAATGAGATATGGAACATCTTGGATGGTCTAAGGAGAAATCTTGAACCGAAGGATGAATTTGAAGAGGTTGTAGAAGAACTTGAGGCTGAAGAGGTTGAAGGACCGATAGATGAGGGAGAAGAGAGACTATTGAGAGCTGTAGCACAAGCGAGTAAAAGTCATATGGTGGAGGTTTCTAACCTATATGGTACATTGAATCCAAAAGACTTGATAGATTAGATAGGAGAGTTGGAAGATTTTTTTGAGTTGAAAGATATTAGAGACCCCCTAAAGGTTAGGTTGGCATAGACTAAATTGAAAGGGAATGTTGCCTTATGGTGGAAAGAGTTGCATAAAGATAGAGCAAAAAATGGTGAAGCTAAAATCACTCGATGGAGGTTGATGGTTGTGAGGCTGAAAGCTAAGTTCATTCTAGGAGATTATGAGGTGGAATTGTTTAAGAAGCTGCAAAACTTGAAGCAGAAGGACATGAGTGTAAAAGAGTACACCGAGGAATTTTACAAGATAAAAATCAGGTTTGGGCACCAAGAAATAACTAGGGAGAAAGTGGCAAGGCATAGAAATGGCCTTAGATTCAAAATTTAGGATGAGATGAGTATGTTGAGGATTTCCATAGTTGAGGATGCCTTCCAATATGCTATTAAGGCAGAAGATAAAGTGAAGAAAAGAAAGCAGAATAACCCTAAAGGAAAAGAGAAGCAGATGAGCAGCAACAAGGAGAAGCAAACAAGTGAAGAATAATCAAGACCTAAGTGGAATAAAGAATCGGATCAAAAGGCAAAAAGGAGAGGAAATGGCAGCAAGGAATTCCTAGGTAAATGTTTCAAGTGTAGAGAGATTGGGCATCGATCTTTTGAATGTTCTGAGGGATCAAGTAAAGGAACTCGTATGAAGAATTTCTTGATACAGGAAGAGCAGGTAGATGAGATAGAACTAGAGTAGGTAGAATCTCTTATGCTCAGGAGAATCTTGATGAGACTGAGTAGGGAAGAGATTGGGGCTTCATAGAGGAAGTCTTTTCCGAACTGTGTGCAAATAAGGAGGTAAGTGTTGTAAGGTTATTGTGGATAGTGGAAGTATTGATTGTTGCAAGGTGTGACCCTCGGTCTTCCTTGCAACACTAGTGCTTGGGTTTGTGGCATGGTCTAACCACCCCCTGTGGTTCTTAATCGAAGCTTGTATCGGGCATTGAAAGGTTGATCTTTTGGTGCAACAACAAGTCCAACAATTGGTATCAGAGCTCGTCACAGGTTCAAACCCAATGCTTGTGTTGGGGGGGGGGGATTGTTGCAAGGTGTGACCCTTAGTCTTCCTTGCAGCACTAGCGCTTGGGTTTGTGACATGGTCTAACCACCTCTTGTGGTTCTTAACTGAAGAATGTATTGGGCATTGATAGGTCAATCTTTTGGTGTAACGACAAGTCCAATACTGATAACTTGGTATCTAAAGAGATGGTAGAGAAACTTGGTTTGGAGAGATTTTCACATCCTTGTCCTTATAGGATAAGTTGGTTACAAGATGATCATATAGTGGAAGTGAAAGAGTAGTGCCTGGTAAAATTTAGCATTGGCCATTTCAGGGATGAATTTTTGTGTGACAGTTTATCTATGAGTGCTTGTCATGTTCTATTGGGAATGCCTTGGTAGTTTGATGAAGGAGCTATTTATGATTGTAGAAGGAATTTGATTATTATAGAGAAGGATGGACATAAGTTTACTTTGGATTCCTTGAAAGATAAGGAGGAAGTGAGGAATTTGAGTCTTATGAAGAGTTGCAATGTTGAGAAACAAGATGCAGAGGTACTTCTTAAGGAGGGCATAGATTCAAAGAGGAGCCAGGTGGTTGAGTCTAAAAGTAAGATGGTACCTAAAGGATATAGGGCTAGAGGTGAGTAGCAAAAGACTTTGGTTGCAGGTCTGATGGAGTCTTGCAGAAGAAATAGATCAGATGAGTGGAGGAAAGTGGGTGGTGGTGATTGTTCCTTTTTATCCTGTACGGGTTGAGGCAAGGAAAAGAAGGTGAAGAGAAGAAGAAATTGAAGGATTAGGCAAAAGAATGAAAAGAGGTTAGAAAGAAGAAAGGTATAGAAAAAGAAGACATTTGGATCAGGAATGAGCATAGGATCTATATCCCAGGGCCTATCATATGTTCATGATCTCCTCTAATGGAACATCTTTTCTCACTAGGGGTGTATGATGCAAGAGAATCCTTCGTTCTTGGAAATCTTGCATCAACCAAAAATATTTTCATTCAGTTTTTATTCTTGTTCAGTTATTTTCTAGTTCAAGTTGGTGGATCTGGTGTTTTGTCATGTTTTCTTGCCCAATCATGCATACCTATGATGTCATCATAGACATATTCATTTTCCTTAGTCCAAATTTTCAGCTCAATTGGATCTTTTTCTGGCAAGTTATCGCTTTTGGTTTAAGTGACAGTTCTGGATTTGGCCCCAGAATAATTCAAACCCTAATGGCTAGTTGGATCGATCACAAATCTCACCCCTAGCTTACAGATCCTCGTGATATGTTTATATTTTTTCTATGAAGTGTCCCCGACCTTACACTTAGGTCCACACTTCATCATGCACATCTACCATGGAAGAATTTCATATTTAAGGCCAACCTGTTCTTGCGCACGTTACATTTTCCTCCTTAGAGATTGTAATGATCTTCACCGATGTGAATGTTTCTAGACTTGCAGATATGATATAAAGCTAGTAATGGATCTTTAGAATGGGGGGAAAGGAGATCAAATAGATTAAGAAGATCATAGAATTTGATCTGTAATATTTTTGCTTGCAAGTATGAGCACTAAAATTTGAGCATGTTGTAAGTAGGTCTGTGAGCCGAATCTATAAGCATGGATGTGGTGATTATATGTGTATAGGAGTGCATTTTTACCCCTTTGGAAAATTCCCCTTTTACCCCTCTTCACTTTAGAAAAACAAAGGTAGAGGAAAAATTCCACATAAGCTCACTGTCCACATCACACTTGGCGCCTATTTTGTGCATCAACAAGGGAGTAACTGTCTAGGATGCCTACGCGGTGTGTAGACATCCACGCAGTTTGTAGACATCCACATGGTGCATATATTTCTATGTGGAATGCTTATGTCCCTGACAGATTCTCACATTTAGAGCTTGTAGTGGCATTACAATTCCCATTGGGAGTCAACATGTAACACCCTCTTCGGCCGATTGACCTGAATATGGTCATTTTCCTCACTCTTCCCTTCAAATTCACTATTCATTCCTTCATTTGGGGATACTCCTCTTCCTTGAAATCTCTCCACAAGCTCCAAGCAGCTTCTTCACCATCTCTTCAATATCGAGCAACACTTTACACTCCATAGCAGCAACATCAACACTCCATCACTTCAGTAGAGAAAGTGTGGAACACACAACATTGCAGCAGAGGGTTGAGTTCCTCTCATCTTCTCCCCCACTAGCCTTGAGCGCTTTGGGCAGAGGTGGCAAGATTTCACTCCTCTCCTGTATTATTTGGTTGAGTAGCATAACACTGTTTTGTAGTGCTTTTGTGTTTACTTCTTTCCTACATTTCTCACTATCTATCTAGCTATCTGTGGAGGTGGGAACACCAAAATGGGGGTTTGACTGAGGCAAACTCCTATACAACCCCAACACTCTCTCTATCTCTCTCTCTCTCTCTCTCTCTCTCTCTTGTGTGTAGGTATTGAAGACATTCACACGCTGGAGGCTTCATAATTCACACGGTTGTAAGAATTTCATTTCCCTTCTTCTCCTTGTCTTTATCATTCCTATTTCAGTCTATTTCAGCTTCATCTCTTTCTATCACATTCTGGAAGTTCTTCGCAATCAGCTTAGAAGTAGTCACTTAGCCATTTTCTCTGATAAAATCGCTCTCTAGTCCATATGAGATGCCAATGCACCTTTGGGATGCCAACGCGCTGCACTGCTGTCCATGTTATGCATTGCCATCCTTTAGCCAAGAGCTTGTCAGTTTGTCTAGAGAATCTTTGTGACCTACTCTCTCTGGTTATAGAACTCTCACCGCTATCCTTTGAGGCAGTTTAGGGAATTTCACCCCGTGAGGCTCTCTAAGTGAACAAAACTTGTGAGTAGCGAATCCCCCTTCTCTATAGCATGTAATCAAATTTTCAGCTAGTAAGAATGTCTATAGCTGTATTTTCCTCCAATTTCTACATTTCTTTATTCATTTTGTGTTATTTTCGTTGTGTTGTTCTCGTTGCATGGTTGGATTGTTTTCTTTGAAAAACCTCCTGCCATGGTTCTATCAATATATCAATGCCAAGCCTATCCAAAAGGCACACACTACACACATTAAGAGCAGAGCTGGTATCGACAAGAGTTGTCTTGATCCCTTTTATTTTGTATTGAGAGATTATTACAAAAGCTTCATTTTTTTTTTGCACATCCAAAGGAGGGAGCTTACTTTGGTGAAAAACAATATCGACATTGATTCCATGAATAATAGTTGCTATATAATTTGATGGCTCATTAGAAGGGATAGGAAATTATTTTAGGGCATTCTGCATCATGTTGTGATAGTGAGGGGAGACTTGAATAAGGTCCCATAAAGAGATCTTAGTGGAAGTATTCTTGAGTTGGTCAACATGGTCATACTCCCTAAGGATTGAATTGAGGCGAGAGGTAGTAGGTAATATGGGATTAGGTAAAGGTAAAGGAGTTCAGGGTGATGGTTGTGAATGTGGGTTGTTGCGAGTGTAATGTGTATGGGGGTATGTGCAGGATCATCATGGAAAAAATAGGTCCTTAAGTGGCAATAAAATTCAGAAAAATCAGAGTTAGGCAACTTGACGAAAAAATTTGAATAAGTTATCTATATTATTTCAAAAATATGTAAGAATAGAATTTGTAGAAAATTGAATTTATTTTCTAAAATACTAGGTTTTTTTTTTTTTTTCTAAAATCTATTTGGTGAAAATTTAAAATTTCAATGTAGTAGTAATTAAATTTCAGGGAAAAAATCAGAAGTAGGTATCTGTCTGACCACCCTAACCACAATAAAATGATAATATTTTTTTATAATATTTTAGATATAAGTAGAGGACTCATGTACCAATGTGATGCATATTTTTTTGTAATTTGTTTCCAAGTAAATAATTAATTATGATGTTTTTATTACAACTTTAAAAAAATATAAAAACTCATACGTCTAACCACCTTAACTTGGTCAAAACTTCATGAAATTCAATTTTATTTTTTTTAATCCTGTAGTATGTGAAGCATAGAATGTGACACATGTTTCGTATTAAATTTTTTTTATATCGTTTGAAAGCTATAGATTTTTTTCAATCAGCCTATCAATCAGGACTTTACTCATAATTCAAATAGAAAATGAATAATAATTATTTATTAAACTCCAAATAAATCATAATTTATATGGTGGAAAGATGAGAATCTCCTTTAGAAACCCTTTTCATTTCATCAATTTTGGGTTAAAAAAAAGTCATCGGCCACATGGGCCATCATATCACTTACATATTGCCACTTTTTGGCCCATCATGATCCTGCACATACCCATGGGCAATAGTTTGATGACTCAGTTGTTGTGACACATTGTTTTGAGGTGGATAGAGGGTAAATTCAGGTTTAGGTGTGGTGGAAGGAGGATAAAGGATGAGTTGCGGTTGAATAATATTAACATCCCCTAGGGAAGGAGAGTCTAATATAGTCACGACATCTTCTTGTAAGGGCATAATATTAATGAGGAAATGATCAATGATGGGATTTGGAGGAATGGAAGGATTAGGATAAGGTTCTATTTGACTGTCAAAGGTCTCATTCTCTTTATCCAAACGACCTACTCTAGTAGGATAGCTTGGAAGAGGTTCATCACATGCTACACTACAAGGGGAGGAGGCATCAAGAGGAGGACCATTATGATTTTCAAAGAGGTAGGGAGGGTCAAGAGTCTTATGACTCTTAGGGGAAGGATCTTATAACACCAACATGTCTTATTTGCATTGAGGAGGGACATTAGAAGAAGGGCAAGGTTGATCATCATAGTTAGGGAGACTAGGTAAAGTAATATTTAGAAATTTGTTTATAATCTCATTTTCTTGTGTCAAAATATATTCCCAAAGGGGATGATGAGAAGAACAAACAAGACCTTCATGATGCTCACCGACTGTACCTTCTTTTAGCAAGATACCTTCATCACTAGAAGGAGAGGTATCAAGAGAGGAAAAATTATGATCATAATTATTGTATATGTTTGTATTTGCTTCTAACACAACATCCTCACAAATAAGAGAGATAGAAGGTAATGTATGTTCAAGACAATTATAAATGTTTTCATTCGCTAGATTCTCATAACTAGGGAATGCATTGAAAGAACGATTAACTAACTTGTTCTTTTCAATTTTAGAAAGAAATGAAACAAATATGTTTGAATAATGTACAATGCAATGTAAAGACTAGAAAGGAAATACAATTTTTAGATTACAAAGAAGACAAGTTGTTGATTACACTATCAATGATTTGAAAATGAAAGTCTGTGAATGCAAAATTGAAAAATGTACAATGCATGAAATGAGCTAATTTATGATAGATTTAATGAAATATATGCTACAGAAACACAACCTATTGATATAGGTAGGTAATGGCACAAAATAGGAGCTTAAAAACAAGGTTTTCAGCTATGTAAAGGATAGTTTCAAAAGCCTGACTCCTGGCAGTTTTTTTGAGATTTTTCAGGTGTTTTGAATTGATTCAGGTGGTTTCTATATGGGGAATGTAGACCTAACATGAAAATACAAAATTTCAAAAATGTTTAATGTTCTAAGATGCAAAAATGCAACCTAAATGCACTTTTTGCTAATGCAAATTTTCAAACCCTAGGATGCACCTTCATTAATGCAACATGAAATGCAAGGTAATCCTAGGACAATGAAGGACTCTAAATCAGACAAGAGGGTGTAAGAAGGCTGGGTTCACCAAAATGAACCACCAAAAATGATGAAGGGGAAAGATGTACTCTTACACTTTTAGGGTTTTGCACCTAAGAGGAAAGAGGTCTTTCTTTCACACTTTTTCAGTTTAGGATTTATTCAAAGGGAGAGTTAGAGGCTTAATGTGATGTGTGTCAAATGCCCTAAATGATAGAAAAATTGAAATGAAATGATTTTAATGAATGGTAAGCTATTGAGATGCAAAGTGCTGGAAAACACACAATGATATGCAAACATGTACAAAATGATCTAAGAATGTATACTAAACTATACAAAAATGAAAGAGATAGAATGTGTGCACCTAGGATTTGAAGAAGGATCTGATGGTGGTCTGGAATGTTGATGGAAATGCTGCAGAGGCTGAAAGGGACACTTGTGCCAATCTTGGCGACCTAGTCCCAGATTCTTAAAAACTGGTTCGTAGCTTGTTTCTACCAAATGGGTGTTTAAAAATGTGAAAATCACAGAAAGGCCTATCCAGTGGGACTAGGCCTCCATTCTTGGTGACTTATTCTTCTTCAAGATTTTTGGAATCTTTGAAGGGGAAATGGAAGCCCTTAGTTTGCACCACGGCTCTTCACAGTTGTCTACTTCTGAAACTCTGATATTTGGGCCTAAAAGTGACTTTTGGTGGATGATTTGACTTTGCAAGCAAGGAGAGATATTCAACAAGTCTTCAAATTCTTAAATGATCTTCAATGTACCTAAATATGCAAACACACAAGGAGAGAAGGAGAAAAATGTTGATTGTTAGGGATTAGGGTTTGCCTTGGTCAAACCCCTTTTGAGTAATCAAACCAAGAAGATGAAATAAAGTAATGAAACAATGGAGTAATCGAGTGATTTACCTTTCCATGATGAGAGATCTTGTGTTGTTGCAATAATCGACCCTTGAATTCTTCAGAAAAGATGTCTTGTTGACTTGGAAGGATCTAACCCTAACTTGCTTGAGAAGGAGTGAAGAGAGATGAAGAGTTATGAGTAATGACTGTGTCTTATGAGAAATTAGGGCTTTCAGGCTTATTTATACAAGTTATGTCCTAATTTTCCCGAAATCACACCATACAGGCCGACCTTAGGGTTTTAGAGACAAAATCCTAAAAGAATATTAAATTAAATTTAAGTTTTATGCCACATGGGACTAGGTCACCCAAGGTGGTGACCTAGTACACTTGGGAAATTTTAACTGGTTGTCGAGGATTTAAGTGTGATTATTTATGTTTTTCAGGATTGTCTCATGAAAACACACTAAGATAAGACTTATATGTGTATTAAGGGGTCATTTAAGCATAATAAAGGGTTAATTTGGTGATGACAAGACTAGGAAAGTGTGAAAATGTTTTTCAACACTTTACAAAACTTTGGAACAATGCTTGGAAAGGGGTAAAAAGAGGTTTAAAATGGTCCAAAATCCATAGACAAGGTTCCAAATGAGTGAAAAGTGTCAAAGGCTAGACTTTTTGGCAACACAATAAGCTATGTGGCTTGTTGGTGTACTAAGGAGGTGAAGAGATGTTGTAGAAGAATGGTGAAGAAAGGGTTTTGTATCCACTCTCAAGAGAGATATAAAGAAATATGAACAAGTTTGTCACATGTAAAATGGAGAATGAAGTGGAGTGAATGAAGATTGAATCCTCAAAAATTAGAAAAGGGAGGTATTTTTAGTCCAAATAGCCAACCCAGGTGATTCCTGACATGACTGCGGGTTGTCAAAGGTATTACACTACCAAAATATGGTAGGTTAAATGTTTAAATGACCAACTTAGTTGTAGATTTTTTGGTATGCTAGTGTGGTGTACAAACGTCTATGCGACATCCATTGGTCCAATGAAAAATCAGCCTTAAAGATCGAGAAAAGGGATGTGCTAGGTGGTTAGAAATGGTGTAGGTTAAGGGATAACATAATTATGTTAGTCTATCTAAATAGGAGGGTTTATGGAAATTCAAATTGCATATGGTATAATTTTATGATATTACAATATATGTTTGCAAAAAATATGACTTATTATTAGTTATCGATTTATATAATTAAACAACTAAGGCCTTTGATCTATTCATAAGTTGAAAAAAAAATTTAAAAAATAATGAATGGACATCAACCTCTTCATGTGCCTCTAAAGGCCTCTCTCTCTCTCTCTCTCTATATATATATATATATGTATATTTATATATATGTATATATATATATATATGTATATATATATATATATGTATATATATATATATATACATATATATATATATACATATATATATATATACATATATATATATATACATATATATATATATACATATATATATATATATAATGGCTATTGGCCAATGCACACTTGTATGAACTATTTTCTAGCTTTGAACTTTGTATAAATAAGTTCATTTTTTTTGTCCCATGTATCATATATATATATATATATGTTCATGGCTTCAACATTTGCATTCTTTATATTATAGATAATTTCATGGCTTTCACCTATGTATCTTATGTATAAATTTTATTATGGTGTTAGACTTTATATATTTTTGTACTATAACTTACAACCATTTTATGGTTAATATTATGAATAATTAATTAAGTTTGTTGCCATGTTAATATTTTATATAGTTACTTAATTTCTTCAACTTATTTATATTTTGAATAGTTAGTTAAAGTATTTATCTTGTTAATATTGTGAAAAAATAGTTAATGTATTTAGACTATTAATATTTTTAATAATAAGTTAAGGATTCCATCCTATTTCATATACTAAAGTAGGTGATACAAGGCATCCAACCTCTTTCATATAGTGAAATAAGACTGATAAGGCCTTAGGCCTATTTTATTGTTGCTTAAGTATTAGGGTCTTTGGTTTCTGTAGTTATTGTATATCTATAAAATATATAGTATTTGGCTTGGTGCACATTGCAAAAAATGTTAATTTTTGTTAATTGATCTATCATATGATTGTTATAAATATTTTACTCTATAATAGGGTTGTCGGTACAGGGGCACCTAATCAATGTTTCAAATTTTGGTCCAATGTTAGGTTAGGGGTTTTTTGAGTCTTACTTTATGTAATAAGGTCATAATAGACCATTTTCAATGTCTTGAGTCATATTGGGTCAATTGGAATCATATTGTTAAAATTTTGCAAAAAGGTTGCAAAATTGCTATGCAACATTTGCATTTTTGGCATTTTTGTGGAAGTTCAAAGGTCAAATGGGTTTTCTTCGGTGGGAAAGTAGTTTAAATTGATTACTCATGATATGTAATTATTTAAAAATCCTTGGTAAATGTTGTGAGAGAGGTTGGTTGTTGTCACTTTGAAATTTGAATAGTGAAAGCACTGATTTCCTACGTTTTGATAGAAAATTTGTTGTGACAGGTCTCTATACGATTTTGTACTTAGAGTTATTAATCCAAAATGCATTGAACTTGTTGGTGGCATGGACTAAGAGTAATTTTTTGTTAATTTGGGTTGATTTCTTTTATATTTACGGAAGTTAGAACATTTTCTCTATTGACAGCCATAAAACCATGAAATTGAGGGTTTGATTGCATAAAATGGACTTATAGGCCATTCCACCTGGTGAAACATGTGATAAATTTATGGATAGGAATATGTAGACATAGTTTTCTTGTTTATGTGCTTTGCATGGGAATGAAAGGAAGTTTGATGGAATTTGAATGATGCCCTAGTTGCAAACCTTCATGATTTTGCTATAAAATGATGATTTGAAGTAGGGTTTGTAGAAAGAATGTTTGGAACCCTTTCTAATTGATGAAATATGCTTGTATAGAGCTAATGTGATGTGTTTGGGGTGCTGGTAAGGTGAAATAAATTTTGGAGGTTGTAGATTCAATAAAGCCATGTGTGATAAGCCTACAAAGGCCTAAGTAAGGGTTTTGTGGTTTGATGAGTTTGTGGGCATTTCATTTGTCAAAATTTATGGATTAAAACTATTTGTGACCTTTTTGGCAATAAGGGGTGAATTTTAGTGATTGGGGAAAGTTTAGCATATACTTGCTTGGGAAAAGAGGCCTAATTAGCTTAAGGGATAACATAGCAGTCCTATTTTGAAGGCGATGTTATGAAACAACCCCAAGCACAAATCGAATATGTCAAAGAGTGCCATAAATGGTATTTATAATGTCCATCCTTTTGTGGTTCTAGAATTTATTTTGAAATTTATGAAGAGAATTCACTGTTGGATATGCTACAAGATAAAAATGGAGAAATTGTGTGAAGTCACCAAGTTAGGGTCTTAAGGGTGAAAATAATGTTTCAAGTTATTTGAATTTTGTTTATTTTTATCATCTCATCCCTAATCTGAATCAAGTGGTATCAGAGCATATGTTTTTGATCTTTTGAAGGAGAAAGGTTACAGTTTGAAGTGTCAAGATGCCTCCTAAAGGTAGTGTAATTATTGCTAGAGAAATAAAGTTTTTAAAGGAGTCACAAGAAGCACTTTTAGCTAGATTTGCAGCACTAGAGACAAAGTAAAGGAGAGGAAAGGCCACTGACGAGGAAAGAGGAAAGGGATGAGAATGAAAACCCTCGAGGAAGAGTCCAAGATGATGAAGACGAATTGGAACCTGATGAGATATGGATGGTGAAGATTCTAAAAACTATTAAGGGAGATGCTTCTGATGTGAAAATAGATTAGCCAATGTATAGTAGAAAGTTAGATGTTGAATAAGTATTGGATTGGATAGATGCACTAGACAACTACTTTGAGTATGTGGAGGTTGTAGAAGAACAAAAGGTAAAGTTTTCTAAGACTAAGTTGAAAGGCCCTCCTTTAACATGGTGGAACTATGTAAAGGAGGAGGGTATGTGCAGGATCATGATGGGCCAAAAAGTGGTGATATGTAAGTGATATGATGACCCATGTGGCTGACGAATTTTTTTTACCCAAAATTGATGAAATGAAAAGGGTTTTTAAAGGAGATTCTCAGCTTTCCACAAATATAAACTATGCTTCACTTTGAATTTAATAAATAATTATTCTTCATTTTCTATTTGATCTACGACTAAAGTCCTGATTGATAGGTTGATTGAAAAACATCTACAGCTTTCAAATGGTATCACATTTTTTGAATCTGAAACATGTGTCACATTCTATACTTTGCATACTATAGGATTAAAAAAATAAAAATTGAATTTCATGAAGTTTTGACCAAGTTAAGGTGGTTAGACACACAAGTTTTTATTTTTTTTAAAGTTGTAATAAAAAAATCATAATTAATTATTTACTTGGAAAAAAATTACAAAAAAATATGCATCACATCGGGACATGAGTCCTCTACTTATATCTAAAATATTATAAAAAAATATTATCATTTTATTGTGGTTAGGGTGGTCAGATAGACACCTACTTCTCATTTTTTCCCTAAAATTTAAGTACTACTGCATTGAAATTTCAAATTTTCACCAAATAGATTTTATTTTTTTAAAACAAACCTAGTAGTTTAGAAACTAAATTCAATTTGCTACAAATTCTATTCTCACATATTTTTGAAATAATATAGA
This sequence comes from Sequoiadendron giganteum, assembly GCA_007115665.2. Lineage (NCBI taxonomy): Eukaryota > Viridiplantae > Streptophyta > Pinopsida > Cupressales > Cupressaceae > Sequoiadendron > Sequoiadendron giganteum. Next base: position 243,456,383 of record CM021108.1, read on the forward strand.
TAACTTATTCAAATTTTTACGTCAAGTTGCCTAACTCTGATTTTTTTGAATTTTATTGCCACTTAAGGGCCTATTTTCTCCATGATGATCCTACAAATACCTAGGAGAGAGTAAAAAAGGGGGGGGGAATTTCATGGGATAGGATGGTGTCAAAGATCAAGAGCCAATTCTTGCTAGGTGATGATGCAATACAAAATTTTAAGAAGTTGCAAAACTTAAAGCAAAAGGAAAAGGATGTCATGGCCTACATTGAAGAATTTCACAAGTTGAGCATTAGAGCTAGTCACATGTGTTGAAGATGAAAATGAGAAGATAGCAAGGTATATGAATGGTTTGAGATTCCAAATCTAGGATGAATTGAGTCTTGTACTCCTAGGATGGTTGAAGAATATTTTTAGTTGGCTACTAGGGCAAAGGAGAAGTTAAAAATAAGGAAAGAAAGACAAGGAAGATGCAAAACAACACTAGTAGAGGAAGATGTTCAAGGTAGTCCTATGAGGATCAAGAAGATGCAAGTAAAAGCAAAGACAAAGTTACTGAACAAAGAGGTGGATTTAGAGGCTTTAGAGGAAGATTTGGTGGACAAGGAAGAGGTTCAAACACATTTTCAGGATGATGTTATCATTGTAATAAGTTTGGCCATCAAGCATGGAAGTGTCTAGAGAAACAAGCTTCTACTTCAATTGGTGGTGATAAGAGAGTTCAATTGGTGCAAGAGGAGGATTGTGAGAGTGTTAAATATCCTAATTAGCTTGTCACACTAGAAGTTGGAGAATCCTTGACAAATAGAAGAAAACTCCTCAAAGCATCCAAGGAGAAGGAGCCAACACAAAGGACACTATTTGAGACAACTTGCAAATGCAATGTAAATGTATGTAAAGTAGTAATAGACTCTGAAAGCACAAATAACATGGTGTCCATAGAAATGGTTGATAAAATTAAGTTGGAAAAGATACCTCATGGAACACCTTATAAAGTGTCTCAAGGTTGAATGTGAATCAATCTGTTTTAGTGAATGAGCAAGCTTGGGTTGAGTTTAATATTGGTGGATATAAGGAATAAATTATTTTTGATGTGTTTCTAATGGATGTGTGCCACTTGTTATTAGGAAGACCATGGCAGTTTGATAGAAATGCAATGTATGATGGTAGGAAGAATACTTATGAGATTGAGAAAGATGGAACTTATTTTACATTAACACCATTATAGGAGGATAAAGGACAAACTAAGGCAACCAAGGTGATAATGTTAGGTAAGGAAGAGTTTATAAAGCTTGAGGAAGAAAAAACATGAGGAGTTTGTAGCCACCACTAAAAATGAAGATGCTAAGACACCAGGTTTGGAAAATGATTCAATGTTGGAGGGAAAAGATGATGGGTTGGTGTCAAAATTTAGATGTGGAGAAGGTCAAGGATGAATTGACCTTGAAGATTCAAGATGAGTTTGAAGAGTATATTGCTAGGAAGGTAAGGGAGGTGTTCCACTCCTTGGTTTCAAAAGGAGATATTGGCCAATTCATTCATGTTATGGAAGAGGCTCATAGGTCTGATGAAACAACAAATATAGATGCACCACAATAGGTGGAAGAGATAGAAGGAAACGATGAAGAGATCAAAGGTGGATTACAAGGATATGTGGGTAAGTTTAAGCATGCAACAAAGATAGGAAGGAAAATAGTTCATGGTAAAGATGATAGAGGTATGTTTGCAGGTTCTCAATTAGGTTTAACATTAGTTCCAAATGAAGAGATGGTCAAACAACATCCATGAAGTAAGCTTACAAAGTTGGAGCAATGTCTAGGTGGAAAAAAGTTAAGAGAAAATAATGATACTAATATTCAATACTTGGTTTAGTGGAAGGGGTTACCAGATGGAAGGAAATTTGGAGATCAAATAGATGAAGTGATAAACATGATTTGCTACAATACAATCCTTAAGGGATTTGAGTTCTTTTTTTGTCTAGGTGTATGGTGTAGGGGCACCTAATCAATGTTGCAAATTTTTGTCCAATGTTAAGTTAGGGGTGTTTTGAGTCTTATTTCATGTAATAAGGTCACAATGGACCATTTTTAATGTATTGTCATATTGGGTCGATTGGAGTCATATTGTTAAAATTTTGCAAAAAAGTTGTAAAATTGCTATACAACATTTGCATTTTTGGTGTTTTTATGGAAGTTCAAAGGTCAAGTTGGTTTTGTTTGGTAGGAAAGTAGTTTAAACTAATTAGTCATGATATGTAATTCCTTAAAAGGCCTTTGTGAACATTGTGAGAGAGGTTGGTTGTTGTAACTTTGAATTTTGAATAGTGAAAACATTGATTTCTTGCATTTTGATAGAAAATGTATTGTTACAGGTCTCTATATGATTATGTATTGAGAGTTATTGATCCAAAATGCATTGAAACTATTAGTGGTATGAACTAAGAGTAATTTTGTTTTTATTTGGGTTGATTTCATTTAGATTTGTGAAAGTTAGAACATTTTCTCTATAGACAACCCAAAAACCCTGAAATTGAGGGTTTGATTGCATAAAATGGACTTATAGGCCATTCGACCTGGTGAAACATGTGCTAAGTTGGTTACTCAACCACTTCAGGTATAAGGTTAGGGTTTCTTTCCCCTACTACCTACTATGTTCTTTGAACAATAGTATTGAGGAGTTCAGAAAAAATCTCGATAAGAATCTGGTCTTGCATGCTGGCCTATTCGGCTCATTTATGAGCACTTCAAAAATATGCCGGCTGTCTCTAGCCCTATCACTGCGTCAACCTCGAAGGGTTAGGACACTGAGACTATCTTGCCTGAGGATATCAAGGGTTCAAACCTAGATTGGGTGGATGAGGTTACTCACCCTCCTAGCAAAAAAAGGAAGAATGCCCCTTCTGCTAAGCCCTCAAATAAAAAAGTTGGTCCTTGGATAACTCCTGAAGCGTTTGTTTCGAAGGACAAGATGAGGGATGAACCCCCTATGGAAAAATTGGTGGTCTATTCAGAGGATTCTCCGGATGAAGACAATGTTGAACCTTTTGGAAATGAGGTTTCATTTGTCTCTTTCCACTATGTTGACAGAGATAATAGGCCTAGTTCTCAGGTGCACCTAAATCTTGATGACCCTGTTTTTGGACCAGAAAGGGATTTTTATGGTGATATCCTCTCTCTAGCCAGAAAGGGAGCGATTGATAATTTTAAAATTTTGAAATGGGCTTTTCATGAAATTAAGGACCTCAATCTTAAAAACAAAGCTATCACAAGCAAAATGGAAATCCTGGAAGCTAAAGTGGTTGAACGAAATTTGGCTGAGGCTTTATGGACTATGAATGAGAAGATGGCCATGGATGATTACCTCCAGAAAGATGTAGACTTCACTAAAAACCTTAAGAAGGATGGCGAGAACCTTGAAAAAGAAGTTGAAAAGATCAGGGAAAACTTGAAAGCAACTATTGAACACAACCACATAATCGTTAAAAACAACTCCACTATCTTAACAGCTTTGGTTGAAAAAATGGATAATACTCAGCAGGGTCTTCTGATTGTGGATCTGGATGATGAGAAGAACAGAAACAAGGTGGAGGAATTGGGCCCTTCAAAGAGAACCAGAGCCAACATGAAGAAAAGACTGGATACGATACCTCAGGAGACCTGTTGGGAATTTATGCCTCAATGTTCTGGCTTGTTTCCCCTTCGGACTTGGCATTTTCCTTCTTGTTTCTTTCCTTTATCGAGGCGTCTTTGACTGGTTTTGGCGGTTACCGCCATATCGCAGGCGGTGAGTCAACTCACTGCAGTAGCGCGGTGAGTCAACTCATTGCGGTAGCGCGGTGAGACCGCCAACGGTGGCTTTAGTGGTTATCGCCATATCGCAGGCGGTGGGTCAACTCACCGCAGTAGCGTGGTGAGACTGCTTGCAGTGGTCTTGGCGCTTACTGCCACCACCGTGGTCGGTGAGTTCACTCACTGCGGTGGTCGTGGTAAGACAGCCAACATCCTGGCTGGCGTTTACCGCTATACCGCGGTCAGTCAAATGACTGACCATGGTGGTCGTGGTAAGACCACCAGCAGTCTGCCAAGGCAGCTACTGCCCTACCACGAGGCGTGTTGGTCAGGGCTACGGTAGCGCGGTAGGAGTTCAGATGAGCTCGGGTAAGAGTTTGACCAAGTTGGACTCGGTGTCAGAGCGACAAGCAAATGACAGGGCAACACATGGCAAGTCAACAACATCTGGTTGGTTGAAGACAAAGGAAAAGTCAGAGCTTGGTGAAGACTTGGGCCAGAGCTCGAAGGAGCTCGGATGGCTTACCGCCATACTACGAGGCAAAATGGTCAGGGCAACGATAGTGCAGTAAATGGTGGAGTGAGCTCAAGCGATCTCACTGCCATATCGCGAAAGGTATTTTTGAGCTCGGCGGTAACGCGGTAGGAGCTCAGATGAGATCAGAACTCGGTTGACTGAGTTGGACCGGTTTGACCGACGATCAGCAGCAATAGACGAATGGATGGCGACACATGGTGAGAGCTCTGAGATCCCATTGGCCAGCGAGTTATTTCCTGATTGCGATAGAGTTGTATTATTGATGGAAGGTTGACGGACGCGTCTGGGCTGAGTTAATGATTGTGTGGCTCAATGAAGCTGTATAAGCGATGCACGTTATCCATGAAGTATGGGGCTTGCAGGTAGGATAGTTATTATCCTGGATGACCGTTGCTGGCAGGGATGGGCTGAACAGGTATGCACATGGTGTAAGATTATATATATAATCTAGTGTCCAGTTCGAGACAGATGGATGAGCGATATCAAAGAGAGGCTAAGAGTGTTTGAGCTATTCAATAGTGAACACTTAGACTCTCGGATCTGGTAAGATGTGAACCTGTGAGGCAATATGGATGGGCTAGTTGTGAGGCTGGCTGTGACAGTCATTTGAGAGGAGCTGAAGGGAATCTACATAGTATGTCACTTGGATGATATTGTAACTGTGTGAAGGTTTTGGTTTTGTTGCTGCCTGTATTCTCCTATTGGACAAGATGTAACACTCCTGGAAGAGCATACCTCTGTATGTTTGTATTGTAATCCTTTTACTGAATTATACAATCTGAGCTAAATGTTTTGGAGGTGGGGTTTTTTACACGAAAGGGTTTTCCCCACGTATATCTACGTGTTCATAGTTTTGTCTTTCATGGTTATCTGTTTATGTTGAATCTGCTATCTGTTTACATTCACTTCTCTCAGAGGATCAATGGGGGATCAACTGTGCCTGTTTCTGCTTTATGGCATAGTTGGTTGTGTCTTTGTTGTGATTTTGAATTGAAATCACTAAGGCACTGTTGTCTTAGATGCATATCTTGATGACAAAACCGAATTTGTATCCCCAACAAGACCCAGGACTTGAAGATGGTGGCTCAGGATTTGGACAACTTGGAAACATAACTGGTAGAGATCTTAAAGTCTCTGGGTTAGGTTTGGTTGTGTTTTTTGTTGTTGTTGGTTTTTTGCTATCCTTTTCTTGGGTTTTTGTTGGGGGTTGTTGTTCTTTACTATTTATCTCTGGTGCACAGCTGTTCTGTTCTTGGACTCTCTATTGCTCTATCTTTTAATGGTCTATAAACTTTGTGGTTTCGGGTCCCTGTAAAACCCATTTTTTCCTCAATCAAAAACATGTGCTAAGTTGGTGGATTGGCATATGTAGGCACAGGTTTTGTGTTTATGTTCTTTGTAGGGGTAGGAAAGGTAGTTTGATGGAATTTTAATGATGCCCTAGTTGCAAACCTTCATGATTTTGGTGTAAAATGATGCTTTGAAGTAGGGTTTGTAGAAATAACAATTAAAACCTTTTCTAGTTGATGATATATGCTTGTACAAACCTAATGTGATGTGTTTGGGGTGTTGGTAAGGTGAAATAAGGTTTGGAGATTGTAGATTCAATAAAGCCCTGTGTGACAAGCCTACAAAGGCCTAAGTAAGGGTTTTCTGGTTTGATGAGTTTGTGGGTGTTTTATTTGTCAAAATTTGTGGATTCAGACTATTTGTGACCTATTTGGCACTATGGAGTGAAGTTTAGTGATTGGGGAAAATTCTAGCATATACTTGCTCTAGAAAAGAGGCTTAATTAGCTTAAGGGGCAACGTAGCAGTCCTATTTTGAAGGTGATGTTTTGAAATAACCCCACACACAAATTTGATATGTCAAACAATGCCATAAAGGGTATTTAGAATGCCCATCCTTTCATGGGTCTGGAATTTCTTTTGAAAGTTGTGAAGAAAATTCACTATTGGATATGCTACAAGACAAAAATGGAGAAATTGTGTGAAGTCACCAAGTTAGGGTCTTAAGGGTGAAAAGAATGTTTCAAATTATTTGAATTGTGTTTGTTCTGATAAACTCCTCCCTGCTCTGCATCAATTGCTTAAATATTTTTAATACTCAACCTAACAAAGTATGAATTGGAATACAAAATTATATAAAGAAACTATTTTTAGACATAAATCTTTGGTAAATAGTTGATAAGAATCTTTATGATTGGGAATACTTAAAACATTAAGACAATTTGAACATTATAGATGTTAAAACTAATTATCATTGATTAATACAAAAAATATAATATATTTTTATATATCCAAACTAATAAATACATAAAAAAATATAAATATTTAAACTATGATTAATTAATTTTGTACATCATCAGCCTTCATAATCCATTATTAAATCAATAGCTAAATACCCTAATCTATTAAATTTATGTTTTGAACTAGTATTTTTAATTTATAAAACCATCTCTATAATTTAACTTATTATCTTAGACTTTTGGACGGAAGATTTTATTCTCGTATAGTATCAAAACAATCTCAAAATATAGAAGTTTAAAAATAAACAGCAATCTTTATTCAGAACATCGGTTCAGTAGCATGCATCTCAATTACATAGTTTAAAACGCATTACAGTCAATAAGCAATACTTAGGAATTACAAACCTACTATTCCCCGATTCCCTCGTCTAAAAACAGACAAGAAATAGGAGTTATTACATCCATCCTTACTGAATTACATGATGCATTCCCCTTAAAGGCATGCCTAAGAAATATAAGCTATTACATCCATGATAAAAAAGAAGACAAACTATCTACTTTATTGGAACTATTGCATAATCGTTCCTCTCTTCCACGATTGTCTTGCCTTTCATATCTAACTTATCAATGATCAGCCTGGCTTTTCCTGCTGTATAGAGTGCTTTCCCCATTCTTTTCTCATCACTGTTTCGGACCCATTTCTTGGAGTTCAACAAGAGGAGATATTGGATTTTCTCTAGGCATTCGTTAATTATGTCTGCCAAGGAGCTCTCTAATTCTTTCAGTAGCTCTTTCACATCTGTTCCATCATCGCACACAATGCTGTTACATAACTTGTACACAGCATTGCCGTATGCGGCTGCTTTCCAATCTAAGGAGTCGTTGCCTCCAACTCTCTTCCATCGGCCTGATTGGTCGCCTACTTTTTCTTTCTCATCTTTTACCCTAGGTGCCGATACAGAACTGACACTTCCGGGCGGCTCTGTTTTTATTTCACATTCCTCTTTGAGCTTGTCCAATGCTGCACGCACGCCTTGAGGTGTTGCATGCCAAGAATTGCTAGTAAGAAGGCACCCATTCTTCACTTTCCTTTGCAATATGTCGAAGTATCTGTCGGCTGCTTGGCTGGTGATTCCGTTGCTTTCTGTATCCGTCTCCTCTACGAAATCTATGATATCCCATGCTTGAGAATATGCCTCCAAACAATCCGTAACGGCGTTTGGAGGAAAATCATGAGAAGCCGAACAGCGTTCCTTATCCAATTCCGCAAAAAATGGAGAGAGGTGAATGATGATACTGAGCAGGGACACCGCTGTCATTTTCAATGACTTTGTACTGGCGTCCATGAAATGCTCTTCCATAGCTAATGACCAGTTTTCTTCTTCTTGTGATTGCTGCTTTCCCACGTCGCTCGTTTCCTGGCGTTGCTGAGTGCTCTGAATCGACCTCCTCTTGCATAGGTACTTCAGTTCTGTTTGAGGTTTGTAAGGATCTAGGCAATGAAGGCCTATACAGCAGCGCGTTCTCTTGTTAGCCAGAAAGTGTTCCAGATTTTCACACATGCGTTCACCGTCTTCGTTACCTTGAAGAATGAGCTTCTTAGCCTTTGTTATGGACTTGCGGTTAGCTACCCACAGGCTTTGTGGAGTCCGTCTTAGCATCTGCACATCTTTCAACATTTCTTCGTATTTTGAATAGTCTGCAAGTACATGCATGTCGTGCTTGGATAGTATGAAGGACAGCAGCTTACCCATTAATTTGTTATGGAAAAACATCAAAGACGCGAGCCAACAAGCTTTGCTGAATGCAACCGTGAGCCACTGTAGGCCGATCACTACATACAATAATTGTCTTGGTACAGTGAATGTTGTCTGCTCCTTGGCAACGATTCTTTTGATTTTGTTGTCAAGCAATTCTGCCTGCGGTAGCCTGGTCTCCTGCGCCTGCTGCAACTCCCTCAGGTGTCGCGTCCAGAAATCCTCTACCCTGAAACCGCTACCCCAGGATTCCGATTGCCATCTTCTGTAATAAGCCACAGCTGTAGCCCATCTCCATTCGATCATAGACCATCCTATCGAAATGAATACACATTGCAGCACAGTGGCAGTAAACCTCAAACGGCCATATACAGTTTCTATCTTCAGCGGGGGGCTAATTAAAACACCTCCAACGATTGTAATCACAATTTGAATTGTCACTATGCTTGCAGCGGATGCGGCCAAGGCCGACCTGGCAATGATATATTCAAGGGAGTAGGCGCGAGCAACGATATATGCTCTCAGCACCGTATCTTCTACTATCCGCCAGCAGTATTGACAGTGACGGTGGTGGTGTTCCTCTTCCACCTTTTCCAGTATGAGCAAAGCATCATCAACTGTTCGCCAACAAGAGTGTTTGTTTAGCTCCTCCCTCTTCTCCCTGTCCGCTCTCTGCATAACATCTTCAATTATCTGCGAACAGGTCTGATGGTGATCCTCATTCTCCATATTCACACTCTGCACCAAATCTTTAGCCGTCTGCCAACACGAGTGATCATGAGGGAGATCCTTCTGTCTGTTCCGAGCTCTCAGCACAGCCTTTTCAACTTTCCGGCAACAGGAGTGATGGTAATGATGATAGTGGCGGTGATGGTGAGCGTCAGTGGCCTTCTCACCTATTTCAGAATACAAATCCGTTCTGTCCTTGAGAAGTAGAGGAATCTTTTGGGCCACGATACGCTCAAGACCTCTGCCGGCAATATTAGCGCAACCGAGAAGAAGAATGAGCAAAACGAAGCAGAGGGATATTAGCGTGGCAAATGCAATGTAGAGAGACTCGTTGATCTCTCTTTCTGGAATGCATAACCAAACAGAGCAATAATAGCTTTGAGGCCGACTAGCCTGGTCATGACGATGAACAATATAATACTCGGAGCTTACATGAAGAAAGATAGTTAATGTCAAAGCCATCAACTTACCCCAGGACTCCTCAGAGCCAGGATTGGCCATTCCGGGCATCAAATAGGCTAGAATTACACACAGCATAATTCGACTGGTATGGATCATCCAAAATTCTCCCCAACGGATTGTATCCCCGGGATTCGCACCCAGTGGCTCACCCTGAGAACTTAGCAAGTTTAGCAATTGGATTGTGAAAGCGCTGAGCACAAGAAAATCTCCAGGAATCCAATGTGCTCTCCTCTTCAGAGCCTTCTCTATATCCTTCAAAATGAGAACAATAAATACAACGACCACTGAAATCAACAAAGATAATTTCACAAGTTGACCAACGGACTCCCCTGTACTCTTATTGGGTTCCATTATTGCACTCGTATTGAATTGCGTTATTGCACTCGTATTGAATTCCATGATTCAACCAACTCGATGCCCTTTGTCGTTGCCAAGCTAAAATATAAATAGGGAAGTTGCAGATGGTAACATTTCTTCCAAGCAGGGATTCAATTTGATGGCCGTATGACCGCATTTAATTTTTATTAATTAAGGGGGAATCTATAATGCCTTTCATCCGAACCAAAGAGATGAAAAAAATCCCAAACAAAATGAGATACCAAAAAAGAGACACATGGCGTAGTCTCCCGTCAATGGTGTGACAGTTGCAGCTAATTTGGCAATGTAAATGGTGTAAGAACAATTAAAAAGAGCTGAATTATTTGTTAAACGCATTTAATAATCTCCCTATCAGAAATGAAATTACTTGGACTCTACGTACAAGATTCATGGAAAAAGTAATAGCTCATGGTGTCAAGCAAGATGATAAGACCTTTGGGGATAAGATTGCTTAAGCCCTTGTTGACGAGGGTTCCAAAGGTATCTTCTTAACAACTTTCGAGTAAGTACAATCTACATAGAGTGTCTTTGATCGCAATTTATTTAAATTCAATGTTTTTAGTAATGTGTAGATTGTACTGACGTAAATTTAAAGAGTATTCAAATTTGGTCAATGGAACTTAAAATACTTTTAAATACTTACTTATATTATATATAAGATGTAGTTATATAACCTTTCATATATATTATATATAATATGTAGTTGTGATGTAGTGATATTTTTTGTGAATAATGTTTTTTAAGAGGTTTTTATGTTGCTAAGTTGATGCTCACAATCTTTTAATAAAATTTTCAAATTATTTTAGAATAGTTCATAAATCAAAGAAGTTACATCTTGTTGAGAGTGAAAGTTTAGCATTCTCATTTTATATGCCTTAGTGATTTTCTTAGTTTTTGCCCGTGTGTTGGATATTGTACTTAGGAGAAGTCCAATACAAAGATGTCAAGTATATTATGTAAGGGAAGTTTGATATCAATGTGATGGATATCAGAGTTAAGGGAAGTATGATAGCAATGATTTGGGTCAAGGAAGTCTAGTATGAAAGTGTTGGAATAAAATTTTCCTTGAGTTTGATACCATAGTTGATATTGAATATTGTTAAGTCCAATATTAGAGTAGCAAACCTCATTGGGGTTTGATATTGAGGTATCCAAGTTCCTTGGAGTTTAATATTAGATTGTCATATTTTCTTGGAGCCTACTACCAAAACATCTGACTTATGTGGAGTCTAATATTAAGGTGTCAACCTTTCTGGAAGTTTGATAAAAAAGTGTTGGTATCATATGGGTAGCTATCAAAATTCATTGAAATATTACAATAGTGTTGGTATTGGACTTCCATGGAATATGATATCATAGCATTAATATTAGACTTCCTTAGAGGTTGATAACATATGTCTTCCTTGGAATTTGATACCTAGGTATCCAGCTTCCTTGGAATGTAATGCCATAGAGTGAGTATCGATCATCCTGGGAATGTAATACCATAGTTTGGGTACCAAACTTCCTTTGAATTCAATTCCATAGCGTTGGTATCAAAATTCCCTAGAGTGTAATACCGTAATGTTGTTATCAAACTTTCTTGGAATCTAATACTTGGGCATTACACTTGTTCTTTGATACCCTATTAAAATTCCTTAGTGTCTAGTATAATGGTGTTGGCATCAAACTTCCTTGGAGTTTAAAACCCCAACATTGAACTTACTTGGTGTCCAATAATCCACAATAAGAAATCCTTTCAGAGTTTGATACTATAGGATTGTTATTCAACTTCCTTGGAGTTTGATATCATAGTGTTAGTATTAGACTTCCTTGGATTTCGATACCTTGGTATCACACTTAAAAGAAGTCTAAATCCTTGGTATTCGACTTAAGAAAATGCCAATATACCAATGTTAGAATTAGGTGAAGTATGACACCATAGTGCTAGTATCAGACTTGTTCTAGGTTTGATACCAAGGTGATGGTATGAGACTTGTGTTAAGTTTGATGTCGTGGTGTTGTTATTGGACTTGTGGGAAGTCTAATAATCTTTGGGGTGTTAGGGAGTAGGAGTGACCAATAATAAGAGGATAAGTATTTATCAATTGGATTTTTTGGTTGTCATATCATAGTGGGATTTGGAGGGTGCTTTGGTGTAGTTAATTAGAGGTTTTTGTAATGATTTTGAGAACATTTCTATTGACCATGCCTCATTTGTCAAGTTAATGATTTTTCTTGCCATGTTGTTTTAATGTTCTTTGCTTGTGGTAGCATTCTATGTACATTAGCTTCGATGCCATGTGTATTAAGACAAATTGTTATGGTACCTTAAGCATGTAGATGTGTTGTGAGTCTTGTTGAATGTGACATTTGAATCGCAAAAAAACATTTTAATTTATGTTTTGTTTATTAATGTCCTTGTGTAAGAACTAGGGCATTACACATAAATAAATTATATTACTAAAATAGTGTATGGTGTATTACACTATTTTTTATTAAATTCAAGGAATAACATCCAAATAAAATATCACATTGATGTATTTTTTTATTAAGAGGGGTAAACGCTTTTGACCTAGAGTTATGAACTAGTGAGGTCACAAAGGGGGACCTCGTCTCCAATATAAATTCTCAACAATTGCACCCCAATGTAGTTTGAACCTTGATGGAAAGAATAACAACACAACAAATTAACCATCACACCATGCCACTATTGGTATTACATTGATAAAATTTATTCTATATTATATTAAATAATTTTTTTTGGTTTATATTTTATCTATTAATGTCCTAGTGTGAAAGCTACAAAATTACAACTAAATGTCCTTAAATTATGCTAGAATCACTAATATATTAATCAAAGAGAAAGTTTTGAAAGTTCTTTAATTTATATTATAATCATTGATTCTAGGAGATCGAGAATAGATTTGACCAACATATTTTTCATCTTATTGAGGAATTTTTCATTAAATTTAGTAGAACAAGATATTTTCGGTCAAATATTAATCATCCAAATTAAAGCTAATTATTTGATAAAAATCCTGAAGAATGGTGTAATGCTTTCAATAAAATCTAAAAAAAATTTGATTTTTGTGTACTCACTATTCACAATATCAATTAATAGATAAATAATGAAATGATAATTTTTATATTATAAAATAAAGAGCACGATTTTAAACTATAAAAAAAAATTCAAAATATTCAATAATATGATACTATTGGCTAAACAATTTAAAAAATATTGCAACTTATACTTGTAAGAATTTCAAGGCCAAGGAAAAAGATATTTTAGTTCATTTTAAAAGAGAATTTTATTTGTTTCAATTTGTACCTAATAGTTATTGATAAGTAATTATAGCTACAATGTATTGTTGGATGTTATTATCATTGATGTCAACACTAATGGTTTTTTTGTTGTCATTAATGTCCACACTAATTGTTGGAGACTATGGGTAGTTGAGGAGATTGTTGGTAGTTGTTGTGAACACTAATTGTAAGAAGACAAGAGTTGAATAAGTTCATGGTTGAATGCCATGCCTTGTCAATGAAGAATTGAAGAAGGTCATGGTTGGTTGCCATGCCTTACCAAAGTAGTATTATTGTTGATGTTCATATAATGCATTATTTCTATCAACAGAGTTGTTCTCATACTGATATTGTGAACCCCTAAACCTACAATTGCACAAAGACAACAAACAAATCAAGATGTTAGATCATATGCAAGCAAGAATGAAAGATTCTCCATGAAATCCATCTACTCAAACTTAAACTAGGAAAAGGAAGAAAAAAATATAAAAATGTATGTAAATCCTAATTAAGTGAGCAAACTAGTGATCCCATGGGGGAATTGGTGCTAATTGATATGTCAAAATTGGCCCTTTCCCAACTCCTAAATTTCAATGTTGATGTGTGTAGATTGATCAAATCTCCTCAATGAGATTTGAGCATAACCTAGCTATGGAATTGTGAAAATGATGAATATGTGGAATGATGTGCACAAAATTAGCTCTCAATGTCAAGAGAGTAACTTTGCATGAGATTGTGGATGAAGAATGAAGAGAAAAGCCTCCAATTTATAGATTTGAATTTGGAAGAGAGAGCAAGATTTGGGCAACGTGAGACTAACTTTCACCCAACGGTTGAATCCCTCTTGTCACCATGTGAATGGTTGATGGTTGTGCAAGTTTTGATCAAAGTGCCCATAAATGCATAATTTGAATTTTGAAAATGTTGAAATGACAAGGTGGAGAGAGAGTCAAATGGAGTTATGACCACTTGGCTCAATGCAAAAGGGCTTGTTGGATGAAATAAATTCCTTGTTGGAAGGACTAAGTCCACTTTGGATTCAAATTCAATCTTGAGGGAATATTCCCCTTTTAGGCCATGTGAGGGAAAATAGAGATTTAATAAATGAATTAAATCTATTTTAATGTGCAAGTTGCATTCTCTAGAGGATTTTAGTGATAGGGATTAACTTAATCAAGATTTTGATTAATTTAATGAGAGATTAGATGATTTGACAATTTTGACTCAAATTGATGAGTTGATTTAAATCAGAATTAAGAGGAAATGATTAATTAAGTAAATGATTTTGATTTATTTAACTAAGTGGGAAAATGTTAGATTAAATCAAATAAGGTTTAATTTATTTAATTTAATAAGAGGACTTTAGAGACTTTAATTAAATAAAATGATTTATTTAATTAAATAGAGACATAAGGTTAATTAAATTAAATTGATTAATTTAATCAATAGAGGAGAAAGACTTAATCAAATAGATAATGATTTATTTAATTAAGAGCCAAAAGATGATGAAAAGATGAGAGTATGATTTAGGAGGAAATGTCGTTAGTAATCAAGATCAAGTGTGTCGAATCGAATTGTACATTTTCCATGTTTACATTTTGTCCGTCTTTGAAGCAATGTACTTGTTGCATTGATTCAAAGAATAAACTGTTGTGATCAAAGCTCAAAATTTCTTGATTTTTTTAGATGCCCCACTACGGCCCCAGTGGAAGGATTATGCTGGTATAATGCCCCCTCGAGAGATCAGACGAAAATTTTGGTTTTTTTGGATGATCTCATGAAAAAAGGACGACAAGGTGCCTAATAGGTTAAAAATGCCCCGAAATGCCAAAAATGCGTTAAAACAAAAATGCCAAAAAGGATGCAAAATGGCCCTCGATTGGACAAAAATGAGATCGAGGGAACAAAACCCTAGTTAGATGGCCAAATTAGGTCAAAAAACCCTAATTTTTAGGCTTAAATAGACCTTAAAAGGTCACTTTCAACACATTTACATACTTTGCCTTTAGAAATTTTCACACTTTTAGCTCTGAGTCTTGGTCGAAATGGCGTAATGACAGCTTCCTAGGCGCGTGTCAAAGAGAGTACAAGTGCACCAATGGCCAGTCGGCACAGGACCCATGGTATGTACCCTTATCCAACTTTCATTTTTTTCGTTTTACATTCATTAAATAGGGTCGAAGTCAGTTTTAAGTTGAGTAGCACTATATAGCACCGTTGAAAATGCTCTGTCGGTGCCGCACGGTCCTGTATTGGACCGCATATGCAAATAGCACCGCACGTCTTAGTTTGGAAATTAGGGTTTGCCTGTCAAACTCCGTCGTGAATGAAAATTCAACTGCGTGGCGTAATTAGGGATTTAGGGTTTCGCCACAAAGTCAACCGCATATACGAATGGCACCTCGTGGCCTACTTTGAAACTTAGAATTTTGCAAACTTCGCCACCGCGACACAATTTGCAACTCTCCAAACTGCGCCGCATTTGTTGTTTTGGATGCAAAAACTTAGCGTGAGGTGCAAATTTGTTTTTTCTTGACACGATGGCTTCCCTTATGTAGGAGGAGCTTGATGTACTTCACTCATGAGAGCATAGATGGCCGGTGCTACATAGATTGTAGGGTATGCATGAGTTGGTTCAGGAGCAGCTTGGTGCCCTTGGTCTTTGGTATATTGCGTACGTCCTCCTGTTCGAGCACATTTAGGCATGATGACAGCCTTGGTCGAGCAGTGGCACAGCGAGATTTCTTCTTTCCATCTTCCTAATGGTGAGGCTACTGTTACCCTTGAGGATGTTTGGCGCATCCTTCGATTACCTATCCATGGGGACAGAGTCATCTACAATCCAGATGCTGGCAGGGAGGGTTGCTATGGTGTTATGGAGCTTGATGAGATTCACTCCTCTTACATGTCCTTATGCATTAAGCCAAGTGACATTAACTCCATTTCTTTCTCCCTCCAACATGTCACATTCAAATTTCAAATTTGAATCTCATAGCATTTATCATGCACATTGACCAAAATGTGCTCATTCCTCAACCATTCACATCTTGACAAGTGGCACTTGGCCATTAGATGTTGAATGATCTCACATTGCTTATTTTCACTCTCTCTTCCATTTTGGAAATCTATAAATGAGAGACTCTCCCTCTCATTCAAACATCCACAACTTGAGTAAACTTACTCTACTCAGCTTCATCCTCAATGCAAGATCTTAGCTAGGTTATTGTAGGTTTTCTAAAGAACTCATCTTGTTCTTCATCAACAAAGTGGATCCCCCTGAGATTGATAGTTCCTGGTACAGTACGCCCACGGTGGAAACCCAGAGGTAGGACAATTGGCAGAGGCAGAGGACAGGGCAGAGGAGGAGGTGGACCACCTCCTCATCAGACACCTCCTAGGGATCCAACACAACAGTCGCCTCCCCGAATAGGGGAACGAGATGGTCAACCGAGAGTAATACCACAACAATAGCCAACAACATAGCCAGACCATAGAGATGCACTAATCCAGCAGTTGCAGGGTGAGATTCAAGTGTTGATAGCAGAGAGAGATGAGGCCAGGCAATAGGTTGTGGCAATTACTGCTGAGAGGGACTAGACATGATCCAAGAGGGATCAGGAGATTGGTTGACGGTGGCAGCTGGAGAGTACAACTTCCTCATCTCAAGGCCGGCCAATTGGTTTGCAGGCATACATAGAGGTAGTTAGGGAGGGGGTGATCCCACAATAGTGGTTTACAATTTTTGGCCAAACTGGACACTGAAATTATTATTTTTAACTAAATCTTCACATTCGGGCACCTATAGCAGCTAAACTGTGAGGAATTTGAAGATGATGAAAACTAGAGTCTTATCACATTTTGTCTCTAGATTCTAAAAATATATTTTTTAATTTTTTTGGAATCAGATTGCACTTCTTTTTTTATCTCCTACGAAAATTGGTTTTTTTTCAAAAAACAACATTTTAAAAAGTGACGCTCACTATATACAACATAACTTTTTTTTTATGAAGGATAAAATTCTATTTTTTTCGAATTTAGATTTGTAACTATGATATCTAGCACTTTCATTTGGTCTTATAGTTTTTTATTGAATAGTTTTTCCTTAATCAAGTTACGAAGTCAAACCAATTGCAATGCAGACATAAGCGGACTATAAACAACATAACTTTTTATGTATGTATCGAAATTCAATTTTTTTTTTGTAATGGATCAAGGACATCAATACCCAACACAAACATATTTTTAAAATGTTTATTTTTATAATTTTGTATTTTTCCACATGTCCAGAACAAAGACCTTCATTTTCGATGAAAAACCTATGTTTAATAAAACTAAAAAACAAATACATAATAAAACCAAAACATATTAAAGTAATATTCGTCGGATAAATCGTTTTGAGAACTACCATAATCATTTCAAATAAATTTGAAATGAATTCATTTGATCCCCCAAAAGGTAAATCAAAAGTGATTTTTTATCAGCATTTTGACAGGTGTAAAGGAGACTCATTTATAGGTATGGTTTAAAACTAGCAAGGTTCTATCCAAGGGGGTTTGATCAAACCATCTTCAATTAGAATCCCTAAAATGGAACTTTTTAAGGCTTAAATCATTATATTTTCTAAAAATATGTGATTTCAACAAAAATTAGTTCCTCTCAGAAATTGTAAACCAACTTTGTGGGATCACCCGAGGCTGAGAATTATTGGTAGCACTATAGATAGGCAATGCCAACAGCAGGCCAAGTGCCAGAATTCTCTCTGCAGACAGGGATGAGGCCCCTGTAGGATCATGGTGAGAGGCAGGTGGGAGAGGGCAGCAGCCAGCAAGACTAACCCTTGATCACAGACAGTTTTCCATTTTTTGATTCATGGGTTGCATTATTGCCCCTATTGTACCATGTATTTCGATGTACAATTGATCTGATTTTGTATCATGAAAATGTAATTTTTGATGATATATATGAGATGATTCGCCTTTCATGAATTTTTTTGCAATGTATGATATGCATTTCTTAATTTCCTATATGCTATGAGATGTTCCTATTTCTTATTCTCATGTGATATGATGTATTTTTCTAATGGATGTATCTCTTTTTGTATCTTTTTCATGCATTTTTAATGATGATCTTATGGATGTAATGTATGCTAATAATGGCGTATTGATGTGAAAATGGTAATGGATGATAATGATTATGTATGATGTAATGATTTCTTAAGATGCTTAGAATAATAAATTTATATTATTCCTCATAACTTAAGATAATGATATGATGCAATATGCTTTTTATGCTAATGATTTGGTGGATGCAGAGTGTATGCATTGGCGATGCTCCGATTAACTATCATGATACCATGTTAGTATGGAAAGAAGATAGAAGAACTTAGAATCAATGAGTTAGTTAGGATGATGGTGATTTTCCTTACCAGGAGTCGGGATTTTCAAAGGGTCAATTTCGTTATGTTTGATAACACACCTAGGTACGATGCATCAAGGTATAAAGAACCAGGATGGCGTTGTACCTAGTGTGATGGACTTTGACTTGACAATCAGATAGGAGTGTTCTTGTTCACGCTTAGTATGCATACTTCATTTAGGATGTAGTTCAAACATTCTAAACATATCGGGCCAAAACATAGGAAAGCAAACTTTCCTATGTGGTCAACAAGATATCTAAACCATCCTCTCCACAAACCAAATAAAGCACATATGACTAAGTTATTTTACAAGTGTATCCCACAAGCATAGTAGATAAAAGAAACAATGATCTTTGCCCCATTCCTTTCTCTCTAAACCTATTTTGTTTAGGCATCATCGAGAGGTCCTTGGAATGAGCACAAAATAAGATAAGCCAATAAAAGACCAAGTAAACCAAACCAAACAAGCTAATGTTCTTCATATCACTAGCCAAGACTAAACTACTGCGAGGTACCTGATGCTTATGTCCATCATAGGAAAGATTCATCCTAGGACATGTTGTGATCAGGGTTTTGATGGGATTGATTGGATGATAAGCTATTGATATTCCAAGTTGATTAACTTGCTTGCTTACTGACTTAGACTTTTGAGACTCTGACGATTAGGATGTTCACTTTTGAACCTGTAAGACTTGCTTTCGACTGACTCACCAAAGTATGAAGGCGACGATTGACTTATTAGGAATGATGAAAGTCACGGGTGAAAGCGAGATGAAATGGATGCACCATTTTGGGTTTTTTTAGATATTTTGATGCTATTTTTGGTATTTTTGAGGTGTTTTGCAATTTTTTTTGGTATTTTCGAGATTTACGGTGAAGAGACTAACCTACAGACCTATCCTAGGGGTCTCGGGAGCTGATCCATAGATTAGCCTTGCCTACGTTATACACATAGAGACCACGTAGTTCGATTAACGATAGACTTGACTCAATGATGAGATAGATGGGCAAATAGGTTTCCATTTTATTGTGATAGATGCTTAAGGACTGACCCAAGATGTCTCGGGGAATGATCAAAGATCAAATTTTCCTACGTTCAAGCTCAAAGATGACATAGGTCAGACAAGGTGGAAGATTGACAAGACTCAATGATGAAATTTTTTTGAAGATTTTCTGAGATTTTCGACATGTTTTTTATTTTCTAATCTCTTGGGAAGAGCACAAAAAATATACACAAATCCGATCTAGTGCTAGTTTTGAGGACATGCCCCCAGTGTTAAGCAATAAACTACTTCAATAAAGGTAGGACAAACCAACCTTAGGAATATGCCAAGTAGTACTATGGTGGAATATGATATGGGCATCAGTTCAGGCTATGGTATGGATGCGAGCGGATCGGTGGATGGAGGATTAATGAAATGTGATGGAATGGATGAGTGAGTCATGTAGATCCTAGTGGATGGGGAGTTCTTTATTTACACTTGGCACCTATTTTCCACGTTTTCACCAAGGTACTTGTCCAAAGCGCCACCGAAGTGGTTTTGACTAGAGGACAATTTTTTTTCTTTACTGTTTTTCAATCCTTTTTTTTTATTTTTTAGGATTTTTCTATTTTTTGATTTTTTTTGTTGTCGCCAAGACACCTATTTGCCAGGTTTTCATCAAGGTGACCATTTTTTCAAGACATTTTCTAATTTTTTTTGTATTTTTGGTTCTATACCTTGCAAGTTCATAGGCATAAAACTTTTTGAGATGGGAGCTATTCAGAGGCTCCTGCAGAGGCTCGCCTTCTGGTGTTGCTAATTGATATGCTCCTGATTTATAGCTGGTTGTAATGATGAAAGGGCCCAGCTAGTTGGGTTCAAATTTACCTTTTCTCTCTAGATTCAGCACATTCTTTTGGTTCTCTTTCACCACAAGTTCGTCGACTTGGAAGGTGTGTTGCCTGATCTTCTTGTTGTAGCTGTGTTTTAGGCGATTCTGATAGACCTGTAGATGGTTGAGGGCATCCATGCGGCATTCATCTAGTAACTCCAGCTCATTTAGTCGTGAGACCATGTATTCTTCATCTGTGATGAGGTTTTGCAATGATATTCTCAGTGACGGGAGCTCGATCTCGATTGGGAGGATGGTTTCTGATCCATAGACTAGGGAGAATGGGGTGGTGCCTGTTGGCATGTAGATGCTGGTGTGGTGGGCCCATAAGGTGAGATTTAGCTACAGATTCCAGTCACGACCAGATTCATTGACTATTTTCTAAAGGATTTTCAGAATGGTTTTGTTGGTAGCTTCTACTTGGCCATTGCCTGGTGGGTAATATGGAGTGGAAAAGTGATGTTGGATTTTGAATTTTTCGCACAAGTCACGGACTTCCTAATTCTTGAAAGGTGTCCCATTATCAGAGATAATGGATTGGGGGACACCATATCGAAAAATTAGATAGTTCAGGATGAACTTGGATATCTTCTTTCCAGCGATGAAGGTCATGGGAATTGCTTCGACCCACTTTGTGCAATACTATGTGGTGGTGATGATGAGCTTGTGGTGTTGCATGAGGTGGGTGAGTTTTACCTATGAGATTGAGCCCCCATTGTGAAAATGGCCATGTTGTAACAATAGGATGCAGTTCCTGAGCTAGTGCATGAATAAGGTCTCCATGCTGTTGGCACTATAAACACTTTCTAACAAAGTCATGTGCCTCTCTCTCCATTGTTGGCCAGTAGTACCTGGTTCTTAGCAACTTCTTGGCCAAGGTCATACCGCTTGAGTGTAAACCGCAAGTGTCATTATGTACCTCAGTCAGAGAATTCAGCGCTTCCTCAAGTTTTAAGCAATGTAATAGGGTTCCATCAATGCTCCTACGAAAGAGGGTTTCTCCTAGGATGACAAAATGTAAGGACCTTTTGACAAAGGTTCATTTGAGGTTCGGGGTAATGTCAGCTAGGAGGACTCCTAATCTCAGGTAGGTGTAGATGTCGTGATACCAAAGATCACTAGGACCAACGAGTTCACACGCATATTCTGACTCTGGTACCTCGAATGTGGGTATGAGAAGCTGCTCTATTAGGAATTTGTGTTTTGAAAAATTGTGAGGGATATCCAGTAAGGATCCAATTATTGCCATGGCATCAACTGCTCTATTGTTAGCCCTCAGTATCTTCTCAAAGGTGATATAAATAAATGATTCTTTGAGGCTTTTTACTAACTTATTGTATGGTGTGAGCTTATCATCCTTAGTTTGGTACTTGTTGTTGACTTGGTTGACAATAAGCTATGAATCTCCATAAACTTTTCATGCCATGATTCGCCACTATGCTACAATCTTGAGACCTATGGTTAAAGCCTTGTACTATGCAATGTTGTTGGTACAGGGGAATGCCGATTTGTAGGATCTAGGTATACAATCCCCCTGTGGGTTGATGAAGAAAATACTGGCTCCTGATCCATGTTGTGTGTGGGAACCATCGAAGTAGAGTTTCCAATGATCGGCTATGTTGAGATTAAAGATGGACTCGTCTAGAAATTATGATATGAGCAGATTCTCTGCATAGATGGGAGCTTCTACCAGTTGGTCTGCAATGACTTGTCCTTTGATTTCCTTTCACTCCACATATTTAATGCCATATTTTGATAGTATCATGACCCACTTATCCATCCTTCTTGTGAGCATAGATTTTGATAGTAGATACTTTAGGGGATCTATCTTGGTGATGAGTTTGATTTTGTGTGCCAGCATGTAATGTCAGAATTTTTGTGAAGCAAACACTACTGCTAGATAGGATTTTTCAATGAATGAGTAGTTTAACTCATGGCCAACCATTGTTCTGCTAATATAATGGATTGCCCTTTCTATCCCATTTTTATCGTACTGATCTAAAAGAGCACCCAGGGCTACTGTTGTTGCTGAGATGTATAAGATCAATGGTTTTCTTGCAATGGGTGGCATTAATACTTGTGGTGTTAGTAGGTATTCTTTGATTTTATCAATGCTTGATTGCACTTGTCATCCCACTTGTATGCTACTCCCTTGTGGAGTAGATGTGAATATGCAATCTATTTGTCTGCTAGTTGCACTATGAACCTCTGAATGGAATGGAGTCTTCCTTGCAATCCTCTGAGTTGTTTCAGTGTTCTTGGTGCCTCCATATCGAGGATTTCCTTAACCTTTACGGGATCCACCTCTATTCCGCTCATCGATACTATGTGTCCCAGAAGTTTACCTGATTATACCCCAAAGACACATTTCTTTGGGTTGAGCCTGACCTTGTACTTTTCCAATCTGTCAAAGATATCACTTAGGGTTGCTATGTGGTTTTTTCTCTTCTTTGATTTAGCCAGTATATCATCCACATAATCTTTGATGGTTTTGTGTATAATGTCATGGAAGATTAGTGTCATGGCCCTCTGATATGTAGCCCCTGCATTTTTTAGCCCAAATGGCATCACATTCCAGTAGTAAGTGCCCCATGGACATGCAAATGTTGTCTTATGCTGGTCTTCTTTTGCAATCATTATCTGGTTATACCTCGAGAATCCATCCATCAGTGATAGCATCTCATGTCCGGCTGTCATGTCCACTATCATATCAATGTTAGGTAGTGGAAAATAGTCCTTAGGACATGCTTTGTTGAGGTCTCTGAAGTCTGTGTAGATACAAATGCTCCCATTTGGTTTTGAAACTGGTACAAGGTTGAATACTCATTCTGGATAGTCAATCAGGTGTATGAAGCCAACATCCAGGAGTTTATGTAATTCTACCTTGACTAACAAGGCTATCTGGGGATGCATTTTTCTTAATTTTTGTTTTACCGGCTTCGCTTCAAGGTAAATAGCCAAATGATGAACCAAAACTTTTGGATCTAGACCTGGCATGTCAACATAGGTCCATGAAAAATTTACCTTCCTTTCCCTTAGAAATGCTACTAGCAGTTCTTGTTCTTCTGTCAGGAGTGACTCAGCACAAAAAGTGATTTGTGGTGATGTCTTTGTTCCCAAGTTAATAGGGTTACATTGCTCTGCCAGGACCACTGATTTTTCTTGATGTACTGCAGTAGGGGGAGATTGAATCCTTCATCCTCTGGTGCCTCAGAGAGGTTCTCACCATTGGATGCATCCTTTATTTTTACTGTTATGTGGTTAGAGAGTGCCACAGTGTGGTTTTTACTCAATAACTCTGAGCTTATTCTCGTTATTTTTCTTTTGCGACTGAAGGATTCAATTGTCCCCCTGTAATATGCTTGAGTGTCTAATGTGATGTCGAAACCTACCTTATGATCCCCACATGGAACTACATCCCTTAGTCCCATGAATTCTGAGAGGGCCTCATCATTTTCGAATGATTCTAGAACCGATGGTCCTCGTTGGTCATAGTCGATGAGTTGAGGGTATACTAAGTTGATTTTGTGGGTTTTTTGGTTTGACTCAACGGGTGAGGCACTAATCATTAGTAAGGAGGAATCCTCAAAGAGCATGGGAAGGCCTACTATGGTATCATCATCATCACTACTGGCGCAAACATTAGTTACATCAAAAGTGAAATTGTCAAGTGGGATACCTGTGCATACGAGTGGTCGAAGGGTGGTTGTCGATACTTGAGGGGAGAAGTTGACTGCCCTACTAGGAGTACCTCTTCCATGTACAATTATAATCAGGGGAGTACATCTGAGGCCAAGGTTCCTCATTCTTCTTTCTACAATGATGGGCTCCAACCGTCCATCATTGTTCCTTCCAAGGCTTTTGTTTCTTTTGTAGCCCATGCCAAGCATTATTTGTATCCCTCTATTGGTTTTATCCATAGGTAATGTGGGTGTGGGTCCTGCATCATGGTATATTGTGCTTGAAATATCTTCCTCACCAAAATTTTCTCGACTTAGGTCTCCCCAATGGTGGAATCCATAGGGGTCTTCCCTAAGGGTGTGGACGGGTGTTTCGGTTGATCGAGGTTGTCCATGTGACCTAGGAGATTGTGGTAACTCTCCTACAACAAATGCCCTATTCTTCATTTTATAGTCTCCACATCCGTTGTCCTATATCATGAGTTTGATGTCAGATAAGTCAGGGATGGCGGATGTCTTTGTCACAGAAGTGGAAGCAAGGTTAGATGGGTCGATGTATGTAGTGGATGGGCCTTCATCATTTTTCAGCACTTGGGGGATTTTATAAAACCTGGCTTCCAAGTTTTTGCAGTAGGAAAATGGTTTGAGATCCCCGTGTATAGTGACTTCCTCATTTTGGTACAAGAATTTGATGCATTGATGATATGTTGAGGCCATTTCCTTCATTTCATGAATCCATGGATGCCCTAGGAGGATGTTATATGGTAGGTTGAGGTCAAGGACCTGACAGGTAGTCTCTTGTTGGTCCCACTTGGATTGGGATTTTAATAGTGCCTTGAGAAACTCTTTCTTGATCATCATATGCCCTTATAGTGATGCTCTTGTTCTTGTTAATGGGATCCTTGGCGAATCCCAAGTTCTTTATAAGTTTGAGAGAGCAAATAATAAGGTCTGCACCTCCATCCACTAGGACCCTTTTAACTTTCTTTTTGTGGATCAAAACTTAAAGGTGAAGTGTGCAATTATGAGATGGTTGGGGGGGGAAGTCTTGATCGAAGAATTTAAGGATATTTGGGGTAATGATATTACCAACCATAGCCTGAAATTGTTATGTGTCAAGGGTGGCAGAGACGATGGATGTCAGTAATGCTTCATCAAGAATTTTCCTATGGGCAATGGAAATGTCTAACAGTTCCATGATGGAGATGTGTGTGGGGGTTCTCTTCAGCTAGTCAATGACATTATAGTCATAGGGAATGAATTTTGTATTTAAAATGGGGGTCTTAGATGGTTTTGGTTCCCCTACAATGGTGACCTTGCTGCCACATGTGGTGACTCCATAGTCGGTGTTGGCTCCTTTGATGTTAATGACCATGACCATTTCATCTACACATGCGACTATTTCCTCATATACTAGGTTAGCACTAGCATATTTTTGCTTGCCTTTATTGTTCCCCTGACTATTTCCTTGATTATGATTTGGCATCGGATTTGTGTATATTTTCAGATCTTGATTACCAGCTGGTTGCTTGACATTGATGATCTTGTCCTCGATGAGGTCTTGGATGATATTCTTCAGCCTCATGTAATTTGTGGTTGTATGCCCCTTGATCTTGTGAAAGTCACAAAGGAGGTTTTCATTGTACCATGGTGGTTCGGTCATGGGTTTCTCGTATTGCTCAGAGTTGGAGACTTTGATAAGGTTTTCTTTGAACAACTTCTTCATTATAGATTCAATTGATTCTCCAAGAGCTGTGAACTTCCGCTTGGGAGGTGGTCCTGATTGCCCAAGTTATTGATTTGGTTGGTGGGAAGTGGTTGTTGTTGTGCTACTACTACATTAGTTTGCACATTATGATTTTGTGGGTGGTGATGAGTTTGGATATTCTACTTACGATCATTTATGACCACTTTAGCATCAACCACACTGTCGTTTGTGATATTTTTGTTCCTCGACCACGTTCAAGGTTTATCATTATAAGTGTTGGATAGGCGGTTATCCTGTGGTGGAGTAAATGTTGATGCACATCCTCACACAGTAAGGGCTCTTTCAATGTTGAGTTCCTTTGGGATCAATTGATCTAACGATGTGATGCATTGCATTTTTAAGTAGAACGCCAAGTTTTCATCTAGATTGGATATGATTGTGCAAACTTGTTGTTCTTCTAGCATGGTCCACTTGTTTTGATTGGCCTTGGATCGCCATCTTTGCAAGAAGGATGCAAATAGCTCTCCTTTTCCTTGTTTGAGTGTTGATAGTTCTTCCAAACTGACATCTGCACCCATGTTGATAGCATAATTTTTAAGGAATGCTTCCACGATTTCCTGGAATGTTTTAATGCCTGTGGGTAGATGAGAAATCTATTCCATGGCAGGACCAGTGAGACTTCGGGGGAAGAGTCGCATTAGATATGTGTCATCGTATGCAACCTCCATGCAATGCACTTGAAATTCCCTGACGTGGTTTTTAGGGTTTCCCATCCCATTATACTTATCAAATTTGGGGATCTCAAATCCCTTTGGGAATGGTACCATTGTGAGACTTCTGTCAAATGGATAAGGGCACAAGTTGCCTGGTGTTCTGGTTCTTTTTCCTGCTTGGAGGTCCAACACCTATTGCGAGAGCAGTTTGATTTGTGTTGCGACATCGTTGTAAAGATTAGGAGGTAGGATGAACATGTTTTGAGGTGTTTGATTGGTGGGAGGGGTACTAGTGGGAGTTTTCTACAAGCTCTGTTGTGCGTTCAAGGCCTGCTGATATGCCTGCATTAGTGTCAACAACACTTGTTTTTGATCTTGTTGTTGTTGGTCCATCTTTTGTTGTTCCCATAAAGCCTGTTGTTGGTCTAGCTATTGTTGTTCCGACAAAGCTTGTTGTTGGTTGAGCTGTTGTTGCGCCAACAAAACTTGTTGTTGGTCAAGCTGCTATTGTGCCAACAAAGCTTGTTGTTGGTCGAGCTGTTGTTGTGCCAACAAAGCTTGTTGTTTAGCTTGTTATTGTGCCTGAAAGTCTTGTAGAGATTGTTGGTATGATTGTTGATGAATTTCTTGCAGTTGTGCTTGGTATTGTGCTTGCACCTGTTGAGCTTGGTGATGGGCTTCAGCTTGAGCTTACACTTATTGGGCTACTTGTGCGGATTGTGCATCTTGTTGGGCTTGTGCAACTTGTTGGGCAGCTAGTTGTGCTTGTGCTTGTTGAGTAGCTTGTTGTGCAGCTTGTTGATTTTTTTTAAGTACTCTTTGATGATTGGCTTTCAGGATGGTTTGGATCAGGGTGATGAATGAGTTTGTTATGTTAGCTTTTGATGGGATTGGTGGTGGATTGGGAATGGTGCTAACCGTTGTGACGGGTGAAAGGGTTGTGTTGGTGGTCGGGATTTGGGTTGTTGGAGGTGTGGTTGAGATGCTCGGTCCTTGAGAAGGTATGTTTTGAGAGATTTGAGGACCGACTGATGTATTGACTATGGTGACTTGAGTGGTTGCTACTTGTTGTTGTGATGTTTCTGGAAAAAGCAGAGGATTCGATGTGATGCTCAGATTACCTAGATTTGAGAGACTAGCAGTGGGTAGGGGGGGAAGACCCAATCCAAGAGGTGATACAAATGTGAGTGGTTATGAAGGAAAATATTATATGCTCCCCTGGAAGGAGAACGGGTCAGTGACTATTGTTGTTCCAAACAAACCACCTTCTCCTTGTGATAGAGAAGTTTGTATGTTTAATGGATTGGCTGGTGTTGCATGAAATGAGGACGAATTTGTGGGATTATGGAAAGTGAGTGGGATGTAGGGGTGTGATGGATTCATCGGGACAAAGATATCCGGTGTGGTGCTGAAATTTACCTCTTTGTTGTTTACAAGGCGATGCTTTTGTAACTCACAAAACATTGCACTTCCCTTGTTTACAATTGGTGAAGTTGGTGTGATTGTTGATATGGTTTGAGGCATTTCTTGAGTGACATTTGGAGTTGACATTGGGGATGTGTTTGTAAGAGGCTTGTCCATACTAGTGCCTACGTCAAGGTTAGAAGGGAAGTGGATCCCTCCTTCCGTTAACGTGCGTAAGTATTTAAACATGGCATTGACAATTTTATGATTCTCTGGATTTTGAACCATTTCTAGTATTTCTGATTGTGTCATTCTGAAGTCCTCATTTGTGATGTCCTCTTCATAGCCTTCCTCTTGAGAATTTTGTGATGGTAGAGAAGAGCTTTTTCAGGGATTTCTTGATCCCACAAGGTTTACTTTGGTGGTTACTTGACCTAAGTCACTGGAAGTTGATATTTTGTTGATGTTTTCCATGTTCCTCTTGTGTTGTGATCTTGTTTGGACCATAAAATAGGGATCGTTTGATCTTAATCTTTAGGCCCAAAAAGAGAAGAACTAGGGAAGTCCAAGGATCAAAAGGGGTGGTGATGATGATGAGATAAACAGATGAGGTGAATGAGTGAAACCTTTGAAGAAATTTTTAGGGGTTATGCTAAACTTTAGGGCTTGGATTGATTGTGATAGTTTGACTAGGTGTATTAAGTCAAACAAGATGGCAGTGAAATTGTAAACCCTAGGGAGTTGTGTTATCCTAGGGAAAACTCATAGAAGAGAATGGATTGGCTAAGTGCGTTAAGACAACCAAGGTGATCATGAACTAGTAGACCTCAGGAAATTGTGTTATCCTAGAGGCAAGTTTGTTCAAGAGATTTGACTATTTGGCTAGGTGTATAAAGCCAAAATAGAGTGATGTTGATTTAGCCTTTAAGTTTAGCATGAATGATTTTTCTAAAGTTCTCAAAAGTTTGTTGATGGGATGAGATTTGATTGATGGAGAGATGGATGAGAGTGAAGACATTCATCTTAGACCTTGACCTAGACACGACTCTTTTTTTACAAAACCTCGGTATTGAAGAACATGCTATACTTCCTATGTGAGGAAATAAAACCTTTCAAAAAGCTTAGGATTTTGTTGATAATAAAATGCATAAAAACTTGGGTTATTCCTTGAAGCCTTCTTATAGAAATTTTACACTAGTCTTTCTCTGACTTCAAGGAGCATTTCAAGACGTTGTTCGTGGGCTTTTAGACTAATCCTTTTGAATCTCGGTTTTGGGATTTTGACTTTTCGGGAAATCATTTGAGACAACACATGTGAGGTCCAATTTGTCTTTTATCTTTCTTTAGTGAATTCTTTTTACCAAAAGCACATTCTTGATTATTGTTCAAACTGCATGTCTAATGTCCTACTTTCTTTTCATCCCACAAGGTCCATTATATGGAAATCAAGGAAATTAGGGAAAAATTTTCCTAGGTTGACCTTAGTGAAAACAAATGATGATTAAACCCCAAGCACTTAGAAACATCTAAGGATATGATCCCTAGGGAAAGAAAGAGTACTTATATTTGTCAAAGGATATTTGTTTCCTCCAAGGGGTTTGAAATTCAAAGCTCTTTGTGAATGTTTGTTTTTCAATTGTTTTGAGGACCAAGCAATGTATTTTTTAATTCCAAGCACCTGTACAACCCTAGGATGAAGAGACAATATTTTGTTGGGTTCCCACTTGGACGAATACAACTACGCATATTCAGTGTGGATGACTAGATGCTTGACCACACAGGTGCCCCCTTACAGTGCACTCACTTCTCAAGTCAACCATGCATCACTACCCATGAATCTCCCATGGTATATTTTTCATCTCTACAATAGAACCGCATGTATAACGTGGGGCGGCTTCAAAGGACATGACCTTTTGCACCAAAAAAATAGATAAGGATTTGGCCTTTTCTAAACAAGGGTTTTAATTCGGTCTTTCCATTCGTGGAGATTGACCCATGTGGTGAGAGACCATTGCTACCCTTCTCGTCGGAGCCAACCGCGTGATACTGGCTTTGGTTCCAGTACCCACTTTTATATCCTAGTTGGAAATAACACTTGTCCTTAGTGTGTTACCAGTTGGGTCATTCCCTTGGGTGAGTACTTTTTCCCACAAGGCAAGCCTGCTAAGATAAACAAAAGCGAGTAAAAATATTCATATTTTGATCAACCTTTGTTTAGAAACAAAGGGAGAACACACATAATAAGCCTACTCACACTCGCAAGATGTTTTGTTCAATTTTAAACCCAAAATGAAGTGTGGAGGTAATAATTTTGACAACTTAATATCACAAAAAGACTTTTGATTCTCAAGACTTCTATGAGGCGTGAGAGAAGCGCATACGCCTTTTAGATGATATTAGTTTGTGAAAAGGATTACAAAACATCAAAAATACACATATTCATTTTAATCCTCAAAGTATAAAATGAGTTCTTTTTAAAGCACCAACTTTGAAGTGTGAGAGTTTCCTTGTTCAATTTTTAAACCTTAAACCAAATCTAGTAGATTATTCCTAAGGTTCTTTTTAGCCTTTTTACAAACTTTTGAAAAAAGAAATTTGTTTGTTCTTTTTAAAACCCAAAAGAAAATTAGTGTCTCTAAGACATGAAAGTAAACAAATTCCTTTTAAAACATACTTAAAGATCCTCTAAAAAGTGTTAAACAACACTATAGTGTTTAAAAACACTTTGTGCATGATGAACCTCCTATTTTGCTTTCTCCCTTGTTCCAACCTGCAAAAAGATAAAAACTAGAGAGTAAAAAACAAGAAACAGGTCAATAGCTAAGAAATCTAAAAATTCAAAAAACACACGTTAAAAATTGAATTCTGACTGTTTTCCGCAGTGGAGTTAGCAAGTGCAGAGTAGTTTTGAATAGAGGTGGTGCTATATAGTGTCACGCGTTTGACTGGGTGTGGCGCTCTACATAAATAGAGACCGTGGGTGCTGCGGAGTTTTGCAGGTAGCACAATTTTTGATTCGAAATCCATGACAAAGCTGGACAAATTTTGAAAAATTTAAGCGGGAAAGCAGGTGTGGCACGGTTCGGAAAATAATGCGGTGCAATACATAGCCACGAGATTGGGTGTGATGGAGTTTGGAACTGCAGATCCGTGACAGAGTTTGCAAATTCAAAAACCAGGTGTGAGAAATAAGTGTGGCGTAGTTTGGATTATTAGCGGTGCGATATAGTGTTGCGCCTACAAATGCGGTGCAGTATAGAGCTGTGGACCTGTAACCTGCAAAAAAATAAATGGAAAAATGCAGAATTTTTACGAAAATGTGATAAAAAATTGCTCAAGCCCTCCTTCTAGCGCCAAAATGTGAACCCGTAAACCTACAATTGCACAAAGACAACAAACAAATCAAGATGTTAGATCATATGCAACCAAGAATGAAGGATTACCCATGAAATCCATCTACTCAAACTTAAACTAGGAAAATGAAGAAAAAAAATAAAAATATATGTAAATCCTAATTAAGTGAGCAAACTAGTGATCCCATGGGGGAATTGGTGCCAATTGATATGTTGAAATTGGCCTTTTCCCAACTCCTAAATTGCAATGTTGATGTGTGTAGATTGATCAAATCTTCTCAATGAGATTTGAGCATAACGGAACTATGGAATTGTGAAAATGATGAATATGTGGAATGATGTGCACAAAATTAGCTCTCAATGTCAAGAGAGTAACTTTGCATGAGATTGTGGATGAAGAATGAGGAGAGAAGCCTCCAATTTATAGATTTGAATTTGGAAGAGAGAGAAAGATTTGGGCAATGTGGGACTAACTTTCACCCAATGGTTGAATTCCACTTGTCACCATGTGAATGGTTGATAGTTGTGCAAGTTTTGATCAAAGTGCCCATAAATGCATAAATTTGAATTTTGAAAATGTTGAAATGACAAGGTGGAGAGAGAGTCAAATGGAGTCATGACCACTTGGCTCAATGCAAAAGGACTTGTTGGAAGGACTAAGTCCACTTTGGATTCAAATTCAATCTTAAGGGAATATTCCCCTTTTATGCCATGTGAGGGGAAATAGAGATTTAATAAATGAATTAAATCTATTTTCATGTGCAAGTTGCATTCTCTGGAGGATATTAGTGATAGGGTTTAACTTAATCAAGATTTTGATTAATTTAATGAGAGATTAAATGATTTGACATTTTTGACTCAAATTGATGAGTTGATTTAAATCAAAATTGAGAGGAAATGATTAACTAAATAAATGATTTTGATTTATTTAACCAAGTGGGAAAATGTTAGATTAAATCAAATAAGGTTTAATTTATTTTATTTAATAAGAGGACTTTAGAGACTTTAATTAAATAAAATGATTTATTTAATTAAACAGAGACATAAGGTTAATTAAATTAAATTGATTAATTTAATCAATAGAGGAGAAAGACTTAATCAAATAGATAATGATTTATTTAATTAAGAGCTAGAAGGTGATGAAAAGCTAAGAGTATGATTTAGGAGGAAATGTCATTAGTAATCAGGATTAAGTGTGCCGAATCGAATTGTATATTTTCCATGTCTATAGATATATTAAGATGAAGATTAGAAGCATGACTAATATTGAAGAGATGTGGTTGAAGATCTACAATATGTCCCATTCTCTCTCTTGATGTTGCTGATAGAATATGTATTATTAAAATAAAGATATGGTCTCAACATGTTCCTTAATTGGTTTAGTTTTAGGAAGCTGCATTGAAGGTTGTTTAGGAGAATTCTTTGCATTCCTCTGATCTTGAAGTTTTAGTCTTGCAATTTGGTATTCAATCTTTTTGCTCTATGTACATTACAGTCCTATCTTTTTAGGTTATGTGTGTTGTCGAGGAGAATTCTATGAATTGTAGAAGTTTGGTAGTGTTTCTAGTTGTCTAAACTAGTCTAGGAAATGCTTTTCATTTCTCCAAATTGATGTCCCTACTCCTACAACTTGGTTAATGTGATCTCAATATCTATGCAATGTCTCAATTCTAATATCATATGATGAAGTGATTCACAAGTTCTACTAATGCTACATCATCTGGTCATGTATCCTATGTTTCCTGAACAAAGTGTTTTGAACCTATTTGATATGTGATGGCATGACAATATGAAAGAAGTATATGTGTGGATGCTAAAATCTGCAAGGGATGGCTTAAACAATTTCATGTTGTTAGCATGAAAGTTAGTTTAAACCAGCAAACTTAGACATCCCTATGAAATATTTAACCATGTCTAAATATGCAACCAATGAGTAAAAAAAATAAGTTAAACAAAAGCATATACGAAACATAATTAAACCTTTATCTCATAGTGGATTGGTGCCATCTTGTTGTGTAGTAAGCAGCCCTTTCCCAATTCTTGAACAAGCTGAATGATGTTATGGGCAAGATTAATTCTCAAATGAAGAGAGTAACCTTGCTTGAAATCTGTGAAGTGAAGGTGAATTTGAGCATAGTAAGTTTACTCAAAGTTGTGTGTTGTTGAATGAGGAGAGGAGTCTCCAATTTATAGATTTCCAAAATGGAAGAGAGAATGAAATAGAGCAATGTGGGATCATTCAAAATCCAATGGCCAAGTGCCACTTGTCAAGATGTGAATGGTTGAGGAATGAGCACATTTTGGTCAATGTGTATGATAAATTCCATTAGGTGGAATTTCAAATTTGAGAAATGACATGTGAGAGGGAAAAAGGAATGAAATAAATGCCACTTAGCTCAATGCACAAGGACATGTAAAAGGAATGAATACCTTGTTGGATGTACAAGTCTACTTGGACTTTTTGAATTCAACAAGGGAATATTCCCTTTTGATGCTTTGTGAAGAAAATGGAGAATTAAATAAATCAAAGTAATTGATTTATTGTGAAAGTTGCATTCTCTAGAGGATTTTAATGAGAAGGATTAAATTAATCAAGAATTTGATTAATTTAATGAAGAATTAGATGATTTGACAATTTTGACTTAAATAGATTAATTAATTTAAGTCAGAATTGAGAAGAAATGATTAACTAAATAAATGGTTTTGATTTATTTAACCAAGGAGGAATATGTTAGATTAACTCAAATAAGGTTTAATTTATTT
Organism: Sequoiadendron giganteum; assembly: GCA_007115665.2. Taxonomy (NCBI): domain Eukaryota; kingdom Viridiplantae; phylum Streptophyta; class Pinopsida; order Cupressales; family Cupressaceae; genus Sequoiadendron; species Sequoiadendron giganteum. The sequence continues at coordinate 243,490,461 of CM021108.1, forward strand.
AATTTAATAAGAGGAATTTAGAGAATTTAATCAAATAAAATGAATTATTTCATTAAACAAAAATGTTAGGTTAATTGGATTAAATTGATTAATTTAATCACTCGAGGAGAAAGGCTTAATTAAATGAATTATGACTCATTAAATTAAGAGGCAGAATATGATGAAAATTTGAGAGTATGATTCAGGAAGGAATATTGTTAATAATCAAGATCAAGCGTGTCAAACTGAAATTGTACATTTTCCATGTCTACATTTTGCCCCTCTTTGAAGCAATGTACTTATTGCATTGATTCAAAGAATAAACTGCTGTGATCAAAGTTCAAATTTTTTTTATTTTTTATTCTTTTTCAAATGCCCCACTATTGCCCCAACGAAAGGATTATGCTGATATACTACCCCCTCAAGAGATCGAACAAAAATGGATGGTTTTCTGATCGAGATCGCGATAAAGATGCAAGAGGAGTGGCTCTATTGATCAAAGGATGAAAGATAATTCTTTGATATAGATAGACCTGGCGATATATAGACAGTTATCGACTATGGGTAGTCCCATGTATACTTTGATACAACACACCGATTTTAGATAGAAATGTTAGTAAAGATAGAAGAATAAGAAGGATAATATGGATGGAAGGAGGATCCACACAAGTTCACATTATTACCGATGATGATGATGCATTGCTTACCAGGAGTTGGGATTTTCAAAGGGCCAATTACTTTATATTTGATAACACAAATAGGTACGATGCAACAAGGTATAAAGGACCAGGATGGCATTGTACCTAGTGCGATGGACTTTGACTCATCAATCAGATAAGAGAATTCTTGTTCACACTTAGCATGCATACTTCATTCAGGATGTAGCTTAGACATTCTAACCATCTCAGACCAAAACATAGAAAAGCAAGCCTTCCTATGTGTTCAACAAGATACCTAAAACATGCTCCCTACAAACCAACAAAGTACATATGGCTAAGTTATTTTACAAGTGTATCCCACAAGCGCAACAGATAAAAAAGATAATGATCTTTGCCCCATTCCCTTTCTCTCTAAACTTGTTTTGTTTAGGCATCATCGAGAGGTCCTTGGAATGAGTGCAAAATAAGATAAGTCAACAAAGACCAAGAAAAATAAAACATACAAGCTAATGTTCTTCATACCGCTAGTCAAGACTAAATTACTAGGCGGGGTACTTGATGCTTATGCCCATCGCAGGAAAGCTTCATCCTAGGACATGTTGTGATCAAGGTTTTGGTGGGACTGATTTGGGTGATAAGCTATTGATATTTCGAGTTGACCAACTTTCTTGCTTACTAACTTAGGCTTCCACGACTTTTGACGATTAGGTGTTCACTTTGGAACCTGCTAGAATTGCTTCTGACTGACTCACCAAAGGGTGAAGGCGACGATTGATTTATTATGAATGGTGATTATTGCAGGTGAAAGCAAGATGAGATGGATGCACCATTTTGGATTTTCAGATATTTTGAGGCTGTTTTTGGAATTTTGAGATGTTTTACAAATGTTTTTGGTACTATCAAGATTTATGGTGAAGATACTAACTTAAAGACCTATCCTAGGGGTCTTGGGAGCTGATCCATAGATTAGCCTTGCCTATGTTATTCTCACAGAGACCACGTAGTTTGACTGATGGCAAACTTGACTCAATGATGAGATAGATGAGCAAACGGATTGCCATTGCAACGGATGCCTTAAGGACTAACCTATTTGTAAAACCAAATGGGAAAACGGATTGGCAATGTGACGGACGCCTAAGGAATGACCCTAATTGTCTTAGGGGATGATCAAAGATCAACCTTACCTACATTCAAGATTAGAGACGATGTAGTTCAGACAAGGTGAAAGATTGACAAGACTTAATGATGAATTTTTGAAGATTTTCTGATATTTTGAGGTTGTTTTTGGATTTTTGAATGATTTGGATGTGATATGCCATTATATCAGCGCTTTGTTTTGGGATTTTGTTGAAAACAAAGCTTAATGGTTGTTTGATCGAATTGATGGATTGATAGTTTGACTAAGTGTGTTAAGTCAAACAAAATTGATAGTGCACTTGTAAACTCTAGGAAGGTGTGTTATCCTAAAGTAAACTCATACAAGAGGGTAGTTTGACTAAGTGTGTCAAGTCAAATGAGGTGCTTTTGGATTTGATAATTTGGCTAAGTGTGTTAAGCCAAACAAAGATGATAATGGACTTGTAAACCAAGGAAGTTATGTTATCCTAGAGTAAACTCATGCATAAGATGATAGTTTGACTAGGTGTGTTAAGTCAAATAAGGTGATAATTGATTGGATTCGATTGATCAAGATTGATGAAGCTTGATTTGGAACAAAGTTCTTTTGATGATTTGATGTGACATTGACGTGCACATTAGATGTGACTAATATGAATTGTTTGGATTGATATTCGATGAAAGATAAAGCTTGATAAGGAACGTCTTCCTGTCAAAATATGCCATGGGCTAGTGATTTGGATCTTGGCCCTTTTTTCTCACAAATTCTTGGTCAATTTAATTTCACATTTTTCCAATGTTCAAATCACCAGATAAGTTAGAGGATATAGATCAATATTTATTCCCGAAGCAAGATGTAAATATTTGCCCCCAGTGTCTAGCAATATTTGAACAGTCATGGGTGGATTCTTGGATAGAAGGATGGATGGATAAGCATGCGAAGGATGCAAAGGATTATCTTGTGACAAGATAAGGTGTTTGAATAGAGGAATGCTCATTTGGATATTGCTCAAATAGCATTGGGTAGGATGGGATCAATGAAAATGACCCATGTCAAGATGTTTACCATAAGCAAGTATAAAGTGTGCCCCAAACTTTCATCAAGATCAAGATAGGGTAGATAGATGGTAATGGATTGGATAAATGGTTCATGGATGAACAGATGATATGGCTTGAATGATGGATTTATTGTGGATGTGATAAGATGCTTTCTCCTAAATTGGCGCACGTAGATGCTCGATTCTACACATGACGCCTGTTTGCTAGGTTTTCATCATGGTACCTGTCTAGAGTGCCATCAAAATGGTTTTCACTAGAGGATGACTTTTTCTTTACTATTTTCAATCCTTTTTTTGATTTTTTTTTTTTTTATATTTTTTTGATTTGTTTGTATTTTTTGAGAGATTTTAAGCTGATGCTGAATCACTTGGTACTGCTGATGATGATGCTTTTGTCATAATGTGCCATCGGTATCCTACTTGAAGAAGTTGCTTTTCCAAGATACGTGCACTTGAATGCAACTTTTGAGATCCTTGATCTGCTTTGTTGATACTGGAGTTAAATTCATCTTTGTGCGCACATCGCGATAGAGTGCCTTCTGAATCCTTATGATGAAGGGTCGTTGCCAACACATGGTCAATGTGAGAATTGGATATCATGCATGGAGGCATGGATGAAGTGTGTTTAGGAGTAAAAGATGGATTGGTTGATAGTTTGGAACCTTTGACTCTCCAAACTTGGGAAGATGAGCAATGATGGGTAGATATGGAAGTGTGCATGGAATTAGGACCAAATGCTTGATACACTTTATATGTCACTCGAGAAGCTTGATTATTCTTTTGTGGACATCTTTGATGGATACTTTTCCCTTTTTCATTTTGCCCCATAGTTTCTTTGACTGATGAAGTTTGATAGGGATAATCTTTCTATGTATTTTTTGGTATCCATATGTAATTGATTTTTTTGATATGCTTCTTAGATTCTTTTGCTTTGATGACATTCTTCATGTTTTGATTCAAATATCCCTTATTTTGATGTTGGTCCCAATTCATGGATGGGGTGATGGGTGGATGAAGATTCATGACGTGGCTAGTTGTAGTATTGGCATTAGTTTCATCATAAGGATTCTTTGTGCTCCCTATGTTGACATTTTCTTGTGACAAAGTTGCCCCCAGTATAGTGATAGTAACACCTTTGTTCTTTGAGTCTCCTTGTTTTGATATGTCTTGTTCTGAATGCATTCTCTAAAAAATGACCATTGCAGATGATGTTATTTCAATTTGTTGCTCAACTGACTCTGGAATATCTTGTTCATTCTGATCTATTTCCTTGAGTGGATAATGTTGGATATCTTCATACATGATGTCCTTAGTCTGAATTTGGGATATATTTGATCCTGATGTTGACAATTCAGTTTGACTATAGGAATCAATAACTTGCTCTTTTTGTGTAATGATGTTAGGAGTAAAGGAATCATGTTCTGAATGAAGATCATCTATGTGTGCATCTGAGGAAAGCATCTCATGGGTAGATGGAGGAGTATGTGCTATGTGGATATGATCATTATTTGTGATATCTTTTAGGAGAGTGGCCATCACCTCATTGTAGTATCTTGGATATAAAAATTATTGATCTTGATTAATGTCAGAATTGCTTTCAACATGCTTTGGATCAAGTTCTTGACATGGGTCAATTTCAAAGGGTTCTTGGACATTTTCATAAGGAATGGGAAGTGTCTCAATATCCTCTTGATCTTTGAGTGGACTTCGATCAAATGGTGAGTTGAGAATTTCTTCAATATCTGTAACCATGAGGTCAAAGGATGTCAATATGTCTTGGAAAGGTCCATTGCTATACTTTGGTGAAAGATGTTGATCATGCTTTGGAATAAATTCTTGAGATATGTCCTCTAACTCGTTAGGTGATGTGGAGACATTGTCAACATGGTCATTGGTCAAAGGATCTTGATCATCATTTTCAATGATTGTGGTGGGAATCTATTTCAAGCTCTGTTGTGGGAGTAAGGCCTGCATTTACTGTTGAGCCAATAACGCTTATTGTTGGTTGTGTTGTTGTTGTTCTAAAAAAGCTTTTTGTTGGTCCTGTTGCTGCTGTGCCAACAAAGCTTGTTGTTGGGCTAGCTTTTGTTGTGCCAACAAAGCTTTTTGTTGGGCTCCTTGTTGTGCTACTTGTTGATAGACTTGTTCATGGATTGCTTGCATTAGCGCTCGGAATTGTGATTACGCCTGTCGAGCTTGGTGTTAGGCTTGAGCTTAAGCCTATGCTTGTTGGGCTACTAGAGCCGCTTGCACGGCTTGTGCGGCTTGTTGGGCTTGGAGTGCCTTTTGATGAGTGGCTTGTTGAGCAGCTTGCAACATGATGGAGAATGAATTTTTCATGTTGTATTTTGGCGGTGGTGGCAGATTGCGAATGGTGTTGATTGTTGGGGTTTGTTGAATGGTTGCCATCTATTGTTGTGATATTGTTGGCAAAATGAGAGGATTTGTTATGATGCTTTGGTTTATGATTGGAGTGTTGCTCAGATTCGATTGATTGACAGTTGGTAAAGCGGGAAGGCTCATGCCTTGAGTTTTTGGTTGATAGATTTGCAAGTTTTGACTTTGATTTAAATCTACCAAAGGGAAAGGTGTTCCAAAATTCAGATTGGGCATGCTCACATTTGTACCATTGATGTTTGGAGGAGATAATGATCCCATGTATGGATTGTACAAATGCAAGTTTTGAAAATTGATTGGCATTGCAAGGCATGGATAGTTTGGGTGACTTGGATTACTTATGATGGATGAATCAATTTTATATTCCATGCTCTTCTTGTGTTTTGACCTTGCTGACCTCAGAGGGGTTTAGGACCAATGATGAGATGAAGGATGAATGATATGGGTGTTTTGAATTTTTAGGAGCTTTGGATCAATGCTAGACTTTAGGATTTGGTTTGGTTTGATTTTGAGGATAGTTTGACTAGGTGTGTTAAGCCAAAGAAGATGATAATGAACTTGTAAACCCAAGGAAGTTGTGTTATCCTAGGGAAAACTTGCATAAGAGAATGAATTGGCTAAGTGTGTTGAGCCAATCAAAGTGATCATGAACTAGTAGACCTCAAGAAGTTGTGTTATCCTAGAGGAAAATTTGTTCTGGAAGATTGATAATTTGACTAGGTGCATTAAGTCAAACAAGGTGATGTTGATTTTCCAAAAGTCTAGTATGAATGATGCTTCCAAGGTTCCAAAAGTTGTTGGTGAAATGGAATTTGATAAATATTTGGATGGATGAAGTGTTTTGACTTGATCCTAGATGATGCTATGAGGACTTACTTACAAGACCGAGGTGATGCAGAAAATGCTCTTCCCTAGAAGTAATTCAAACCAAATGACTCAAAAGGGATCAAGCACATGTGTGGTTCAATTGTCTATTATGTTGCCTTAGTGAATCCTTTCTACCAAAGACACTTCTTTCTTATGTTTCAAACTATATGTCTAGTGTTCGACTTTCTTTCTCATCCCACAAGGTCCATTGTGTGGAAATCAAGGAAAATAGGGCAAAAGTTTCCTATGTTTAACCTTGTTTAAAAAAAATGACGATAGAATTCATGCACTTAGAAACCTCTAAGGATATGATCCCTAGGGTAAGAAAGAGTGCTTGAATTCATGAAGGGTATTTGTTTCCTCCCAGGGGTTTGAAATTCAAAGCTCTTCGTGAATGTTTGTTTTGCAAATGTTTTCAAGAACCAAGCAATGTGTTTTCCACTTCCAAGCACTTTTTACAATCCTAGGATGATGACACAATATTCTGTTGGGTTCCCACTTGGATAAATCCAGCTGCACATATTTTGTGTGAATGGCTAAATGCTTGACCACACTGGCTACTCTCCACGACACACACTTCTCAGGTCAGCCAAGAATTAGTACCCATGAATCTCCCATGGCATACTTTCCATCTCTACAACAAAACCTCATGTATAACGTCGGGTGGCTTCAAAGGACATGACCTTTTGCACCAACAAAATAGACAAGGTTTTGGCCTTTTTCTAAACAAAAGGTTTCAATTCAGGCATTTCGTTCGTGGGGGATTATCCAACGTTGACGAGAGTCCATTTTTGTCCATCTCGTCAGAATAATCCTTGTGATTCTTGAGGAAAGATTCTTGAACTTTCCTCAAGAATCCACACTTATATACCGGTTGGAAGTTGCTTGGTTTTAACGTGTTCCCGGTTGGGTCGTTCCCTTGGGTGACTACTTTTTCCCACAAGGCAGGCCCGCTAGGATTAACAATAGCAAGCTAACATATCCCATCATTCAATCAATATGCCATGCTCACACTCGCATGTTTTGTTCAATTGTTAAGTACCCAAATTGAAATTTGGAGGCAATCTTTTATGCAACTTAGTGTCACCAAAAAGACTTTTGATTCTCAAGATCACCATGAAGCGTGAGAGAAGCGCATACACCTTTTTAAATGACACTAATTTGCAAAAAAAATTACAATATACGAAAAACACATGTTCATTTTAAATCCTTCAAAGCAATAATGAATTCTTTTCAGGCACCAAAGGAAATGTGAGATTGCCTCATTCAATTTTAGACCCAAATTGAAATCTAGTAAAATTTCTAAGGTTCAATTTTAATGAAAAGATCAAGTCAAAATGGTTAATTTTAAGCCCCAAAAATAGATGTGAGATGGTTTGAAATTAGGTAAAAAATCTAGCTCAACAAACATTAAAAAATTTCTTTTTTGAATTTCTCCAATCTTGTTTTGCCTTGGCTCATTTCAAATGTTCAACCTTTAAAAGAAAATACAAAGTTAATAAAATATTTCATAAAAATATCTCATGTATTAATATCCTAATCATAAGTTATTTTAAAAAATTGCCATCTAAAGAATTTTTTTTATTTAACCCCCTTATGAATGCAAAAAAAAATTCCTTTCTCACTGTTTATTTCTCAAATTAATCCCCTTTGTTGTTTTACCGTAGGCTGCGGTTGGCGGCTTTCACACAGTTGGTCGAGACCGCTACCGCTATACCGTGGGTGGTCAGATGAAAGACCACGGTGGCGGGGTGGCGGTTAGCAATGACACTCAGGCAACGGTTAGCATGTTTACCGTGCTACCGCTGGCGGTTAGGCAGGAGACCGCAGTAATGCGGTGACAGTTAGGAAACAGTTAACAGGTTTACCACGCTACTACGAAGGGTGAAGTGATAGACCATGGTGATGTAGTGAAGGCCGCGGTGGTTAACCGCAATACTGCGGAAGGTTAGATGGTAGACCGTGGTAATGCAGTGATGACAGTGGCGGCTAACCGCGATACCATGGGGGTTAATGAGTAGACTATGGTAAGGCAGTGAGGGTGATGGATGGTTACTATGCTACTACTGGGGTTGGCGGGTAGACCACGGTAAGGCGGTGAAGACTGTGGTGGTTACCACGCTACCGTGAGGGTTAGCGGGTAGACCACGGTAAGGTGGTGAAGACTGTGGTGGTTAACCGCAACATCGTGGGGGGTGAGACTTAGCTGGCAGTGACATGGTGAAGATAGTGGGCAGTTACCATGCTACTGCGGGGTACAGAAGAATGCTGCGGTTAAGTGGTAAGGAATGTTGGAGGCAGAGGAGGTGAAAATGATACCGCGATACCGCGGGTGGTGGAAGGGTAGGCCACGGTATGGCGGTGGATACCACGGTACTGCAAGCAATGGAAGCATAGGCCACAGTAAGGTGGTGGATACTATCGTACCGTGAGTAGTGGAAGTGTAGGCCACAGTAAGGCGGTGGGGAGATAAATGGCAGTGAAGCAGTCAAAGTCAAAACACCATTGTACTACGAGAAGATGGAATGAAGGGCGTGGTAACGCGGTGGATAGCCGGAGTGGGGCTCAAGGACAACTCTCGACACCGCAATACCGCGGATGAATGGACTGAGAGGCGCGGTAATGTGGGAGATGGCCGGGTTGACTGGGCAGGAGAATTGTGATGGAAGGGGAGAAGCACAATTTTTTGCAGCAAAGCCTGTTCGATTTACAATTTCATTATTTGAGATTTAATTTCATAAATAGTAAGCATTTGTTAAAGAAAATATCAAGACTCATATTCTATGAAAAAATTTTAGGCATTTAGAATACATAAATAACTTTAGGAATGGTCTGCAAAAGGTATTCTAAGAAGGAGCATTTGAGTCTTATTTATAGGAAAATCAGCTACTAACTAATCACATAGCAAGGCGGTCAACTCCCACAAGTCTGCAGGACACCACTTTAGGGAAAGAATAAAAAGTGGACAGGGGCTTACAAATACACGAAATCTAGTCATGTATGCTTGCCTTAATGCAAATTTAGTGCAAAAATAATGCCTATATTTTCTCAATAGACAATTAAGACCATTTAAAAGGTGGTTACAATTTTGATTTTAATGAGGAATCTCTCACCATTGAGATTCTTCCCTCTTTGGATGATCACCTGGTTGACCATTATGGTGAATGACCAACTAACAAAATCTTCCTCAATTGCAAACCTCTAATTATATCTTCATGACAATATTAGTACACACAACAAGTACATATCTGTAACTATCTTAAAGTGGCATTCATTAATCCAAATGTAAAATTAACATAGATAGTTCATATAGTATGTCAATGCCATTTAAAGGTTATGATAATAAGCTTATGCCCAATTTCTATGGTTTTGAGGAAATATCATAAAAAAGGTCAACATCCAAGCATCAAATTCTCTGAAAACTACAAGAAATCGATAATAAACTCTATCAAAATTGAACCATAAATTTCACTCATCACTCCCCCCAACCTAAGGTTTTTTTGGTCCTCCAATAGATGAAGAGTTGTTCTTTTGCTTGGTCAGTGCCCTCAAATTTACAACTGCCAGTTGTCCTACATTAGTTCTTGTTGTGTGTTAATTAGGGTCCCAATAGAACTCATGTTGTCTATCCAACCTGCTTCATCTTTGCCTCTCTACAACTATATCATACTAGTAATACCTGAAATTTTGCCTAGGCCACAATAGGATAGGTGGCTAAAAAGTCAGTGAAAACCAAAATTGTCCCTTTGTCCTTCCAATCTGTATATCTCTATCAACTCTCTTAAGTATTGCAACATAGTTTTGCATAGAATTAGGATCATCTTGTTTCAATTCATCAGTTAGGTTATTCCATCTTTGTGATAGGTATCCCATTACAGATTCCCCTAAGGTTTTTGCTACCTCCTCATATTCTTTATAATATGCTTCTCTCTCAGATAGGATCCTATTTCCATAGCTTGGTCGGTAAAGAATTTTGTTTCAATCATTGAAAATGTCTCCTGGATTTCTAGATTTAGCCCTGATGGACAGGGGAGTGTTGGATTCAATTTTCCTAAAAGTCTTGAACTATTTTCCCCAACTAACTTCATTCTATGTCAAAGACATAAATGCCCTTAATTGGGCATCTCCAACATACAATAGTGGATTCTAATCATGGTCTTGAGTCACAACATAATTATACAAATAGAATTCACACAACAAATTTTTTATTTCAAGAGGAGCAATCCGATACGCATTGAAAAATTCAAGAGGAGTCTCAATGGAAGGATTCAAACCTAAAACAATCCTTGCTAGCTTAAAAGAAAGATTCTTCTCCTTCAAATACAAAGAATAGGGCCTTGGAGGAGTTCTACACTCTAAGATTTGAGGTACTAAAATTTCCATATTATCCACCTTTTCCTTTAAAGCAACAATTTATTTACTCTTTATCTTCAATCTCTTCATCTCTATTTTGAATTTTCCTCTTTAGCTTATTTTTCTCCTCTTTCCATTCTTCTTCGCTCCTTTACAATTCTTTCCATAAGTTCATGGCTACCATGTGCATTGAAAAATCAAAGGGCTTATGTATTCCTACCAGAAAAATTCCTAGCACTTTTGCTTGCTCTTCATATAGCTCCAACTACAGGGATTCTGGTTGTAGGGGTGTTGATTGTTCTCCCAATTCTGGTTATAGGGCCTCTTTTTCATACTCTTAGTCTTGCTGCAAGAGCTCTTGATTTTCCTCATTATCTTGCCTTTCAACTTGTTCTTTTATGTCAGCAAGATCTGCCAAAGTTATGTTTGTTGCTTCCTCAAATATGTATTTTTTCTTGACATTCACCTACCCCATTGTAGCTTATGTATCCTCCTGTGATGTTTCTCTAGGCTTAGGGCTTCCCTTTGGAGATACACCAAAGGCTAGCGCAATTGGTCTTGATTTTCTAGGAGGGCTTTCATGTTTTTCTTTTGCTGTAGGAAGAACAATGTCAGCTTTCTATTTCTTAGAGCTTGGCATTTACTTTTTCTGTCATTTACTTTTTATCATTTCCCTTCCTTATTTATGCCTCCTTCTTCTATGCCCTAGTTCTCATTAGGATGCCAAGAGGAACATCATCATTAGAATCTAGAGAGGAAATTTCTTTGTCTGAATGTTCTGCGTCAAAAGAACTAATCTCTATGGTTTGTTTGGCTATAGGATGGTTTAAACTAAGGCTTGTGCTAGAAGTTGAGGCTTTAGGAGGAGCTCCAACATTACTCGTTCTCCTACTAACCCCACAAGGTTGAGGAAAAACCCTAGGTTGCAAACACTCTAGTCTAATTTGATTAATATTCAAGAATTCTTCCCAAGTCATATCAAACACGTCATGGAAAGACTTATCAACTAATAATTTGATCATAAAATGGTGGGAAATGGAATTATCCCTACCTTTTTCGGTCTCAGCTACCATGATTGAAAGAAGGTGGTATAACAATTTTGGCACATTCATTCTTCTCCCATGCCTCATTTGATTTAGGAGTTTGAAGTGCATAGAATGTAGATTCAACTGATGACCTTCATAGGTAATGTACTTCACAACACAAACAACTACTTCCTTTCATAGCTCAAATAGAGAGGTTCTCTTTGAACCTTGTTTTTCCACACTCAATGGAGGGTCACCAGGTTCTGTAAATTCAACCCTAGCTGACCTAGCATCTCTAGTAGCAGGGTAATGTTCACTATCAGCAGGCAAGCCTGTAACTTCTACAATCCTCTCTTCAATGGATATGACCTTCAACTCTTTTATCATGGCCTTTTGTTCAGACAATGTCTAGGAAAATTCCAATGCAATGTCTTCATTAAAACCATTTAGCTTTACAAACTAATCTCACCATCCACAATTTCTAAACTTGACCTGACAAGGTGCATCCTACAGTAATACATCATGAACCATGGGTTCATTTTGAATTAACCCACCTCCCATTGTTTAGTTGTCTGCAATCAAACAATCACGCTGCAAAGTTTCCCTTCCTGCAATCTTCGTGTAAAAGCTAAAATTAGCCTTCCTACGATGCTGCTAAATTTCCAATGCCAGTGTCATTTGAATTTTACCTTTTTGACTTAAGATTATGATAGGAGAAATAAAGGCAGTAAAGGAGTAATAAATGAAGGCTATGATCAATAAAATTGGCGATGGTTGATGTCGTTTCACACATGTGAGCTGTCATCTCACTCAAAATTTAAATCAGCTCAATAATTTAAAATTTTCTAACATAAAACAATATGGATGGACACATGGACATGGTATTTACACCTTTCCCCCTCAACCTAAATTTGCACATATTTCCTCACATGCGAGGTGGTCATGACAATTTGACAAGGGCAGTGAATACTTACATTCTATGGAGAAGATCCTTATTAATGTACAACAATTAACTAAATGTACTAAAAGACAATTAATATATAACAAATTGATGCACATGTACCTAAATTCATGGAATTTTTATTGCAAAGATTATGGAGAAAGTACTAGTCACTTTTAAGAAATCAATTGAGAAATTAATGAAAGTGGATTGGAATGAGGTGAAATGGAATGAAGTAAACCGATGGTGGTATGATGGAAGAGAGAGAAAGGTGGATATATATGGGTGGATGGGTGAAGAAGTGGACCCCCACAAAAGTGGAAGTCTTTATTATGAAAAGTTACATACCTTAGTTAGCTTGAAGTAGGGACACTAGGTTCGCTTCCTTTGGTTGTAGGAAGTTCAGGTGTTGCATTCTAAGTGAATTGCTATAGGAATTCCTCCTTGGAATTTGGCTTGCGATACAACCTGAGGTGATGACTATTGACAAGTAGCTTGAATCTGACAGGTTCAATGGTAGTGAGTTGAATAGCTCCATTGGAAAAGACTTCAGCAACTTCATATGGTCCTAGCCACCTTGTTTGCTTTTTTCTTGCATTGTCTTAATACGTTGAGTCATAAAGCAGTGCCCATTCACTAGGTTGGAATTTCACATCCTTTATGAATTTTTCATGCCACTTTATTCTCTGATTCTGAACTACCTCTGTGTGATGCAAGGTTTCCTTCCTCATCTCATCCAAAGCATTTAGCTGCATGATTCTTTCCCTTTGTACCTCAAAGATATCCATCCCCAAGTCTACGATAGTCCTAAGAGTCTTATGCTCAAATTCAATGGGCATCATAACTGTCTTTCCATACAACAACTCAAATGGAGTGAATCATATAGTTGTTTTATAGGTAGTTTTGTAGGCCCAAACAACTTATGGTAACTTGCTTTCCCAATCCTTTCTATGGATAGCCATTGTTTTGGTTAGAATGGCTTCAATTTCTCTGTTGGTCACCTCAACTTCACCATTGGCCTGCGAGTGATAAGGATTACAGACTTCATGTGCCTAATATTGCACTCATTGACCAGTGTTGTAACAAGGTTTGAAGTGAATTGAGCCCCTTGATCAGTCACCATCTCTCTTGGAACCCCATACTATGTGAAAAAAATTTCATAAATAAATCCTGCAACCTTATTATCTCTTGCATGCTTCATGGCCTTAACTTCTACCCACTTGGTTACATAGTTAGTGCATACCAAGATATAGGATTTACCCTTTGATTGAGGATCAACGGGTCCTACAAAATCCAATTCCCACTTATCAAATGGATTGGTTACTACCTGGGGGTAAAGTGGCATCTCATCAGATTTGGTTGGCTGACCCATCCTCTGGCATCTATCACACTTCCTTATATATCTCCCTGCATCCTTGTGGAGTGTGGGCTAGTAATATCCTATCTTCGAAATCTTCATTGTTGTCCTCTTGGCTGAAAAATTCCCTCCATAGGGTTCATTGTGACATGCATGCAAAATATCATGTCTCATCTTCCCTCACACATCTCCTCATGACATGGTCTGGTCTAGTGTAGAACAAACATCCAATAATCCATGAGAAAGGAAAATACTTTTCAATAAGCACCCTCTTCTCTTTTGGAGAGAAGTGAGGAGGAACTCTCCCTGTGACAAGATAATTAGCTATGTCAGCATACTAGGGTGTCTGCACACTGATGGAAAAAAAATTCTCATTGGTGAAAGATTCATTTATGACTTGATTGTCCTTTGATGTAGTCATCCTCGAAAGAAACTCTACAACAAGATTGGCTTTCCCTAGTTTATTCACAATGGTTATGTAAAAATCCTACATCAGAAATAACCATATTGCTAGCCAACCTAAGATCAGGGGTTAATTCATGAGGTATCTAATGGCTGCATGATCAGTGTGCACGAAGATTTGGTAGCCTGTTATGTAGTGCTTGAATTTTTTTAGGGCATAGATCACTACCAAAATTTCTCTCTATCACTGTATAGTTGAATTCAGCTCCTCGTAGTTTTTTGCTGACAAAATAAATATAATTTTCAATAGCTCCTTCTTTTTATCCTAGGACTACTCCTATACCATAGTCTCATGCATCTATATGGATGTGAAAAGGAAGCTCCCAAATAGGAACCTTGAGTACAAGAGCATGAGTTAAAGCTGCTTTCAAATTAGAAAATGCCTTGTCACAATCTTTTATCCATTGAAATTCAACATCTTTAGTTAGAAGATTATACAATGGTGTTGCCATTTTTCTGAAGTGTTTGATGAACCTCCTATAATAACTTGCATTTCCTAAGAAAATTCTAAAATCTTTTTTTTTTGCAGGGATAGGAAAATTGGTGATCACCTCAATATTTACAAGATCTACTTGAATTCCTTTGTGAGAGATGTAGTGGCCAAGAACTACACCTTCATGCATCATCATGAAACACTTTTTTCTATTTAAAGATAGATTGTGGTCTTCACATCTTTTTCTAGGAATCTCCTGAGATTTTCCAATGCTTCATTGAAATCAACACCATAGTTACTAAAGTCATCCATATAGATCTCCATGCAATCAAGAGAGATGTCTAAAAATATGCTAATAATTTCCCTCTAAAAAGTTGTAGGTGCATTGCATAAGCCAAATGGAAGCACTGAGTAGGAATATGTCCCCCATGGATAGGTGAAGGTGGTCTTATCTTGGTCCTCTGATGCAATTTGGATCTAGTTATATTTGTTGAATCCATCTAGGAAAGAAAATTATTGCTATCTTGCAAGTGAATCCAAAACTTGATCTATGAAAGGTAATGAAAAATGGTCCTTTTTAGTGGCAGCATTAAGTTCCTTGTAATCAGCATAAACTTGCCACTTCCCTCCTTTTTTGGGAAAAATCACCAATGGGGACACCCACTGGCTATCTGAAATGGGATAGATAAATCCCACATCTAGCAATTTCTATAGTTCATCTTTTACAATTTCTCTCAATGAAGGGTTAATTCTTCTTTGTGGCTGCCTCACTGGTGTACAATCATCTCTTATATATATCCTATGAGTGAAAAACTTAGGGTACAATCCCTTCATATCATGATAGTCCCACACAAATGCACATTGATGGGCCCTCAGTAAGTTTTCTAATGACAACTGTTGTTCTTCACTCAGTTTGTTGTTAATATTTAGATATTTTCCCTTTGACACCTGCACTTGTTTAGTTAACTCTACCATGTTTTTTTCACTAATTCTTGGTACCTTGAGTTCATGTGGCAACAATGTATGAGACATACCTATTGCTACAAGAAGAGTGGTTGCAGGAAGAGTGGGAAAGAGTATCTTCACTGGATCAACAAAATTAGATGCATTAGAGGATGATGCTTCCTCTACCTATCAATGGTTCTGAATTATGTTCATCTTCATCTTGAAGCTGCATGAAATAACTTTTGCCTAACATCATAAGTTATGCCACAAAACTAACTTCCTTGGCCTCTTCACCAACATGTCGCCATATGAGATCATTCCTATCATGGGATGGTTGGGCAGGAGGGTAGAGAACAAGTTTTTTGTTCTCTTTCCATCAAAAATGGTCATGTCTCTTTTTTGACATCCAATATATGTTTCTTCTATTCCTAACCATGGCCTTCCAAGAATAATGGGGTACCTGCCTAGTGTGGCTTTAGGAGAGAGAATCATAAAATCTACTGGGTACTCCTAAGAGTCTAGAGTTACCACCAAATTTTCTACTATACCATCAGGCTTAACAGTAGAACTATTAGCAAGATGAAGGAAAATAGGAGTAGGTCTCATGCTTGAAACATTTAGTTTTTATAGGATGTCCTTAGTCATTACATTTATTTTTGTTCCCAAATCAATCAGAGCACTCTTTATCTCAATCCTATTTATAAAAACTCCTACCACATGACTCTCCACATCACTATATTTGGGAACAATCACTTTCCCAAGCATGATGTTAGCCAGCTATCCCACCACATGAACCACAGTGCGGTCTTTCTTCTTCCTACCTAGCTTCTTAAGGCATGCTTCCTTGATTGCTTTTCCATATATGGGAACATTTTTTATGGCTTGAAATAGAGGTATTTGTACACATATATAATTCAACTAATCTAAAATTTCAAAAGTTGTGTTATCCTTCTCTTACTTTTGTTTCATAGTTTCCAACCTCTAGGGAAATGGTGGTTTTGGTTTAGTTTGTTTGATTGGGACTGGTTTAGGATTTTTAGGTGCACTTGGCTGAATGGGGACATTCATAGGCTCCTCTTCTTCCATAGGAATCTTTATGATAATGGGTTTGGAAGGAGCTAGCAATGTAGTTCTTGAATGCAAGCGATTGTCACTTACACTCACAACCTATGCAAGGAATTTATTTCGATCAATGGAGTATACCGACTGCTGCTATGGTTTATTATTTGGGTTAGGTGTGGGCTGAGCTGGTAGCTGAGTAGGTTTAGGTGCATTTGAACTTGAACTAGCAGGAGGAGGCATTATAGTAGGTTGTTGGGGCTGAGAAGGTGGCTGCATGTTATTGGTTGTCTAGATTGGCCATTGCCACTTACACTCACAACATATGCAGGGAATTGATTTGGATCAATAGAGTATGTTGACTATTATTGTGGTTTATTATTTGGGTTAGGTGTACGCTAAGTTGGTAGTTGAGTAGGTTTAGGTGCATTTGAACTTGAACTAGTAGGAGGAGTCATTATAGTAGGCTGTTGGGGCTGAGAAGGTGGCTACATATAATTGGTTGTCTAGTTTGGCCATTTTTGTCCTCCCCTCCATTGAGATGTTTACTATCAGTTTCTTGGAGGTGGCTGCCAATTTCCTTGAAACTGCTGCCAATTTCCTTGAGGTTGCTACCACTGGGTAGAATATTTTTGGTGATTGTTCCAGGTATTTGGAGGGTTATTCCAGGGTTGTGGTGGATATCCTCCATAATTGGATGGATATGGGGGTTGCCATTGATAACCAAATTATAAGAATTGAAATATAGCCTAGAAAAAGATAGTGGATATGGTGGTATAGCTTATCTTGGAACCCATGGCCTCCTTTGTGCAACATAGTAGACTTGATCATCTTCACCTTGGATTGGCTTGAACTTGGGTGCCATCTACTTGTTGTCAATATTATCTATCATCTTGCATCTACAGTCCTTCTTTTGTTTGCAATGAGGGCAATATTATGGAAACATTGCCTCTACCTCCTCTGGTTTCTTCTTGGCCTAAAGTGTATCCAACTGAGTAGCCAAATTTTTTATGATGCCTTTATTGAAGTTTGTCAGTGAGTAATCTCCATCATTGAAACTCCAATGGTAGATGACTTACCCATGGAGGATTGGTAAGCTCTCCATTTATTTAAAGCCGCCCTAGAATATTTCTAACATATCTTCTTGATGTCCTCCCAAGGAACTTGGGTGATATCTCCTCCTATCATCAAGTCCAAGGAATCCATGTAGTTGTCATTAATTCCTCTTAAGAAAAGATGCTTATGTGATTCTTCATTGAGTGTATGGTGTGGAGATTTTTGTAGGCAAAACAAAAACCTTGAAATGTAATCTTCCAGGCTCTCATCTTCCTTTTGTTGCATCCTAAACACTGCCCCTACAATACTCCTTGTATTTCTCAAGGAACTTTTTCTTCATGTCCTCCCAAGTCTCCATAGTATTTCTGCCTAGGCTCATGAACCATCTTAATGCAGCTTCCTTCAAGGTGGTAGGTAATAGCTTAAGCCTAAGGGCATCAATGGTATAGTCATAACTCCTGCAGAGTATATCAAACTCGAACAAGAATGTATCAGGATATTTTGTGACAAGTCCATAGAACTTAGGAAGGACTGAAGCAGGGATATTTTTAAGGTTTTCTACATCATTCTGATGAGCAATGGGGAAAGGAAAAGTTGGTTGGTAATGTTTGTTTCTATTTGCATCACTCATTCCTTACTGATGAAGTTCCAAAGCAAAGGGTTTCTCAATTAGATTCCGATCTTCAGAGGAAACTTCAAAACTGGTCAGATCCATAAATGCATTAGAAAAGGGGTGTGGCTCTTCTTCTTCTTTGTCTATTGGCATGTTCTGATACTCAACTAGGTGGAATAGATTAGGATTATTAGGAAGGAATCTCCCATGACCATCTCTCCTCCTTCCTTTATGCATACGGTATCAACTCACTATCAACCAACTTATAGAAAGAATTGACAAAAGAATAGGGGGTTCATTACTTTCCTAAATGAGGGGTATACTAAGAACAACTTCTCGAAATACTATAGCAAGAAAAACTATCATTGAATCCTAAGAAATCCCTAGTTTGACACCATCCCCGGTAATGGTGCCAAAATTTTTGGCCTCCTACAATGATTTAACAACTAATCCCTTACAATTGTGATTCAAATATTGGAAATCTAACTTGAATAGATATCTCAATCTTCATGAAGGTGCATTTAAATTTTCAACATAGGGACGCAAACTTGAAATGGGTCAGCATAGTATGTGTACTAGGAATCAAAAGTAGCCATATTCATCCTACAGCTAAGAAAGACACAACACTGAAAGTAAATTTCTTGGAAGGAAATAACATAAGTGTTGAGCATCAACCAATAACTATACTAAGCTGAAATGTATGACAAAAATGAAAATCTGAGCGAACAAATAGGAAACTACTTTGTCTGCTTTGGCTACAGGAACAACCACAGAATGGAATTCTAGTGGCTACAAGAACAGATAGTGCCAAATTCTTAACTGATTACTGAACATAAAATAACAACTAAACTAAGGGATGAAATACTCACCATGTGGGACCCCTTGGATAAGTACCGCTTAAAAAAATGTAAAATGAAATGCATGAACTTATAACTTCATTTTATTCATTGGAAAGCATGAGTACAATTGGACAACATGACTATATTACTGAAAAACTAAGAATGCGAGTACATCATTAGATTAAGAAACCTCCTGAGAAGGAGCATCCGAGTCTTATTTATAGGAAAAAAAATCTACTAACTAATCACCTAGCAAAGCAGTCAAATCACACAAATCCAAAGGATGCCACTTTAGGAGAAGCATAAAAAGTGGAGAGGCTATTATGCATGCATGGAATCTAGTTAGGTATGTTTTCCTTAATGCAAATTTAGCACAATAGTAATGCCTATATTCACTCAATAGACAATTAAGACCATTTACAAAGAGGTTACAATTTCAATTTGAATGAGGAATCTCCCACCGTCGAGAGTCTTCCCTCTTTGGATGATCACCTTGTTGACCATTATGGAAAATAACCAGTTGGTAGAATCTTCATCAATTGTAGACCTCTAATTATATCTGCATGACAATATTAGTATGCACAACAACTATATAGTTGTAACTATCTTAAATTGACATTCATTAATCCACATGTAAGATTAGCATAGATAGTTCATATAGCATGTCAATTTCATTTAAAGGTTATGGAAATTAGCTTATGACCAATGTCTATGGTTTTGAGGAAATATCATAAAAAAGGTCAACATCCAAGCATCAAAATCTATGACAACTACAAAAAATGGATAATAAACTCTATTAAAACTGAACCATAAACTAGACTCATCATGTATATCATCAAATATTTAGACATCATATGAATTATTGTTAGGATTTAAATAAAAAGTAAATTTTTTTTATAAAAAATACACCCTCATCAAGGTAACACTTAATATAAAATTTTACCATTATATTGAATAGTCACTATTGTTTTTCTCCATTATATGTGGTATTCACAACATTATATCTTTTCTCATTGTCATTCATGGGGGCACAATCTTAGGTGCAAACATATTTCATCAATAGGGGAAATATGATAATCAATACCTTTATTTTTCTTTTCCATATACTTTGGGTGTAAGGATAATTACTATTAGGAGGTGTGTCTTCTTAATGATTTTCGTGTATTCCTTGTTTTCCTTAAAATTTTAGGATAGAAAGTATGCTAACATTTTAATGAGGGGAATATCCCTTGTCCATATTCATACATTTGATATTTATTATAAATTTAATTTATGTGCCCCTTTAGTGGTGGTATTTTGTATAATACTATTGAATGCACAAGACAACTAAGAGGTGGAAAGGGAGGGATTAAGTTGTAAATTAAAACATCAAAATCTTCATTAACATTCAAATCCTTATTAGTCCTTAAATTGTTAAACTGGTTTAGAATGAACTAAATAATAAATTAAAAAACATCAACACTAAACACAACAAAACACCAGATTTATGCAAAAAATCTAAGAAGAGAAAAACTACAATAAAGATTAGCTCACAATAAAAAGTAATTGCAACAATGAATACAATAGGCTCACTATTGGAGGGCTCACTACCCAAAAGAAAGAAAGGATCACTATCAGATTATAAGGAAGAAGATAGAATATTTTTATATAATCAGAAATCTATCTTAGACAAACAAAAGAGATCCACCACTGCAACACCAGACCATTCACAACCCCACTAAAGAATGTAGACACCTTCTACTCACTCCTTCTAGTAGTCTTCGACTTTAAAGCTCATAGTGCATTTAACACTTTTTTATTTCATCTTGAAAAACTTCACAACTCAACACAACCCACATCTCTCCCAAAAATCTACATCACATATATACCACCCACAACTTGAAAAACATCTTCAAGTTAGCTACAACCAAATGTATGCACCTCAAATGTGTAAATTAAAAATAGATTGGAACCAAAACATTCTCAAAGTGGAGAGGAATGAAGTTGGACCACATCACACCTTAACTCAGATCCACATCTACACACACATGCCACACCACACTTCCACAAACAACAAATCACATCTGCAATTAGTGTAAACACCCAAGGTCAGCTAAACCCGTGTTAACACCATTAAAGATTTAAGTATACACTTCCTTTGATCCAAGGATGTCTCAAAAAACACATACAACACTTAACATCAATCTAGCATATTCCATCAACACCCTGAAATCCAACAAATCCTTCACAATAACATTCACTTGAAAAATATATTTATTCTATACAACTAGTCAACCTTTCACACACTGCAACTTATGAAACTAACCTTTTGGAGCACCAAAACTCAAAAGAATCTAATGGAATATAAAGATAGACATTTTATACACATCCCCAAACATGAAAGACTAGAAACCATAATATGGAGAAATCTAGAGCAATTCCATTTCTCCCATACAACACTACTTTATAGTTTGAACACATTGGTGAACACAACTTTCTCTGCCAAAATATCCAAAACAAAAAAATATGGATATAAAACCTATGAACATATTTTATCAACATATCAAAAGAAAATAAGAATAGATTTAATATATAACAAATGTGGATCAAAGAATAGAATGCCACTGTACCAAACTGAACTCTCTTTTATTCAAATTTTCTCAAAAGCACTTGGATACCAAGCACCTAAAACACCATCTCAACATCTGCAACAATTTCTTAGCATCTCAAACATACTAGAGGTTGAACATCCACAAATACATGCTCATCAAATAAACACTATAGGTTAACATCAGTGAGACTACTAATGATAATGTATAGTGCAACCAATTAAAGAATCACAATAGGTTGGCATCAATGCAACAACACTCTATTGACATCAATGAAAACACAAACTTCCAAAAATTTACCCCCTTTTCATTGATGGTAACACTTGATATGAAAAACCCTCAATAAAAACAACTCTAATCACCAACACATACCACTCATCAATACACATTGGTCCCCCTTTCACAATGATTTATTCTTTCCAACACTTTCTCTTTCTCTCATTTTCTTCATAAGGTATTTTAGCTAAGCCTCCCCCCCTTTGAAATCAATGGAAAAAGGGAAACACATATTTTATTTTATTTACTCCCCCTTTAAAATAAATATCACATATATCTACTCTCCCCAAAGGAAACACTCGTAAGGGATAGCAAAAACTCTGACTCTTTTCTTTCACTACACTATCGTTTCTTCACACCTTTTTTGCGTAGCCTTTTATTGCACCTTTCTGCACACTCACCCTTAGGGGCACACAATATGCTCCATCTAAATGCACTATCAAACAACCAATATTGCCTATTCCCCCTAAGAGGTAGCCTTCAACATCATTCCAAAATAAGGAATGAATCTTTGAATCCACTTAATTGTTGTATAACTTTATAAATCTAATTCAAAAAAGGAGGGTAAATAACCCCTAAATTCTACTAAAGATACTCAAATATATCTTTAGGAAGAGCCTTAGTGAAGATATCAGTAACTTGATCCTTAGTAGGCACATACTCTAGCTTCACCTCATTCTCTGCAACTTTCACTCTTAAGAAGTGATATCAGATTGAAATATGATTTGTCATTGAATGCATTACTAGGTTCTTTGTAATGTTGATAGAACTTGTATTATCACATAAAATAGAAATAGGTTCATGATATAGTACTCTTATATCCTTCAAAGTCTATTTCATCCACAAAACTTGTGTGCAACAAGATGTTGCCACACTAAATTCTACTTATGTAGTAGATAGTGGCACTGAATTCTACTTTTTTCTTAACCAAGACACCAATTTTATTCCACTGTTGAAATCACCACCACTTTTAATTCTTTTGTCATCAACATAACCTACCTAATCTTCATCTATATAAGCAATCAAACAAAAAAAAGGCATCCTTTGGATACCATAAGCCATATTGCAGAGTGCCCTTCAAGTATCTTAATATCCTCTTCACTATTGCAACATGTGACTCTCTAGGATCTTCTTGAAATCTAGACACAAGAAAAATTCCATGCATGATATTTGGTCTACTAGCAGTTAGGTATAACACTCCACCATTCATTAATCTATACATGCTCTTATTTTCCATAGGAGATTGATCATTCTTTCTCAATTTGTAACTAGTAACCATGGAAGTGCATATCAGTTTAGAGTCTTCCATTCCAAACTTCTTCAACATTTTCTTGATATACTTTTATTGTGAAATGAAAGTACCATTTTTGTTTGATTGATTTGTAGCCTAAGGAAGGAATTCATCTCCCTAAACATTAACATTTGATAATCATTTTTCATCTTTGAGCTACAAAACCTTTTCACATTGCTTCATTGCCTCAAAATATTATATCAACATACACAACCAAAATCAAGATTTTATCTTTCTCAACTTTGAAATAAATATTTATATCTATTGTATCTTTATTGAATCCATTTTGCAACAAGTATTTGTCCAATATTTTATACCAAGCTCTAGGAGCTTTCTTGAGTCCATATAATGCCTTCTTCAATTTATAGACCATATTAGGGCTATCTGGTAACTAAAATTCTTTTGGTTGTTCAATATATACCTCTTCTTCCAACTTACCATTCAAGAATGAAAACTTCACATCCATCTGATAAACTTTGAAATCCTTATGTTCTACAAAATTCAAAAACATTCTAATGTCTTCCATTCTTCCCATAGGAGCAATTTTTTTCCTAAAAGTATATCCCTTCTACTTGTCAATAGCCTTTACACACACGCCTTGCCTTATTCCTGACAAATTTTCCATTCTCATTCAACTTATTTAAAAATAACCATTTGGTTCCAAGAAAATTCTTATTTTCTAGTTTTGGGACAAGTTCCCAAGTCTTATTCTCCTCAATTTGTATTAATTTTTCTTTCATAGCCTCGATCCTTGATACTCATATTTTGATGCCTTAATCATTGTTTTATGTTCAAATTTGGAGAGTAAACATAAGTTTACTTTTTCTTCTACCATTGCAACATTTATTCTTATTAATATACCTAAACTTTTATCACCAATGATATGATCCTCATAAAGATTTTTATGAAAATACTTAGGGGTCTTAGGGATCCTTTTAAGAACTTTTTCATTTTCAACCTGCATTTCTTTCTCCTTTCCTCCATCTTTTTCTTCTTCTTTACAAGAGGACTCATTTGATTCAAATCCTTTTATCAACACTTAAATTTTATGTAAGTCTTCATCCACTTTGACATTTGAAATTAAAACAATCCCTTTGGCCTTTTCTTGTAGCACCTGCAAGCCTTTCTTCTTGTAGAGTATCCAAGGAATATTCCTTCACTAGATCTTGTATCAATATTCCTTAGTTTCTTCATCTCTCTTAATATAGCATTCTCTTCAAAATACTCGAAATATATTTGATAGTAGGAGTTCATCCATACCATATCCCATAGGGATTTTTTGAACAATTTGTCCTTGCTTGTGATATATTAAGTATGTAGACTATAGTATGAATTGATTCTCTCTGGTAGAAATCCAGTAGATTTTCTTCTCTCACCATTGTCCTTGCTACTTCACGGACAATTCTATTTTTCATTTTCACCAATCCATTATGCCGAGGGGTCCTAGAAGTTGAAAAATACCTCTTTATTCTTGATCTTCACAAAAAAACTATCAAACTCGTTGGAGGTAAGCTCTCTACCATTGTCAAATCTTAAACATTTAATTTTTATATCAATTTCATTCTCAACCATAACTTTAAATTCCTTAAAATTTAATCTCAAGATTCTAAATTTTCTTTGAGAAAAATT
Source organism: Sequoiadendron giganteum (assembly GCA_007115665.2). Classification (NCBI taxonomy): domain Eukaryota; kingdom Viridiplantae; phylum Streptophyta; class Pinopsida; order Cupressales; family Cupressaceae; genus Sequoiadendron; species Sequoiadendron giganteum. Next base: position 243,515,403 of record CM021108.1, read on the forward strand.
ACCTAAGTCGTTATAGAGTAATTATCAATTAATAACATGATATACCTATCACCCTAAAAACTTCTTATTCTAGTGGGTCCAAAAAGATTTTAATGCACCAAATTTAAAGGTGTTGTGGTAGAATTTTCTTTGCTTTTTAATTTTTTTTAGCTTGCTTCCTAATCTGACATTCCTTGGAGACTACACGGATAGGGTTTATAATATTTACGAAATCTCTCACAGCTTGAATAGATCCAATCCTTACTAGGCTATCAAAATTGATGCGACACATTCTTCTATGTCATAGTCAACTTTCATTGATTTGAGTCATAAAGCATTGACTATTAGCACTCTTGATCTGATAAACATTTTTATATGTCCTTGTTCCTATAGCAACCAGAGTTCCATATCCTTTTCTTATCTCACAACCATTATCCTGAAACACAAGATTATATCCTTTTCTAAACATTTATCCTACACTTAGAGGGTTATGCCTTAGACCCTTAACATAAATAACATCAATTTTATTATGCTTGTCAACAAAACTGCTTGAACCTTTTCCACATATCTTAGCAGATGTATCATCACCAAACCTAACAAGAACTCCTTCAAAGTTCTCAAGTTTAAAAAACTTAGTCTTGTTCTCTGCCATATGATTTGAGCATCCACTATCAATAATCCGATATTTTTATCCTCTTGCATGAAAAGTAGTAAACATTGTTCCTTTAATATTTTGACCTATTTTTGGAGTTGTTTCCTCCATACATCTCTCAGAGTTAGTAGAATTAGTTTCAAAATTTAGAGCCATGAACAAGAATTCATGATTTTAATCATTTAGGTAATCAGATTTATCATCAGATATACTGGCATCTTATTTAACATTGTAATGAAGATGTTGGCACCACAATGCTTTCTTGCACTTCTACGATTTTCACCTAAAATGACAAAGATGGGCCAAAATGGACAATGTTACATTCAAATATTAGGAGGGTAGATTAGGGAAGTGATGGGTGTGTGTGTCTAAGTGCAATGAACTGATAAAAGAAGCTAACAAAGAATGTAAAACCTAGAAAATGAGCTATGCATGAAATCACATTATGATATGCAAATGACCTAAGAAACATAAACAAACTATTACATAAATGAATGAGATTGAAGAGGTGCACTAGGAAGCTGAAAAGGGATGAGATGAGGATCTAAAATCTTGAAATCCTGATGTAGAACCAAATTGGGAAACTTGTGTCAATTTGGGTGACTTAGTCCCAGATCTAGAAAAACTAGTACGAAGACTGTTTTAGCCAAATGCGTGTCCAAATCTTCAAAAACCTCCGGAAAGAAGGTCTAGTGGGACTAAGTCACCACTCTCAGTGATTTAATCCACTTTTATATTTCTAGAAATCAAAAAGTGGAGATGGAAGCCCTTAGTCTGCACTTCGATTCTTCACAGGTGTCTACTTCTGAAACTCTGGTTTTCAGGCTTGATAGTGACTTTCTGTAGATGTTTTGACTTTGCAAGCAAGGAGAGGCCTTCAACAAGTCTTAAAAATTATATTCAATTATCTACAAACCCTTAGAGTACCTAAATATAAAAACATACAAAGAAGGAAGAAGAAATGTTGATTGTTAGGGTTTGGGGGTTTTCCTTGGTCAAACCCCTTTTGAGTAATTAAACCAAAATGATGAAATAATGTAATGATGCATGAAACAATCGAGTTTACCTTGCCATGATGATTGATTTTGAGTTGCATCAATGAAATATTCAACCCTTGAATGTGTCTTGAGAGATGTCTTTATGACTTAGAGTGTTCAAACCCTAGCTTGCTTGAGAAGAATAATTGATGAATGAAGAAGAGAGATAGATGACAAGAGAAGAAGAATTAGGGTGAAAAAGATGAGAAATGTGGGGAAAACCCTTTATTTATACATTTGATACCCTAATTTCCTGAAAATGACACATCACAGGCTGACCTTAGGGTTTAGGAGAGAAAGTCATGCTAGAATTTAAATTTATTTTGATTTTTATGCCACATGGGACTAAGTCACCCAAGGTGGCGACTTAGTCTACCTTGGAAATTTTGATTTATTGTTGGGAATTAACATGTGATTAATGATGTTTGTTAGGATTATCTTCCAAAAGACACCTTAGATAGGACCTATAAGTGCATTAAGGGGTCATTATTCCATAAGAAATGGTTGATTTAGTGATGAAAAGCCTAGGAAAGTGTGAGATTTGGTTACAAAACCTTACAAAAATTTGGACTAAGGCTTGGAAAGGGGTTATTTAGGTGAAATATAATGAAAGGGTCTTAGAAAAGTGAGGAAATGTGTCACAACACTTCACAAAACCTTTGCAAGACACCCTAGAATCTAAGTGAAACTAAGCCAAAAACCACAAGAAAGGGCCCAAATGAGTGAAAAGTGTCAAGGCTACACTTTTTGGTAACACATTTAGCCCCAACTTTAGTGAGAGGATGAACTTGCTTCAAACTCACACTAAATTATCCAAGTGATGTGGATGGTGAAGAATGGGAAATATGAAGGAAGGTTGTGAAGCCCCCGGGATTCACGATTCTAAGTCAAATCGACATTAGTGCAAGAGAACACACTTAAGGGTGAATGATTTGCAAAAAAAAAGATACATGATCATGTGATGACAAGAACTAGAGGGAAGAGAAGAATGAAAGTAAAAAAGGTGGTTCAAGCTTCGATCGTTTGTCCAACTAGTTGTGGATCATATCTAGGTTGTTTGTCCAAAGAGAAGTGTACTCACTCTGGGGCGATGAGATTTTTGGCTGTCCAACAAGTGAGAAGGCCCAAAACGTGAGAAAAATACACACGATTGGTATGTACTCACACACATATAGGTGGCTATGGGGAAATTTGTGCCGCTTGTTGGGCTTCCCGTTCAAACCATACCAAAGTTATACTTCCTGATAACTTCGATAAGGTGCCACAAAAGAAAATGACTTTTGCAAGTGATTTTTGAAATGGTACATAAGGAATGTTCAAAGGGATTTTAATTTGTTGATGCAATGTCTCATCTTAAGGAACATCATGCATAATGTCTCCAAGAGAGGAAAAGTGCAAATGGTCTTATCTTGTTTGTAAGAGAGGACAAGTGCAATGTCTCATCATGGGAAACATTGTACCTAATGTTTCCAAGATAGGGAATCGCACAATGAAATTTGAGTGTCAATGTATGCCCCCACTTTAAAGCGAGTGCTAACACCATTTCTATGAGAAAGAAGACATGAGAGCTTGTTTAGAAATCCCTATGCCAACTTATATGTTTCTAATAAGATGCATCATGAAAAGGAGATAATATGTCACATGCGAGTCAACTTAAAAAAATGTCATCCAAATCCCAAGCTTGATCTTATATGTTCATGAAAGGTTAATGAATAGCTGAAAGAGACAACGACAAGTGACATACGAGAACAAGGATACCTAACCCCTTGCCCCCACTTCGTGAAGGACAAGAGTGATCCAAAATGATTGATGAAATGCATGGTAGAGTGAAAATCAACATCAATTAGAGCAATTAGGTGCCCCCACGGAAGGGAGAATACCAAATTTCTTAATATGTTGGATTTTACTACTCAAGGCTTGACATTCATTAGTAGAGTAACTGTGAACTCAATGGTAGGCACAAAATGAATGTTTGTTGGAACATTTCTTTCGAGTTCATGGAGGAAGGGAGATCAAGTGATCTTGGAGGAGTCTCAACAAGATACCCTCTTGATCAAGGGTAGAAGGTACTCCTTTATTATGTAACAAAGGAGGGTCTTGCTTAGTATAGGATGTCATACTTATGCAAGTCACTATAGATTGTGAGATTTTGTACATTCCTTTAGAGGAGTGTGTAAAATTTAAATCAGTAGTGTTTTGTGAGATGACATTGGCATTAAGCAAAGAGTCCTTTGTTGGTTTCAATTTTTGCAAAGGATCACTTTTTAAGGTTGGTTGAGAAGAGTGATTTGGGATGGTGTTGGTGTGGGATGAAGGTGTGATGATGTCAATGAAAGGAAAAAATCCAAGACCATGATGTGTTGTTTGCATGTTAGGCTCGATAGGGTTGCAGATACCTTGTTCATTAGCACCACATCCTTTTCCACTATAGCCAAGTTTATTCATAAGTTCATAACCTTTTCCATAAATATTTTTCAATGCTTTTGGATAAGGTGGTTGTTCATTGTTGGCTACTTTTTATAAAGTAGTTGAGGTGGATGCTTCTAAAGGATCGATCGAGTCTTGTGTTGAAGAGGCTATGTTTCCCTATTTAGAGTCTTTATTTGTGACTTTGGATTCTCCTAGTAAAGAAGGTGTGAAGTCTAAGGAACCCCAATCATCATCTAAGGGATTTTTTGAATGGGTTCCACTTGTTTAGTTGGTGTTAATGTGGTGAAGGGTTTGGATTTGTTTTTATGAAGTTGTAAGACACTAAACGACTCATGATCAGTGTTAAGCGTGTACACTATGTTGTTGTAGATGTACTTCATCTTACGATGAAGACTGGAAGGTGCCCCATTCATTTCATGAATCGATGGCCTACCTAAAATGAGGTTATATGAAACATCATATGGCATAACATGGATCGATGTGTCGAATGTGGCCATTCCAATGGTGAGAGGTAAAGTGATCACACCAAGCAGTTTTTTTCCTACACTGGAAAATCCACTAATAGATAAAGAGGTAGGTTGAATATTTGATTTATCAATATGGAGCCTATCCAAAATATTGACACTACACACATTAACAATGAATCCATTATCAACAAGGGTTCGCTTGATCCCTATGCATTTGTATTGAGATATGATCATGAAAGCTTCAGGTTGTTTTTGCACATCCAAAGGAGGGAGATCACTTTGGTGGAAAATAATGTCAGCATTCAAGCCTTGAATCATAGTTGTAATGTAATTTGTTTTCACATTAGAGGGGACAAGAATTTTTTGCAAGGTATCTTGCACCATGTTATGATAGTGAGGGGAGGCTTGGATAAGTTCCCATAATGAGATCATAGCAAGAGCATTCTTAAGTTAGTTGACAATATCATACTCCCTAATGTATGAATTTAATCGAGGGGCATCAAGTAATATGGGATTGAGTAAAGATAGGGAAGTTGAGGTTGGTTTTTGTGATCATGGGTTGTTTCCTGTGTAATTTGTATGAGCAACGATATTATGAATCGATTGTTGCAACACATTATTCTGAGGTGGGTAAAGGATAAGTTTAGGTTGAATAATATTAACATCCCTTAGGGAAGGAGAGTCTAACATGGGCTCTACATCTTCTTCTAAGGGCATAATATTATTATTTCCAATGTTATCCTTGTCTTGCATCATGATATCCTCCCTAGGAGGAGAGTTTTTAGGAGAACTACAAACCACATGTTCTTGACATTTGAGGTTTGGTTCTTCTAAAATGACTTCATCACTGGTAGGGGAGGCATCAAGATAAATACCACCATGGTTTTCAAATAGATTGTCCCAAAGGTTAGGAGCATCATGGAAGGGAGGGTCAAGAGTCTTATGAATTGTGGTAGGTATATCTTCTAACACCAACCTATCCTCTTTGCATCAAGGAGGGATATGAGAAGAACAAGTTTCAGGTTCATGGTTAGGAAGACTAGGTAAGGGAATGTTTAGAAATGTTTTTATGATCTTATCTTCTTCTTGTTTATTTTCTCACAAAGGGGGATGAGGAGAGGGTCAATCAAGACCCTCAATGCTTGTATCTTTTGTCACCAAAATACCTTCGTCACTAATAGGAGAGGTATAGGGAGAAGCCCAAGTGTGATTTTTATGAGTGTCAACACTAATATCCTCATCAAGGGGTAATGTAATGTTAAGAATTGTGTCAATGGTTTGGTAATTAACATGTCCTTTAATGAATTTATTATTGTAATCTTCATTGCACTCATAATAGGGAATGTTGTATTTATGCAATCCATTTGAAACCAAATCAAAGCCAAATATCTTAAAAGAAAACATGCTATAAGAAAATAAGAAAATAAAGTGCAATGCAATAAATTAAAGCGAAATGTTGAAATGCAATTTTTCAGATGGGAAACAAGGTAATTTTCTAATTACACTATGCAACAGTCTGAAAGAGAAATGTAGTATATGAAAAATTGAAACTAAGAAATGAGATAATTTAAGCTAGTTTTAATGAAATGCATGTAACAAAAACACAATGAATGGATACAAATAGTTACTGGCACAAAACAAAAGCTTAAAAATAGGGTTTTCAGCTCTGTAAAAGGCAGTTTTAGGGGCCTAAAGGGACTAAGTCGCCCAGGGTGGTGACTTAGTCCACCTGATGATTTTTTACAGAATTTTTAGAATATTTTGATGGATGTGGGTGGTTTTTGTGTTGTATGAGGTAGACCTAAGATGCAAATGCAAAATTTCAGAAAATTTCAATGACTTGAGATGAAAAAATGCAATGCACTTTCACTAATTGAAAAAATTGAAACCATAGAATGTAACTTAACTAATAAAAAATGAAATGCAATCTAATTCTAGGACAATGATGAACTCCAAATCAAAAAAGAAGAGATTCAAAAGGTGGGTTCACCAAAATGTAACGAAGATTTTGGCACCACAATGCTTTCTTGCACTTCTAGGGTTTTTCACCTAAAAAGAGAAAGATGGGCCAAAATAAATAATGTTAGATTCAAAGATTAGGGGGGTAGATGAGGTATGTGATGGGTGTGTGTATCTAAGTGCAATGAACTGATAAAAGAAGCTAACTAAGAATGTAAAACCTAGAAAATGAGCTATGCATGAAATCACATTATGATATGCAAATAACCTACGAAACCTAAACAAACTATTACATAAATGAATGAGATCGAAGAGGTGAACCTAGAAGCTAAAGAGGGATGAGATGAGGGTCTAAAATCTTGAAAACTTGATGTAGAAGTCATCTAGGACACTTGTGTCAATTTGGGCGACTTAGTCCCAAATTTGGAAACACTGATCTGGAGCCCGTTTCTGTCAAATGGGTGTCCAGATCATCAAAAACCTCTGAAAATTAGGTCCAATGGGACTAAGTCACGACTATTGGTGACTTATTCCACTTTTGTATTTCTAGAAATCAGAAAGTGGAGATGGAAGCCCTCAATATGTACTTTAGGTCTTCACAGGTGTCCGCTTCTGAAACTTGGTTTTTAGGTCTGAGAGTGACTTTATGTAGTTTTTTTGACTTTGCAAGCAAGGATAGGCCTTCGAAAAGTTTTCAAACTTATCTTCAATGATTTTCAAACCCTTCGAGTACCTAAATCTAAGAAAACATAAAGAAGGAATAATAAATGTTGATTGTTAGGGTTTGGGGGTTTTCCTTGGTCAAACCCGTTTTGAGTAATTAAACCAAAATGATGAAATAATGTAATGATGCATGATGATTGATTTTGATTTGCAGTAATGGAGGATTCAGCCCTTGAATTATTCTTGAGAGATGTCTTTATGACTTAGAGTGTTTAAACCCTAGCTTGGGTGAGAAGAATAATTGATGAATGCAGAAGAGAGATAGATGACAAGAGAAGAAGAATTAAGCTGAAAAATATGAGAAATGAGGGGAAACCCCTTTATTTATACATGTGATTCCTTAATTTCCTAAAAATAACACATCAAAAACAAACCTTAGGTTTTAGGAGAGAAAATCTTGCCAGAATTTTAAGTTTATTTTGAATTTTATGCCACATGGGACTAAGTCGCCGAAGGTGGCAACTTAGTCCACCTGGGAAATTTTGTTGGGAATTAACATGTGATTAATTATGTTTTTTGGGATTTTATTCTGAAACACACCTAAGATAGGACCTATAAGTGTATTAAGGGGTCCTTATGCCATAAGAAAGGGTTGATTTAGTGATGACAAGCTTAGGAAAGTGCAAGATTTGGTTACAACACCTTACAACACTTTGGACTAAGGATTGGGAATGGGTTATTTAGGTGAAATATGATGAAAGGGTCTTAGAAAATTGAGGAAATGTGTTACAACACTTCACAACACCTTTGCAAGACACCCTAGAATCTAATTGAAACTAGGCCAAAAACTACAAGAAAGGGCCTAAATGAGTGAAAAGTTTCAAGGCTACACTTTTTGGTGACACAAACATAATAACTTATCTTAATTGAATTACCTTTATTCTCTTTATGTTTATCATTTGAAGCTTTGCCAAGACATCGTGAGGGATAATGGCCTATTTTTTCATAATAGAAACATTTGAAAGTTAACTTACCTTTGTATTCTCTAGTGCCCTTTTTCAATCTCCTAACAAAATTTTCTTCTACCTCATGAACATCATCCTGATCTGTTTCCTCATTCTTCTTTCCTTTTCCAACTTTAAAAGAAATATCTTTTCTTGAATCACTTGGACCAAATTCTCTCAATTAAAATTTAGTTAAAGAACCAAATAACTAGTCTCTAGAATAATTATTAAAATCTTGAGCTTCTTGAATACTAAAAAATTTAGAACTATAAGATTTAGTAAGAGTTCTTAGTACATTCTTTACCACTTCATCTTCTTCTTGAGTTTTCCACCAAGTCCTCTAATGGAATTGGAAACTTCTTCAACCCTTTTCATGTATCCTATAATATGTTCATCCTCTAACATCCATAGGTTTCAAACTTGGCCTTTAGATTCTTCATCTTTGTTTGCTTGACCTTATGATCTCCTTTATAAATACTTTCTAGCTTTTTCTAGATCTCACCAATAGATTTGTAGATTGTAAATTTCATAAGTTCTGAATTAGAAAGACCACTCAAGAGAGAATACATTGCTTTTTCATTGTTCTCATAAGAATTGATCACATCATCAACTGTTGAACCATTTGCATGCATGTTATATCTAGTTTCAATAGACTTCCAAAACCCAAACTATAGGCAAACAATGAAGCCTTCCCTCTTAGTCTTCTAGAATGCATAATTTGATCCATCAAATAGAGGAGCCTCCTTCTTGTGTGTCATATATATCTACCTCATGTGGTTAATCTTTCTTCTAAGGAACCTTTCTCTAATACCAATTTGTTGAATGTATAATACAAATAAGAGGGGGGTGAATCAATTGTACATTAAAACATCAAAACCCTCATTAACATTTAGATCCTTATTAGTCCTTAATTTTCCAAACTAATTTAGCATGAATAAAATACCAAAAACATAAAAACATCAACACCATACATAATAGAACATAAAATTTACTTTAAAAACCCACGAAGGGAAAAACCATGGTGAGGATTAGCTCACCATATAAAGTAATTGCAATACGAAATAGAATAGGCTCACTATCAGAGGGCTCACACCACAAAAGAAAAAAGGGGTCACTACTATATTGAAAGGAAGAAGATGGAATATTGTTACAATGAGAAATCCATCTTAGATAAATAGAAAAGATCCACCAAGTTACAACACCATCTCATTCACAACCTCATTGAAGAAAGTAGACATCATCTACTCACTTCTTCTAGTATTCTTAGGCTTTAAAGATCGCACTACATTTTACACTTCCACACTTCACATTGCAACACTTTTCAAGACAAAATGACACACATATATCCTAATAATCTACCTCACATATATATATTTTGCAACTTGAAAAACATCTTCAAGTCGACTAAAATCAAATGTATGCACCTCAAATGTGCAAATTCAAAATAGATCGGCACCAAACATTCCTACGATACAGAGTAATGAAGGTGGACCACATCAAAATTTAACTTGGAACCAAATATACACACACAAGCCATGCCATGCTTCCATAAACACCAAATCACATCCGCAATTAGTGTAAACACCTAAGGTTGACCAAACCCATGTTAACACCATTAAAAATTTAAGTACACACTTCCTTTGATCCAAAGATAGCTCGCAGACCATGCAAAACACTTTTTTTTTTTTGCAATATTCCATGAACACCTCGAAATACAAAAATTCCTTCATAATATAACATTCACCATAAAAATATATTTAGTGTACAACTAGTTAACCTTCCACATTGAAACTTATAAAACCAAAATTGCGAAGCACCAAAACTAAAACAACTTTGAAGGAAGATAAATATGGAAATTATAGACACATCCTGTTGGTTATTTTTTCTAGTAGAACCTTAAAATACTCTAAATGGTAGACAACCCTTATGCTTAAGAATCTTCAAGGTTAGTGGCCAATGAATGGGAGGTTGATGTATAACCTTTTCTCCCCTACACTTCAAGCTCTGTTAAACCTAGGAGGGTTATCCCAATAGTGTGTTTATAAATACTCTTGTGTGCCAAAGTATCAAACACAAAGTAAATAGATAAAATATCCTTCTTATGCTTAAAAGAAACAATATCCTAAAGGTTTGGGTGACCTTCATGATAGTATCTAATTCAAACATGAGAAATATAATTCATTAAATCTCAACACACATTCACACTAATTTAGATAAGTAAATTGGTTTTGAAATTGTGATTAGCTCTAAAAGTCTCCACTTCACCTACAACCTTCGTGAAATGTATTACCAACAAATAAAGTTTTTAAATTATTTTAGAAGGATTTTAATTTCACTTTGTCAGATAATAAAATAATTACATGTGCACTCTTCATTTTAACTCTAGCAAGGAGAGGTTGTTTTTAAAATATGAAAGGTTTTAATTCTTTATTGGGAAATATAAAAGTACCTACCTCTGCATCTCACGTTTTAAGTATTTCCCATTATTTGAACAAGATTTAAAAATTTTCCATGGGACTTTTATTCATAGGCCCACCACCATTTACTCCACACCTCCCAGAATTTTATCACATGTCACAAATAGAAAAGGAAATATGAAACATAAATTCACAATGAAGTGAAGGCTATAATTTTTACAATGGGTAATAAAATACTTACCCATGCAATGCATTTTACCTTACCCACCATAATTTATTCTCCAACTACTTTTCACCACAACAAATAAATTTTATTTGTGAAAACTTTACTCATTGCAGCTACCATCGCACTTTGTGGATACATTTTAGAAAATGACACATCAAACAAAGATACATGAAATAAAAAGAACCATTGCACATCATCACCAATCATGGATTTGAGGAGAGGAAATCATAAGAAAATGGTGATGTGCAAAGTCAGGGAGTGCACCATAGTGTATCATGGATTCATCACAAAAAAGAGGTTTGAGAACAACGATGAGAAAAGTTATCAGTAAATCATAGATGCACTAGGAAAAATAAGCCTTCTAACATCGATGAGTGAGATTGTTCAGCTCTTTGCCTTATTGCATCTTCATAAAATTTAGCCACAACATAAAAATGTCCACAATGATTAAAACACATAGAAAACCCCTATCCACAACACATTCTTTCATTTTAAGTGTTGAATTTTGGAGATTTCTTATTGCAACTCCACATCAAAGCCTAACCATCATTGATCACTGAAATAAAATAGAAAAGATAAACCAAAACATTGACAGGTGATGAGTTTTCTCTTGCAGCTGTGAAAGTCGTGAAAGCCACCTTTGGACCAATTAGAAGCAATAATTAAACTTTATTTTCCTTTTGAACATTTGAAATACATTTCATATTTTCCCTAAATTCCCCTTTTACAAATGCACAATATTTTAAAAATTAACGTTTGAAACTTTAGAAAAATTGTGACTTCTAATTACGCTTATAGACCAATTAGAGAAATTTATCGTAGGCAAACCAAGAAATATGGAGTCACAAAAAATTGTGTAGGGCATTATCAATTATTTAGACAAAACCCATTTCCTCAAAAACTGCATCGCTGAAAGATTTCTAGGACCTCCTTTGTAAACCAGCCCTCGGGACATGTTCACCGCACCCAAAATACATTAAAATAATGTATCAAATGACCTCTTTTTGTGATTAAAATGGATCTGTAGACATTTAAAACCAAAAAAATAAATGGGTTTTCCTTATAATTTTGAATTTTGAATTTTTTTGGAACACCATTTTTGGCCCTCTCGTGATCAAAAAATGATTAAATAACTTGTCAAAGCTCATCCAGAGGGCTTGGAATTGAGCAAGCATGTAGAAATTTGACCCAAGAATCTAGTGCAATAAAAATGTGGAAAAATTCATCCTAAGGTGCAAGATATTAAAATCCAAAGTGGCTCACTCATACTTTTTTGCAACTGCACCTCTCAAAAATCAATTAGGGCTGACAAAGTCACCTCCTTGAAAAAATATCAAATCACATCCTTAGAAACTACCATTGGAGAAATTAGATCATTTAGGTCCATTGAGTACATGTGCAAGAGGTATTTCCTTCAATCCACATTATTCACGAGATATTAGGGGTCAAAGTTGACCACCTTGAAACATTTTTGGAAATAGAGATATACAAACTGAACAAACTGCATTTTCTTTTGATCTCAAAAAAATATCAAATCAGATTATGGGGCTCTGAAACTGGACTAGGGTGTATATGAATGTGGGGTGGAATTTAGTTCACCAATCCTTTTGTCATGAAAATCATCCATCCATGAAATATCAACTCAAACAGGAGGTCACTTCATAGAACTAGAAGTTCACAAACAATAGTTCTAGAATCCTCTAGCTTTAATTTTTAAAACCCTATAAAAAATCATCATGGGAAGCTAAAAATTGACATGCATGTTCAAATATGTCACATGAGTACACCCACCAAAATATTTGACATGAAAATCAACTGGCTTTGAATTATGATCCTCCAAAGTGGGTCACTAAGGCATATTTTTCAAGGGCACTTCTGAGTGTGCAAATCAACTTTCATCATCGGCACTCAAAATTTGAAAATTTTGAAGGTGCCATCACATCCCCAAATCCATATGACCAAAAACCAAAATGCAAATAAATGCGAAGAAATTCTATTTCTTTGAGACAACACTGCTTCACAGCTCACACACTAGTAAACACAACTTTATTTGCCACACAATCCAGAACAAGAAATTTTGGATATAACACCTCTAAAAACTTTTTATCAATAGATCTGAACTAAAAAATCATAGCTTCAATATATAAGAAATGCAAAGAAAAAAATAGAATGGTACACTACCACACTATACTTTCTTTCATTCAAATTTTCACAAAGCACTAAGAAAACAAGCATCACAAACACAATCTCAATGTCTGTAACACTTTCTCAGCATCTCAACCATACTAGAGGTTGAACATCAATAAACACATACTCATCAAAGAAACACTAAAGGTTGACATTAGTGAGACTACTAATGAAAATATAGTGCAACCAATCAAAGCATCTCCATAGGTTGGCATCAATGCTATGACACTTTGTTGACATCAATGATAACACAAAACTCAAAAAAATACCCCTAATGTTTCAACTTTCGATTCATTCATTTTCCCCTTTAGTGGTGGTATTGTGTATAATGAAAATTAAAGTTTGGTTATAAATCCATTCATGTGCCCTCGTTGTGGTGGTATTTTTTATAACTCACCTTGAGGGGTGGTTATTAAATCCTCAATCATGATGTTAAATTTTGGTGCACCCCATAAGGTGATTATCAAATTTCTATTGGTTTGAATATAAAGTCTTGTACCTAGTAGTTTATCTCACTAGGGACTTAAGGGACTTATTCACATGATTAAGTTTACTTAGGATATAAGATTCTTTCTAGAAGTCTTAGTTGGATTTTCTAGAAAGTTTATCTCACATAGCTTTTATGAATGATTCCTAGGTAGTTATTTTTGTTTTGTCATCTCATGCCATATTTTTAAGACACATTTAATAATCATGTTCAACCGTATTCCTTAGCTTTCCTATATAAGGAAGGTCATTATTCACATATGTAGCATACTTCATGCATCATCATCATTTTGATAGATACTCTCTTGTAGAAGGTTTTCGTTATTTTTGTAGGTGGTCTTAGGTATTGAGCTAATCTTCAACACTTACAATTCCATCTCCTGTGACATTAAAAATTTATGAACCCCTTGAGGTCATTCATCCCTCGAGACATTAATCTATCCCCCTTGATGCTAAACACTTATGCACTCCCTGAAGCATGATTTCCAAATAGTCCATAGACCTAGTATGATTGAATTTTCCCATTTATGAACTTGATAATTTTTACATGGATACCTAGCATAAAATAACTTGATAGATAGTAGTTCCATTTCTCAAAAAATAAAAACTCCATAACACACCTCGCTAGTCTTGTGAGACCCATGATTTTGCATGGGAATCTATAATAGCACAACTTTCTAGCCTTATGAGAGTGCCATCATCTTTTGAAATTTTATAATCAATTGATGAGGTTTGGTATGGAGATAAATTTTCAAACTAAGGTCTCTTTACCTTACTGACTAAGATCCTTTTAGTGTACTAACCTTTTGTGCTACATTTTTTACTTTATGCATATAATGCTAATGTTTGTATTCGTGTTCGATTTGTGTTTTTCTTTTGTCTTTTGTATGTTTACTTTGTATTACTTGTATGCCTCATGCATTTTCTTGTATTTTTCATTTATTTATTGTGTGTTATCTATGTATTCATGGTATATTCTTAGTGTTTTATTCTCATATCTCTCTTTTTGCATTCAACATCATATGTGTGTTCCTTTGTCTTTACATTTTTGTTTAGTAGGATCTTGAGATTGGGGGCTAACACATCCTCTAGATTTAGTGCTACTGTATCCAATGTTGTGATGAAATAACCCTTCTTGGCTTCTCATTACATAAGTGTGAGCATGAGAGTAATTACATACTCTCACTAAAGTGGGGGCTAAATATTATGTTATAAATTGTTGACCTTGACAATTTCACACTATTTTTGGCTTCTACTTGTCTGGTTGGACTTAATTTTGCTTATTATTTTCTCATTTTAATATTTTTTCTATAAAATCAATATAAAATTAAGAATTAAAATTATTCTTTTATTTAAAAATTATTTAAAATTTAAAATAGGAACCTACACTTTATTATCAAAATATTGTTACTATATTATTTTATGGATGAATATACTAGGATATTGTATACCATTACATTCATGTGCTTAGGGACCACCATTTCATTGCATATTATTATATTTGTGTGGTTAGAGAACCACCATCACCCTCTTCCCCTTAGGTGGATTTATCAAGGCCTTGTTCTAATAATTTGCAATTGTGATTAAATATGGATTATTGATAATCTATTTATTAATAATTTTTAAATTTTCTTTTGTACTATGCCTGCAGTATAAAAATTTATGTTTTGGGCTATTTATCCATTTCAAATATGGTGATAGTTATTTTTTCCTAAAGGAATTATTTAATTTATTTCAATTAATATTTCCTAATGTGGCCACTTTTGTATCTTACTAAATTTACTTTTTTTAGAATAATTTTACTAAAATTTTGGTTCATCAATTTATAATTGTTGGTTTGATTTTTTCTTATTGTATGAAACTATTGGAAAAAATGTGTCATAATGTGACTATTGTAAAATACCATATATAGTATGGTTTCCCTAGTAATTCATATGGGGAAGTATACTATGAGGATGGGGGTTGCAAATGGAACTAGTATGGGATGTTTGTAATCTATTATGTGTAGTTATATGTGGGTTATTCTTTTGTACCTTTCATTTTAAGGCTAAACCCCTTAAACAGACAAGGGGAAGGTACTAGGAAATCTATTGATGGGTCCTAAAAGAAGGTACCAAACACCATAAACCATATTTCCTAATGGTTACATGGTTTTATGGTACTTTTGATACTCAAATACCTTGTTATGGTTTTATAGATACTTAATTATCGATACATTAGTTTTATATATGCACATTATTTCAAATGATACGAGCTTTGTTGATAGATTCTTATATTTATTCATATATATTTGGTAATATTCATCCTCCTAAAACCGATTGTGTGAGACTTGTTTTGTGAATTGTGTAGAGATATTCATAATTTATATAATTAGTTAGTAGTGGATGAGATGATTAATTGTCAATTATTTGATATGAGGTTCGTGGATAAAGAAGGTAAAGTGTGTGTCTTTCCAAATATGATAAAATAAGTGATCTTGATATTAGAAGAAATGATAAATTCAAAAATTTGATTAAATACTATTGGTGAATAGAATTATTTCAAATCATAGAATCACTAGAGTGCTCCTTGCATACTTGATTATAGCTTTACTCCTAAAGGCTGATGGTAATAAAGTAGGAACCATGTGATTAATGCTGGCATCCATTATTATGACCTAGAATTACAAAAATTTGTATTCTATGACCTCTATTTCTAATTATTATATTAATTCATTTGTGAGAAAATTAATTATTTTGTTCTTATCATGTAATATAAATAGTTTCACTAAAACTAGAGAATAATAGTTCACCTTCAACACTATATATAATACCAAGTTGGTACCATGTCCTAAAAACCTTAATGACTTCCAAGATGAAGTCTAAGATAAGGAGATAGGGATGTAAGGCCCCTACATGTGTGAAATTAATATAACTTTATTTTCTAAGGTGCAATAAATTAATTGATAGTTAGATACAAAAAAAAGACAAATTAAGTGATTGTGTTGCCATGTTGTGATATCATGGGCTATATAGGTAAACCTTACAAAAATTATCACTCTTTATTTAAATACCAAGACATGAATATATTCAAGTAGAAAAGGAGTTTAATAATGATTCAAGGATTGTGTTAATTATGGATTCATATCTCTTATATCCTAGTGCACATTTTATGATCCAATATGCTCACCTAGCTTAAAGGATTATGTAATGAATCCCTAAACTATCAAATATTATCTTGCAAACTTGAGAGATATCAAATTATATAATATTCAAATCTAAATAGTAACTATCTAGTGCTTCTATGAGTTCTCATGCTATGATGAAGTTGATGGTGAGTCATGAAACATTATTGAAGACTACTATGGGATGGACCTAACATTAACACTAGGGGAATTTAGTTGAATTTATACCTTATGATTCTTCCCATGATTAATGATAAGTTTGATTAGTAAAATAAATTGACTATTATTTAATGATATGTGGTGAGAACTTGAATATTTTTTTAGAAATTCATATATTTAAAAGATAAAATTGATAGCGTGATATTAGAAGAATTTACAATCAAATGATAACCTTTAGAATTTAGATGATTAATTGGGTTAATTGATGTTTTTCTATGAGGATTAAAGGAAATATTTCTTATGATGATTCATGTTAGGATTTTCAAGTAGAATTAGAGCAATAATATAAAATAATTAAATAATTATAATACATATTTTAATGATAGAATAAATAAATAAAAAATCACAAAGGAAAGACAATATTTGTTCTTTTAATGTGGTTCACCCTTTGGGCTACATCCACAAATAAAAACAGACTAGATATTTTTATTTTTTTAAGCAAAAGACATAGTGCCTATATATTTATATTAATATATAAAATATTTACAAAAAGCATTTTGATCATTCTAGCCATATTTCATACTACCTACACTATAGAAATGTGTAATATGTCAATTACAAAATATGAAACATATTGTTTCAAGATCAGTAACCTATACTATAACTAGTCACAATCCTGTAGCTTAAAAAACCAGGCTACTACATACTACATGTATCGAATAGATTTTATATCAAAAATATTTTAAGCTTATATCCAACACCTGAAGAAACCCCTCTTTGTTACTTTGTTTCCATGTAGTCTGAACTTTCAATATCAAATTGTCTATTTGGAGCCAAGCTTGTAGTAGACATTTTTCCATCTTGAGATTGAGCATTGCCTTCACACTGCCATTTTGAACTCACTCCCAAGTATTCCCAAGGCAACAAATTTTGTCCTCCTTGTATCTTTGCATTTTCCCACATTTGTGATTCTATGTTCCCAACATAGTATTCAGGAGGCATCTCATTCAAGTTTAAGGTAGAATACCTTAATTCCTCTTTTTGGTGATTCCTAGCAGCCGGTGAACTCCCAATTTCATGTACACTAGTCAAACCATACTTTTATTCAAACTTTAAACCAAAATATAATTATATTTTTTTTTGCAGAAATAAGGTACATGTTCTTTCACCAGAATCATGAATACACAAAAAAAACATTTATTTAACAATCCCCCATGTGTTGTTGTGTGTATTCTTCAATGAAACTATGACTTTCCACCTTCATTCATGTGTGACCATTGGTATTCATTGCAACACAAATAAAAAATCATTATTTTGAGTAGCTTGATATTTTTTTAAATTGAATTTATTTACAAAATTCCCTTTAATTAATTTGGGGAGAAATTTCACTGGGTAGAGTGACTAGAATATTAACTCCAAAGTTTGAGCAAGTTCCATAGACAAATAATATCCCACTTGGAAACTAATAAAAATCCATACCATACCATATCTCACTTGGAGAGTGATCCCATACAACCATTGCCCATGTAGCTCCCACTAGAAATTAATACCCTTGGACATAGTTGTTTACATTTTTACTATTTTTATCTTGAAGACCAATGGATAATGAAGATGAAATTAACTTCTCCTATGTTACCAAAATTATAAACATATCGATTGGAAATTTAATTATATGAATCTTTTCTAGCTTCAACTCTCCATCCTCCAAAATTTACTGTAGGAAGTAATATATCAGCTATATGTGTTTTGTCTTTGAATGTAAGACATTTTTTTTACCAATATTAATGGCACTATGGCTATCCGTAAATAAATAATTATGATCCTACTATTTGCCAAATTTTTCTAAGAAAAATTCTACCCAAATAATCTCATTTCTTACCTTTGTTGTAGCAACATACGGGTGATTCCACTAGTGGTTTACAATTTTTGGCCAAGCTGGACACTAAAATTGTTATTTTTAAATAGATCTTCACATTTGGGCACCTATAGCGGCTAAACTATGAGGAATTTGAAGATGATGCAAACTAGAGTCTCATCACATTTTGTCTGTAGATTCTAAAAATATATTTTTTAAAAAAAATTGGAATCAAATTGTACTTCTTTTTCCATCTCCCACAAAAATTGGTTTTTTTTCAGAAAATAATTTTTTTAAAAAGTGACACACACCGTATAACACATAACATTTTTTCCATGAAGGATAAAATTCTAATTATTTCTAATTTATATTTATAACTCCGATATCTAGTGATTCCATTTGGTTAGATAGTTTTTTATTGAATATTTTTTCTTTAATCAAGTTTCGAAGTCAAACCAATTACAATTCAGACATAGCACGACTGTATAACGCTTAACTTTTTTTGTATATATCGAAATTCAATTTTATTTTATTTTTTTCAATCAAGGACTTCAATATCTGGTGCACTCATATTTTTCAATTTTCTTTTTTGATAATTTTCTATTTTTCCACATGTGTAGAACAGAGACCTTCATTTTCGATGAAAAACCTATGTTTAATAAAACTAAAAAATCAAATACATAATAAAACCAAAACATATTAAAATTATATTCATTGGATAGCTCGTTCTGTGGACTACCATAATAATTTCAAATAAATTTTAAATGAATTCACTTGATCCCCCAAAAGGTAAACCAAAAGTGAATTTTTATCAACATTTTCATAGGTGTAAAGGAGACTCATCTATAGGTATGCTTTAAAACTAGCGAGGTTCTATCCAAGGGGGTTTGATCTAAGTGGTTTGATCAAACCCTCTTCAATTTGAATTCTTAGAATGAAACTTTTTAAGGCTTAAATCCTTATATTTTCTAAAAATATGTGATTTCAGCAAAAAATAGTTCCTCTCAAAAATTGTAAACCAAGTTTGTGGGACCACCCATACTCTACCTATTTGGTTGATAAATAAACCATTTTCTAGCCATAAAATCCAACTAATTGTTGTCCCACCAACAACAAACACATAACATGTAGTGATTATCCTAGCATTTATAACACTTGAAAAATATGAGTCAACATAACTTTGTAAATAGTGTTATATCCCCAAAAACATAAATGTTTATTGGTTGCCCCTCTCAAATATGGGCTAAGAGTCCATTTAACCACATTTCAATTCTCCATTCATAAATTAATCATATACCTACTCACAACTCCAATGGCATGTGCAATATTCAACCTCATGCATTCCATTACATACATTAAACTACCTATAGCTTAGGAATATGGAATCTTGGAAATTTGCTTCCTTCTCTTATGTCTTTGGACATATCTCCTTAGTCAATTTAAAATGACTAGGAAGAGGTGTGTTGATAGCTTTAGTATTTTCCATATTAAATCGTTTTAACACCTTCTCAATATAATCACTTTAAGATAGATTTAATTTTTTGTTCTTCCTATCTCATGAAATGATCATACCAAGGATTTTCTTAGCTATACCCAAATCCTTCATGGAAAAATACCTAGCTAAATTTTTTTTTAACTCATTAATGTGATCCATATTAGACCTTGCAATAAGCATAGGATCAATATATAAATATTGAACAATATAAATACCCATATCCAACCTCTTTAAATAAATACAATTGTTTGAATGAAACTGACTATAACCTTTCTCAACCATTAAACTATCAAATTTACAATACTATTGTCTAGGTGCTTGTTTCAATCCATACAAAAACTTTTTTAATAGATACATACTAAAGTATCCTTACCTTTGACCTCAAATCCTTGTCGTTTTGCATATATATTTATTCTTCCAAATTTCCATGGAGAAAGACAATTTTCACATCTAGTTGTTCAAGATGCAAATATCTTGCAACCACAAGACTTAGATCAATACAAGTAGAAGCCATTTTAACAACTCGAGAAAACATTTCATCAAAATCAATACCTTTTATGCGTAAATCCTTTTAGCACATGTTTGGATTTAAATGTTTTTTGACTATAAAGGAGGGGATTCACTACCTTCAAGAAAAGGGAGTCTCAAGGATAAAATATCCATTGGTTACCTTAGGGGTCAAATCTTAGGTGACAAGATAAACGATGAATATTATTTACAAAATTTATTTCAATAAAAGCTAAAATAATAATGGTATAAATAAGGAAATCACTTAATTACATAAGTTAATGACAAAATAAGAATCTCTATAGATAGAAATGGAAGGCACATAAAACATAGATTCTATCCTTATGAGGATGAAGCCTCAGCCATCGATGATAGTGCCCCATGAGGATGCATGTGCCCAATGTTATATTTGGTAAAACGGAGAATAAAAACCTTAAATTTGCAAAGTCCAACTTGTCAAATTCATACATATACACACAAAAAAAAGAGGGAAAATTTTTGGGGGCTATTTTAAGGTTTACCCTACTCTAACTCCTATTTTGGTCTTTCCATATCCACAGATAGAAAAATAATTAGAGATAGATAAAATACATGAAATGTAGAGATGTGTGATACAAAAAACATCCCACAAAGGAGGAGAACCCCTATCACAATTATAAAGAAATGTAATAGAAATAAACCCTGTGAAGGAGGAGAACCCCTATTATGAATAAATAAGATGAGATCAAATAGATAATATTAAATAGACAAGACATGAAGATGAGAGAGAATTACCAATAGCATGTGGCTCCTCTATTGGCTTGATGGATGTGAGAGCCTTGACTATTTCTGGAGAAATTTTGTAGAGCTACACTCTAGAAGCAAGAGAGAGAAAGATAGAATGAGAAGAATGGAGTAGAATGAGAGAGAGATCAACATAAAATTAGAGAATGTAGGAATGAATGAGAGTGAGAGGGAAAAATGAGATTTTGTAAGGTTACATAGGTGAGAGGTGTCATTAAATCTATGGTTCTGCCACAATGTCATGTGCCATAGGAAAAGGATGCAAAATATTCTCATTTGAATCTTCTTCTTTTTTTGGGATACTAGCACATCACAAATACATCCATGTATCATGAAAGCATCCTTCTTATAACTTCCCACAAGTAAAGTATTCAGTCTATTAGTGCTTCATCATTGTCACCTATGAATTTTGAATCCTAAAATTTGGAATCATAGGTTTTTTCATAAATATGATAGGCTAGATGTGCAAGTGTGAAATTGAAATGTAGTGAAATTTTATGATACTATTTTACTATCCCAAATTAGTGAGCTGATATTTTTGGGAAAAATCAATTGCACTAAAGTAATTAAGAAGACACAAATACTAAATTTGAAATTTTTAAAATTTTACAATTTTTTGCCAAAAAAAAATATCATAGAGGCTATAGAGGTTGAGTAGGTAGATGCTAACAATGCTCTCAAAATTAAAGCTCCATGAGAAAGTAAAATTCATGACGTGAAGTTTCATTCTACAAAACTCAAAATTGGGTCCATTTTAAATTTAGAAGTATCTACAACAATGAGAGGAATGCTTAAGAAAATTTTGGTGAATTGAAAGAAAAATATGATGAAGAAGTGAGTATATGCTCCCTCCTATTATTCCTCTAGATATGTTAGTGAAAATAGGGAGGGAAAGGATAATTTTGCCATGAAAAATTAGAAAAAATGGCTCATATATGCCTAGTGTGGGGCCATGGAAGGTCATTTTCATTATTCACTATGAGGAGTTCTTTGGATTTTCTATATATTTATTAGAAAAATTCCTCATAGAAGAGACTATTGGCTTTTGAGGATCAACCAAATACACATCTATGTAGTGAGGGGTGACTCATAGGATGAGGTATGAGAAAATTTTCTCCCAAACTTTTCATTATTTACTTAGAATATTTTTAAGTAGTGAAAGAATCCAGTCAGTGTGATGGCATCCTTTAGATGTGTTGTCATCTCGATGACATGTTAAGGTCTATTTTTCATGCTGGCATTTTGTATACATCATGTTGTTGGCTAGTTCAGTCTTTGATGCTAATGAGCCACATCAACATTTTTGTAACATGTTGCAATATAAGATACAGATAGATAATTCTCTTATGATGTAGAGTTAGAAGATTTTTGAGATGTAGAATAGAAATGGATTGTGCTTAGATGGTCACTTTATGATTTTTTAGGAGTTTCTTAAGATCCAAGAGCATAATGACAGTATAATTTTGACATTACTATGGATCCATAATCTGCAGATTGAAACCAATGACTATGGAATGTTATAGTGGGTTACACTATGGTGGGTCTACACCATGCAAGATACTTTTTTCCATATACCCATGCTAATGAAATTTCTAGAGAGGTGGGATGTAGAACATGTGGCCTACAAGGAGAGCTAGATATTCCATCTACAAAGAATAGGTTGCCTACAAGAAGGGCTAGATAATCCAGGACATGTATGTAGTGAAACAAAACTACCTTGGGAGTAGGATCATGGAGGATATGATGAGCCACATCTACATGTGGTTGCTTGAGTAGGGTCACATGGTGATGCCTTTGGTACATCACATGATGATCACAATGGTGGAATAGGGAATAATAATAGATGGGAGAGGCTCACACATCCACATAGGCCTTTTCCATTTCCTCCAAGTGATGGAGGAGCACAACCGTATTCATGTGGGGTCAAAGTATGCTAGCTCACTTAGACCACTACCTTGAGTTGTATGTGCATTATGAGTACCACCATGTCACTACCTGCATGCTTATTTAGGTGTGGGTGTTTGAGAACATCTAGTGCACATGACTGACATGATATCCTCAAGTCCTACCACATGATTTTCCTTGAGTGCATGTGTACCCATTGATACATGCCTAACAATATAATGATTTTTTTTATTTTGGTGACAATAGTTTGATTTTTTTGTAGAGAAAGGATATTAGGTGGTAGCCATAAGGAAGATGATGGATTGGCCACCTAACAAGAGGTAGTTTTAGAGGATGTAGTGAGATCAATTCTTGATTCGGTGGTCAAATCATATTATTGTACCATACTACATGGATTAGGTCACATGATAGTTTGAGCAAGTATGGTATATCCCATCAATGACTCTAATGTACATATGGTTCAACAAGAGTGGATCCACAATAGGAGACCATCCTTGTTTGACTATCATTGACATCACACTTAGCAACAATGATGGTTCAAATGAGGACCATCCTGAGACATTGGTCTCTAATGAAATTGTTGTAGCAATTGGAATTTTGAAATAGTGGCTAACAGTAGGTCCCACCCCTATTTTATTGGTATGTTCTCCCATGGGAGATGTTTGTTCATATGGGTTCAAGGGTGAGGCACTAAGGAGTGATAGTGAGGAGGAAGAGGTCAATATAGGTAGATAAAAAGAGAGACTGAGGAAGCAGTGATGTATGGAATCACTAGTATGTGCTCAAGCTATCTCAATGGCACCACCCACTATCTAGTTGATCATGTCTCCTTTAGAAATGGATATAATGTTGAGAATCACTTCCAACAATAGTGCTCTACCTTTTGATCCATATTTCTAGGCTAGGGAACCAAACATGATTTTGGTATAGGTCATTTGATTTCAATTACTTTATTTCATACTTTCCCATATATATATGTGTGTGTGTGTGTATACTCTACTAACATGGAACTAAAATTTTCCATTTTCTTTATGGCTAAAGTGTTAATATAGGATTGTCTTGACTTCTTCAATAAGTGTATCTCAGAGGTATTCCTATCCATCCAAAATCATGGGGCATTCTTAAAAACCTACATTCTATACATAATAAGGTGTCATGCCCCATTATTCAAGCCTTTAATACATCTCAAGATGGCCTATGAGGAGGCACAAGTTGTGGTGGTGCAATAAATTATTGATCATACTATGATGATTGGATAGAGGGACTAGAGGGGTGTGGAGAACTCTCTACACTTTGAGAGAGATTAGGTTGTGATATAGGATGAGAGTGCCAAGTAGGAATGTTATGCCTTATAGAGATAGGTCAGTGTCCTCAAAAGGTGGTTGGAGGATATTAGGACCACACTCACTTCCCTTCAGCATCTCCAAGTACAACAACTTATAGATGAGGTTTCACAGGTTTAGGAGCAAGAGGCTTCATTGATAAAGCATGTTGTGTCACTGTGGAAGTAGGTAGATGTGCTAGGAGGGGAGATATGAGGATTGTAGTCATACAAAATGTTTGTGTCACACTCTCACCCCTCTCATTCATATTTTTGTGTATATCATCAAATATTTAGATATCATATGAATGATCAATAGGCTTTAAATAAAAAATAAAAAAACTTTGTCAACAATAAACCCTCATTGAGGTAAAAATTGATATAAAATTTTGCCATTATATTGATTACTCACTATTGTTTTCTCCTCAATATGTGGTCCTTCTAGTACTATATATTTTCTAATTACCATTCATGGTAGTATAATCTTAGGTACAACCATATTTTATCAGTGAGGGAAATACAATAATATATACCTTGATTGACCTTTTCCTTACACTTGGGGGGTAAGGATAATTAATCTTAGGTGTGTATTTTTATTTAGGATCCCCTTTTTCTCCTCGTTTTCATTAAAAAATTAGGATAGAAAGTATGCTAACATTTTAATGGGGGGAATATCCCTTGTCAATATTCATATACTGGACATTTATTAAAAATTCAATTTATGTGCCCCTTCAATAATGGTATGTGTATAATACATCGTAAGGTTTCACCTTTCAATTCATTCATGTGCCTATTTAGTAGTGGTATTGTGTATAATAATCCTTGAAGTGTGGTTATAAATCCATTCATGTGCCCTCTTTGTGGTTGTGTTATTATTGTAACGCTAAGGAAAAACATAATAAAATAAGGTTAAGCAATTCTACATGATATAAACTCTAATCTATCCTATGCTAACAATAAAGAACAATGGAATTAGAAACATAAATACAAGAAAGATCTCACTAAATATTTTTATAATTTCTTGAATAACCTCAATTGCACATCTCCATTTTTTCATTGTATAATAGTTGCCCTCATATTTTAACAAGTATGCAAGTATGGCTTATGTGATAATGATTGAGAAAAATATAGAAGATTCCTAAATAAGCTTCCTAAAAGTATAAATATTTTGAGAGGAGAAATAATGATGAAGGTCAAGCCAATTTATAAAAAAATGATTTTTGAATGATCGGCTCAGATTTAAAGGATAGATCGATGATTGAGATTAATGAATTCCATGTGATAGAGATTTAGTGTCAGTAATAACGCAAGTGAAAAAGCATAACCGATGCAGGTTAAGATTAAATAATAATTTAATCTTTAGTTGAGACTGTTCGAAATTTAGAAGAATAATGAATGCATGTAAAAGATAAAGAAGAAACGGTGTGTTCAAACACACGAATGAATGAATGAATTAATTAAAGTTATTTAATTAATAAAAAATTTCACACAAAAGAATAAGAACTAGATAGCTGACTGATTAAACTAGAAATTATGTTTGTCAGAAACAATCAAATATTAAATGAGGAGATAACTGACTAATTTAATTAAATCTCAACTTAAATGGTAAACATGACTAATTAGATAACTAAGAAATTATATAATCACAGAGGAATATGTGAGGAATAATTCTTTTTATGAATTAAATGATTATTTAATTCAACATTCAAGATTCAAAGATTAAATTAAATAAATAAAGATTTATTTAATTGACTGGAGAAAAAGTTGAAGAATAATTAAATAATTTTAAATGATTATTTAATAGAAAATAGATTTAATTAGTGATGTAATTAAATAAATAATATTTATTAATTAATGAAGAATGAATAAATATATGAATAAATTAATTAAATAATTAAAATTATTTAATTAATAGAGGATTGCATGTAGAAGATACGATTGACATAGATAAAACTATCTATTAGAGAAAATCAAATCTTATCTAAACTTAAGTGATTAATAACTAATTAAATAATAGAGATATTATTTAATTATAGAAGATTGCGATAAGGAGGAATCATCATCTTGAATTAAATAACGATTTTAATTCAAAATTCAAGGATATTGGATTAAATTGAATAAATAAAGATTTATTTAAGAGAAAAGGCCAACGAATAATTAAATAATCAAAATAATTATTTAATTATAGTGGAAAGTGACATAGGAAATTAAATAAATAAACAGTTATTTAATTTTAGAGAGAAAAGGCCAACAAATAAAAAATAATTAAAATAATTATTTAATTATAGTGGAAAGTGACATAGGAAATTAAAATAAATAAACACTTATTTAATTTTAGAAGAAAATAGGTTTAATTAGAAACATAATTAAATAAATAATATTTATTTAATTTATCAAAGAGAAATAAAGATGTGAATGAATTAATTAAATTATTAAAATTATTTAATTAATAGATGGCATACAACTTTAGAAAATAATTAGATAATTAACATTATTTAATTATGAAAAATGAAGATGTAAGAATTATGCAGAAGTTAATGGTCGTAGGCCTAGGACAATTCTTAGTGTCTACAGTTTGCCCCTCTTTGATACAATGTTGTTTATTGCATTGTGTCAAAGAAAAATTAATCAAAAATATGCCCCCAGTGAAAGGGAGAATGACTAGGAGGTAGTGGTATGCCCCCTCGAGGGGATAGGCGGGTTCGAAGAACATGAGTGTGCTCTCGACATGGATGAGAGAACTAGAAGATGAAGGAAAAAAAGGATAGAAGAACATAGATAAGGATGATAAAGATGCAGAAAAGAAGAAATGTTAGAGCAAAAGCCATGAGTAGTAGTATAGAAGACATGGATGTTAAAAGAATCTCAAAATCTTCAATACTCTGCCAAATACATAATAGGTCCTACATGAATCATCATTGGGAGTTAAATGACACAAACTAATAATAAACACCATGATATGAGATAGAATAAGGCGTACAAATTCATCCACTTGCTAAAAAAAATAGTCATAGACAAGGAGTGTCTTGACTCATACTAAAGGAAAAATTGGCCCAATCTTTTTGTCAAGACAAACCACATACAACAATCAAAAGAAAAAAAACAAAGTCAAGATACATTATTTCTCCTCTAAATCCTTCATGGGACATCCTCGAGAAAGCTAGTAACCTAATTTGAAAACCAAGTTTAAAAGATAGTCGATAGATGACAATCAAATAAAAAGAGTCCTGAGACATCCTTGCTTCTCTAAATCCTTCATGGGACATCCTTGAGAAAGCTATTAACCGTACGCAAAGACAAATCCAAATAAAAAGATAAGACAAAACAAGCCATAAATTCAATAGCCAGTAAGAATATTTGCCAAAATTTGATCTATTGTTGTTTGTTTGATAAGATGATTGTTTGATAAAGCCTGATTTCAGGGATGACACATATCATATAAGACGTTAAGTCTAGTTTCAATGTTGTGACTATCTATGTAAGGCATGACAAAGCATGGTTTCATAAAGACACGTACTGTATAAGATGTTGAGTCTAATACCATTGATACGACAAGTTGTATAAAGCTATAATTATTGTTTTCCTAGATGATAATGTCTATTGTCAAGGACACATCTTGTATAAGACATAAGTTTATTATTTTGGAAATTTGCTTGGTTTGACTTAATGACATTGTTGACCTGTTTGTCTTGTTGAAGTGTGACTTGTATTGATGTGTTAACTATTGTTGTGCATGTAATGACTATGTATGAATTTTATTGGCTGACATGACATACCCTAAAGGAATGACCTACTGTGGCCTCAGGGGCTCATCGATTGATGGCCTTGCTTATGTTATACATGCAAAGAACTCATGGTTCAACTAGACTTTGATCAACAGAACTGACTAAAATATACTCTACTTAACTTGATGATATCTGACATGTGTGATAGTGAATATGATAAACCCTGATAGACTTGACCTAGTGTGACCTCGGGGGCTCATCGATTGATGGCATTGCCCACGTTATACATGCAAAGACCTTGTAGTTCGACATGACCAATCACTTTGATGTACAAAGAATGAGTCATGATTTTATGTGTGTAATATGTGACAACTTAGAAAGATGGACCCAATATCTTGGGGGTTCATCAAGTGATGGCCTTGGTTACATCCAATCGTAGAGGCAATATAGTTTGACTATGTCTATGACTGACTTGACACAATTGACAATGAATATTTTTTGGGATTTTTTAAATGTTTTGACTTTTTTATCTTTTTGGAGTTTTATGATGTTTTTGGATTTTTTTTTAGGACATTTTATGATGTTTTTGGATTGTTTTCAGGATATTTTTATGACATTGGATTAGTGAGTGCAAGGTCCAAATGATGTAGGTTGAGTATTTACCCCCAGTCGGGTATAAGACCAATAGGATCGAATAGGGATGTGGAGTGGACTTGATGTCAATCGTTCCAAGTTATGGAAAAGATAACCATTTATTATGGGTGATGGAAAAATAATATTGGAATGATGGTAGATGAAGGAGCGAAGTTGACTACTCATGGTGTCTGTTTGCCATGTTTTCACCATGATACTTATCCAAAGTGCCACCGAAGTGGTTTTCACTATTGAATGAATTATTTCTCTTTACTATTTTGCTATTTTTTCAATTTTTTTGGTGTTATAAACATGCCTATTTGCTAGGTTTTCATCAAGGTAACATTTTTTTTGTTTTTTTTAATAATTAAAACAAGGCTCTTAGAAGCTATGCATAAAATCTTTTCAGATGAAGGTTGTTGATAGGCGATGATAGTGGTTCTCCTTTAGGGGTAAAGAGTTGATATGATCCTAATCCAAAGGATTTTGTAACAATGTAAGGCCCTAATCAATTTGGTTCAAATTTTCCTAGTTTTTCTCTTTCTACTTGATTCTTTGGATTTTCCATTAAGACCAGGTCACCAATGTAAAATTGTTGATTCAAAACTTTCCTATTATAGTTGTGACGAAGACTATTTTTATATGCTTGAAGATTATCTAGTGCCTTTTGTCTTCATTCATCTAGGAATTCTAATTCATGCATTTTTAATACATGATACTCTTCATCGTCAATATGCCCTTTCAAAGATACCTGTAGGGAAGGAATTTCAACCTCTATAGGTAAGATGGCTTTAGAACCAAATACCAAGAATTATGGAGTGGTGCTAGTGGGAGTATAGATGCTTGTACGGTAATCCCATAAGGTAGAATTAAGATATAAATGTCAGTTAGGACCAACGTCATTGATAGTTTTTTTGAGGATTCTGATGATTGTTTTATTAGATGCCCCAACTTGGTCGTTACCTTGTGGAAAATAAGGAGTGGAAAAGTGGTGTTGGATGTCGAATTCTTCATAGAGATAGTGGAATTCCTAGTTTTTAAATTAGTGGCCATTATCTATGATGATGGATTAAGGACCACCATACTCACAAATGATGTAATTAAGGATAAACTTGGAAATCTATGTGCTGGTAATGTAGGTCATAGGAATAGCCTCGATCCACTAGGTGAAGTATTCAGTTGCGGTTATGATGAACTTATGACCATTGGAGGATGCATGATGTATCTAACCTATGAGATGAAGTCCCCATTGGTCAAAGGGCCATGGTGAAGTTATTGGATAAAGCTCCTATGTTGGCACATGTATCAGGCCTTTGTGTACCTCACACTATCGACATTTCTTGACAAAGACATATGAGTCCCTTTCCATGTTAGGCCAATAATAGCCGAGTCTCATAATATTCTTAGCTAAGGTAGGAAAACTAAAATGGGATCCATATATACCCTCATTTACTCCATGTAATCTTACTTATGCTTCTTCAACATCGAGACATCTCAACAAGGTATTGTCTAAGGCATGCCTATAAAGGATATCTCTGATGATGGTATATTTTGAAGACTTACAAATAAATGTCCTACTTTGGTTGTTCAAAAGGTCTAAGGGTAGGATTTGGGCATGAAGGTAGTCATATATTTCCTTGTACCACAAAGTAGTGGGACCAACAAGTTCACACACCATTGCAGAATCTGGGACATCAAAGGTAGGGACCAAAAGTTGTTCTACCAAAAACTCGAATTTAGGCATGTTGCTAGGTATATCCAATAATGAACCAATGGTTGACATAGTGTCTACTACCCTATTCTAAATGTGGAGTATTTGATGAAAGATGATGTTATCAAAATATTGCTTAAAGGTACCTTCCATTTGCTTATATGGGGTAAGTTTATCATCTTTAGTTTCATATTCATCATTTACTCGTTAGACTACCAACTTAGAGTCTCCATAGACTTGTAAATTTTTTATCTTCCATTGGATTGCCATCCGTAATCTAGTCACAAGGGCATCATATTTTGCTATGTTATCTGTGCATTGAAAATAAATTGTAGATGACTTAGGAATTGTGTCTCCTTGTGGTCTGACAAATAGTATACTTGCTCCTGAACCATGATTAATGTTGGATCCGTCAAATTATAACTTCCATTTGGTGGGTGTGTGCAAGATCATGATGGGCCAAAAAATGGTGATATGTAAGTGATATGATGGTCCATGTGGATGATGACTTTATCTTTACCCAAAATTGATGAAATGAAAAGGGTTTTTAAAGGATATTGTCAGCTTTCCACCGATATAAATTATGCTTTATTTTGAGTTTAATAAATAAGTATTATTCATTTTCTATTTGAATTACGACTAAAGTCCTAATCGATAGGTTGACTGAAAAACATCTACAGCTTTAAAACAGTATCACATTTTTCAAATCCAAAACATGCATCACATTCTATGCTTCGCATACTATAGGATTAAAAAAAAAAATGAATTTCATGAAGTTTTGACCAACTTAAGGTGGTCAGACATAGTTTTTATATTTTTTAAAAATTTTAATAAAAAAATCATAATTAATTATTTACTTGGAAAAAAAGTACAAAAAAATATGCATCACATCGGGAAATGAGTCCTCTACTTATATCTAAAATCTTATAAAAAAATATTATCATTTTATTGTGGTTAGGGTGGTTAGATAGACACCTACTTCTTATTTTTTCCTTGAAATTTAAGTACTACTACATTGAAATTTCAAATTTTCACTGAATAGATTTTTTTCTTTAAATAAACCTAGTAGTTTATAAACTAAATTCAATTTTCTACAAATTATATTCGTACATATTTTAAAAATAATATAGATAACTTATTCAAATTTTTATGTCAATTTGCCTAACTCTGATTTTCTGAATTTTCATTGCCACTTAAGGGCCTATTTTTTCCATGATAATCTTGCACATACTCTGGTTCTTTTGTCACTGGTGAAGATGAAATCATCAAGAAAATTTGCAACTAATAGATGTCATATTCACTAAGTATCATTACCCATTTAGTTAATCGGCCTGTTAGTGCTGCTTTACTTAGAAGATATTTCAATGGATCTATCTTTGCACTCAAAATATTTGTATGGTTTAGCATGTAGTGCCTAAGTTTTTGAGTAGCAAAAACTACTGCAAGATAGGCACGCTCTATGTGACTGTAGTTTAGCTCATATCCCACCCAAGTACGACTGATATAGTACACTGCTCTTTCATGACCTTCATCATCATTTTGTGCAAGTAAGGCTCCTATTGTTGATTGGGTTGCTGAAATATAGAGTATAAAAGGTCATGTATCTATAGGTGGCATTAACATAGGTGGTGTAAACAAGTAATCCTTGATCTTTTGAAAATCTTCTTGGCATTTAGTTGTCCATACGAATGATACCCCCTTTTTGAGTAAGTGTTGGAATGAATGTATCTTGTCTACTACTTGTACTATGAAGTGTTTGATAGACTATAATCTCCCTTGTAATGTTCTTAGCTAATTGATGTTAGCTAGTGGAGGCATTTCCATTATAGATTTTACTTTTGCAAGGTCCACTTCAATGCCTCGTCTAGAAATGATGTATCCTAGAATTTTTCTTGATTGAACGCCAAAGACACATTTTTTTGGATTTATCCCTACTTTGTATGCTTCTAGTCTTTGAAATATCTTATCTAGGACTTTCAAGTGATCATCTCTTGTCAATTATTTTTCCATCATATCATCCACATAATCTTCCATGAGAGTATGTACAAGGTCATGGAATATAGTTGTCATGGCACATTGGTATGTAGCTATAGCATTTTTTAGCCCAAAAGGCATGATGTTCCAACAATATGTTCCCCATGGACACTTAAAAGTGGTCTTGTTTTGGTCCTTAGGAATTATTGATTTGATTATATCTAGAGAAACCATCCATGAGGGATAGCATCTCATATCTTACAGTTAGGTCCACTATCATGTCAATGTTTGGCAAAGGGAAGTCATCCTTAGGACATGCCTTGTTTATATCTCTAATTTTTTTACAAATGTGGATGCCCTCAGATGGTTTCATTGCTGGCACAAGATTAGAAATCCATTAAACATATTCTATTGATACGATAAATCCAACATCCAATAGTTTCTTAAGTTCAACTTTTACTAGTAAAGAAATATGTGGGTGCATTTTCCTTAATTTTTTCTTGAAGGGCTTAACACCTGGTTGCAATGGAAGATGATACAATATAAGGTTAGGATCTAGCCTAGGCATGTCAGCATATGACTAGGGAAAATTAATTTGTCCTTTTTTGAAGAATTCATGAAACTCTGGTTGCTCTGTCTCTGTCAAAGATGTTGCAAAATAAATTACCTAAGGGTTGTCTTCAATGTTTATTTTGATCTCAACATATTCTTCCACTAAAAGTGGTGAATTTTCCTTAGCAACTAGGATAATGTTCAACCCTCCATCCTTGGGTGCCTCTGAAGTTTGTCACCCTTAGACCTGTCCTTTATTTTTACTATTTCATCATCCAAATGTGCCTTTCGATTTTCACCTAGGGACTTGTCATTTTTATTTTTTCATTGTTTTTTCTTTTTGTTTTCACTTTTTCAACTAGAGGTATGAATAGACTCCCCAAAATATATCCCATGTTATCCAAGTCTATGGTAAATCCAACCTTATGATCACCTCTAGGTATGCCTTCCCGTAGTCCCATGAACCTAGCTATTACTTCGTCATTCTCAAATATGTCTAAGATGGGGGTGCCTTGTTGATCCCAATTGATAAGCTGAGGATATGTGAGGGGCATGTCACCATTGGAGTTATCAAAGGTGGAGGCTGAAAAGGTGAGGATAGACTGGTTGACATGGTCACAATTCTTTTGGACTAACTCCTTTTTGTTCTTTTTCCTAGGGGTAGGTAGACTCTGTGGTGGTACCACTATTAGGGCTAGGTCATCAGAAGGTGGTTTGCTAGGTTCCCAAGAGGAAGGATCAAGGGATTCCCAATAATAGAGCTTGAGCCATTCTTCTTTTGTCAAAGAATTTTGAGGATGAGAGTCGGATGGATTCAAAGAGGGATTTAGCATTTGGTCAAGTTACCGAAATAACTTATCTAGGTCCATTATGTTGGTGAAGGAAAGAGAATCCCATTCATATTTGTTTGAGTCAGGGGAGTCAAAATACAATGGGTTGGATGGTTCGTGGGATATCGCAATGTCTTCAGAAGCATCTACTTCCTCTTATGATGGTGTCAAGGAAATAGGAACACCAATCCTAATCATTTGAAACCCTAGCTCTAGGCCTTTTGGTCATTGAGAGACAATGATTGGTTCAAATCCTTCCATTATGATGTAGTCCTAACCCACTATGCCTATCATATCCTTTCCTTTGCATTATCATGAAGAATTTTTCCATATTGATCTTTAGATATTTGAACAGATAGTGGAGGGTTTTTATTCTCTTCATTATATAACCAAGAGGTCACATCTTCCTGATCCATATCTTCTTTACTTAACTCTCCCCATTTTGTGAAAGTCGTTGTAGGAGGGACATGTATTGTAACAATGGATTGTCTCCTATCTACTATGGGTAAACCATATGACTTAGGAGGAACCAACTGGCTAACACAATAGGATTCTTTCATGTGATATTCTCCACAACCCTTATCTTGGATCTCAACCTTAGGAATGGAATATGGTGGTTGTGATGCAATGGACTTGGAAATATTTGATGGATCAACATACAAGGATAAGGTGGAGGATGAAGCCTCCTGATTTATAGGCACCTATCATTGTGGTATTTTGTGTAGGCTATTGCAATATTGAAAAGGATCAAGATCACCATCTATTATGATTTCAATTCCATTGTATAAAAGCTTAAGACATTGATGGTAATTGGAAGGTAGAGCCTTCATTGCATGTATCCAAGGTCTACCCAATAACAGATTATAGGGAAGGACAAGATCCAAGATTTGGAAACTAGTGTCCATAACTGTAGGGCCAATCCTAATAGGGAGTGTTACAACTCCTTTAGATGATCTTTCCTCATCATCGTATGCCTTAATGACTATACTCTTAGTGGTGTCCACACATTCTTCTGAGCAACCTAATGCCTTAATCAATTTCAAAGTGCAAAGATTAAACTCCGCTCCTCCATTTACCAAGACTTGTCTGACTTTGGTTTGATGGTCAGGAACTTCAAGGTGTAATGGGTCATTATGGCTAGTCTTCTCAGTTGAATAATCTTGCTAAGAGAAGGTAGCATGATGAGAATTGGTTAAGTATCCTACCATCTCTTCAAAATGATTGACATCTAAGTTGGTGGGGACATTTGTGCTTTGTAAGGATTTTTCTATGATGGCTCGATGATTTGGTGATATGGTAAACATTTCCAAGATGGATATTTGTGTTGGGGTCTTCCCCAACTTGTCAAGTAAATTATACTTCAGCTTGGAAGACTATGGCTATGGCCCTGATGAAGGACCTGGAATGATTATCTTAGTTCTGTGTGTATTGACAAAACATTCAGGACTTTTCTTTATGGTAATGGTGTGGATATTTTTGTCAGCAACTCGGATATGATTGATGATCGTACCTTGGTTGTAATAATACTTGGTATTGGCATAATTAGTCAAGTTATTAGTCGTAGTTCCCAAACTGGAGGCCTTTCCTTTCCCATGGTTGTGTAATGGATCTGTGAAGACCTTGTGGTTATTGTTTGTGGTATGTTTTTTCCCATTGACTTCTATGGTTCCGTTTTCAACAAAATCCTGGATAATGTTCTTCAATTGTCAAAATTGTTGTAGGCTATGTCCCTTTGTTTGATGGTAATCACAGAAGGAGTTTTCATGCCACCATGAGGGTTTAAACTATCTAGGATCATGCTATTTTGGCTCCAGAGGTTGTATGAGTTAATGTTTTATGAGTTCTTTGAAAACTATCTCGATTGTTTCCCCTAAGGGGGTAAACTCACATTTTGGAAATCTCCTCTATGGGTGTTGTTTTTGTGAATTTTGGACAAAGTTGGCAGTTTGATCAACACTGTTAGGTATGTCATGAGAGGGGTTGTGTCCTCTAAAAGTAATGACTAGTCCTGCATGTAGGGTTTTAGCACCAACAACACCGTCATTAGTGACATTTTTGTTTTTGGACCAAAATTTATTCCTATCATTGGGGGCGTTTTGGTGTTGAACAATTGGATTCCTACCTAGCATCATAATTTCCCCTTTTTCAATGATGAATTTCTCAAGTATAATTCCTTTTTGCACTAAGTCTAGAAAAGAGGTACAACAATGTACTCGTAAGTCACTTCTTAGTTTTGGATGAAGATTTTAAAGGAATATTGTGACTTTTTCTTTCTCAAGTATTTAAATAGGACATTGACTAGCTAAACTCCTCCATCTCTAGAAGAAAGTGGTGAAGTTTTCTTCATCTTCTTGCATGGTGTGACACAAGGTAGTTATCGTGATTTCATTGTCAATGTTGAAGCTAAAGTGTTCCACAAATTGTTTAGCTAATTCACCCCATGATTTTATGTCGTATGGAAGTTTAGAGAACCATTCCAATGCTATCCCCACAAGGGTTCACATAAAAAGTCTCATAAGGTACGTGGGGTCATACGAGATGTCCATGCATGTTGTGGAAAATTCCCTTATGTGTTTTAGAGGATTTCTCTTCCCATTATACTTAGGAAAATTTAGTATAATATATTTGTGTGGGAAGGGTGTCATGTATAGCACTTTTTCAAAGGGACACAGACATAAATCTTGCGCTGAAATGGTTTGTTTTCTTGACATTGACATACTATCCATTTTTTGTTGGAGGATTGGATTTGATTTTACAGAACATCTACATGTGTTAAAGATGTGTTGGTTGAGTTGTTAGGATCGATGTAAGTGTTCTGAAATGCAATATTATGTGATGGATACTTATTTAGTGTGGGCATATTTCATGTTTTTATCACCCCTATTTGTGGAATGGTAGTATTGGTGTTGATATGTGGTATAGCTTGTGTCATATTTATGCCAATTTTGGGCCTTTTACTTCTGGTATTCGTGCCAAAGGGGTTCGATGAGGATGCTCCTAAAATAAAACTTAGGCCTTATGTTATAACAAATGGTGTCATGTGTATTGTTGTAGTAGTTTGATTAGGTATGCCAAATGGTATTGCTACAGTAATCTGAAGAATAAAGACACTCGATGTCATGATTTTTGTTCCTTGAGTACATGAAATTTTTAAAGTGTGGATGTCAAATCCTAGTGGCAGTGTGGCACCTTCTACTAGCAGATTTACTAGGTATCTTTGAGGATAATTTTCCAAACACTCATCTACAAAAGATGCAAATTTAGGATCTTGGATAGTGGCATCTATGTCTTCTACAATGATATGCCCATGTGTGTCTCTAGTGACAAATCTTTCAAGCAAGGCTTTGTGAGGTCTCATTTTTCTTGATGGTATGTTCGAGAAGGGATTGATGAAATCTTGTGGATCAACCATTTCTCTATGTTTCTTTTTAGACCTTATTTCGACCATGAAAGATGTTGCTCAAAATGGGGTGATGCAAAACTACGTGTAAAAATGATATGTACTAGTCTATGTTTTTGGGATTTTCTAGATATAATGAATGTATGCTACTATTTTTTTTGTATTCTTTGATGAATAAGAGATGTCTAAAATGATGATATGCTAGGATGAAAAAATGTAAAATTAGAAATAAACTCCTTAGGTAAATGATTCTGAATGATTCTAAGAGGAGGTTACCTACCACCTATAGCTTAACCAAGGCTACAATTTAACTTTGTCAAGGAACACGTTATAGGACTAGGACCAAAAGATAAGGTGAACTCTCAAACTAGACTGATGAGCTGGAAGGATTTACATGTACGACAAAGGATGTGTTGAAAATTTACTAGGTTCAATGAAAATGTCTATTGAAGCATGGGTTTTTCAAAAGCACATAAAGTTATCCTATTCTAAGATATGCAAGGTAATTATCCTAAGATGCAACTAAAATATGTAACTAGGATGCCTATCACCAAAGCTAAATGATAACTAAAGGATGCTATTATGCAAGGTATGATCAAACTTTTTGGTTTTCTGTCCAAGGATCATTGTGAAAAGAGAAATCAGAGACTTATATGACTGTTTGGTTTTGGACTATGATAGTGAATTCTAGTTTTCTAGTTCTTAGGAAAATTTGGTTTAGGTTTATAGATGCATCGTATAATTTATCAGATGCGGTTCCCAGTGATATATGTGGTTTTCAGGTAAACTATGTTTCAGTTTTATGACAGGAAAATGCAACAAACTATGATAGATGCGACTAACTTTTAAACATATGCGACTCACTAAGATATATGTGGCTAAATGTTAAACAAATGTGAATCAATTTTGACAAAGTGGAAATAGTTTTGATAGTTGTGAGTTTATGGTTAACAGATGTGACTTAGTTTGACATTTAGGGATTTCTAATTAACAGATGTGACTCTTTTTGATAGATGCAGTTTTTTGATGAACTAGGGTTTTGACTGACTTTTTTTCGTAATCAAATTTTGGCAAATGTAGATAATCTAAAAACAAAGTGTTTGGGTTTGATAATAATGAACGTGTATATTTCCAAAAAACATGCACAATCCTAAGGTTGGAAATGGCACTACTTTTTGAATTCTCACTTGGGTTTCCCCAACTATGCTTATTCAAAGTAGATGATTAGAAGCTTGACCACACTAGCTCCTGCTTACATGACACACACTTCTCGTGTCAACCAAGCTTCAGTTCCCATGACTCTCCAATGGAAAACTTTTCATCTCTACTAAGAACTATATGAATGTGAGACGACTTTAGAGTTCTGACCTCTTGCACCAACAAATAGGGGTTTTTGGTTAATCTATAAATTTTTTGGCTAATTAGTATGGGCACCCATTCAAAAGGCCACACAAGAGGAAAGATTATCCCAATCTATATAGGTTATGCTTTATTTGTTTTGATGCACCACTAGGTACTTATGGAATCAATTGTTGGTCCACAAGAGCTCCTATAATGTTGAGTTTTCCTCAACCTTAGAATTTGTATACTAGTTGGGAGTATCTTGGCTCTAGCTCTTCATCGATTATTAGTCAATTTGGGGTGAGTATTCTCCTACACCTAGGATCGCACGAATGCGCTAGGGGAGAGGATACTTTTGTTATTGAATCGGGTTATAATCTAACAATTTGTGCAAATACACCAAACACAAAAGATAGTGATTATTTTTAAACCCAAATGACGATTATCTATTCTACTCAAGAAATTCATTTGTTTTAAAATTTTATCTTCGACTTTGGTCATACAAATGAATCATTAGTATGTTTCACAAATTTCTTCAACAAAGGTTTTGCAAGACAAGTGATTAGTAGTTTGATTTCTTTATTTGTCTTCATCAATCATCCTAAAAAAGAGTTTGCATGATTGTCTTCTATGAATAATCCTACAAACACTATGTTAACTCCGCTAAAACACACGTTGTAAACTCGAAATTAGTTGTAAAAAAAAAAGATAAAAAATAAAATGAAAACAAAAATTTTCAAAAAACTTATTACGAGTCAGATGTGTCACAAAGAAGCGTAGATTCATCACAGAATAGCAGATGCATTGTGAAATGTCTTATGTGGCTTAGAATGTTAGTTGCATCATTTTGTACCACAAATGTGTCTCTCTGTACCTATACATACAAACTTTCTATGGATTTTAAAGATGGTGTCTTCACATTAGGTTCACCAATGTAACACTAAGGAAAAATAGAAGGCAAGAAAGTTAAGAAATTATACATGCAATAAAATCTAATATAGCCTACACTAACAAAAAGGAAAAATGGAATTAGAAACATAAATACAAGAAATATCTCAATGAATATCTATATAATTCCTTGAATAACCTTGATTGCTATCCTCCATTTTTCCATTGTATAATAACTACCCTTAGATTTTAACAAGTATGCAAGTATGGCCTATATGATAATGATTTAGCAAAATACTGAAGATTCATGAATAAGCTTCTTAAGAGTATAAATATTTCAAGAGGAGGAATAATGATGAAGGTTAAGCCAATTTATAGAAAAATATTTTTCGAATGATCGACTTGGATTCAAAGGACAGATCGACAATTGAGATTAATGAATGCCATGCAATAGATATTAGGTGTCAATAATAACACGAGTAAAAAAGCATAACCGATGGAGATTAAGATTAAATAATAATTTAATCTTTACTCGAGACTATTTGAAATTCAAAAGAATAATGAATACATGTAAAATATAAAGAAGAAATGGTGTGTTCGAATGCAAAAATTAATTAATTAAAGTTATTTAATTAATAAAATTTTGGATGTAGAAGAATCGAAACTAGATAACTAACTGATTAAACTAGAAAGTATATTCATTAGAAACAATTAGATATTAAATCAAGAGATAACTAACTAATCTAATTCAATCTTAACTTAAATGGTAAATGACTAATTAGATAACTAAGTGATTATCTAATCATAGAGGAATATGCTAGGAATATTCACAGATTAAATTAAATAAATAAAGATTTATTTAATTAATAGGAGAAAAAGTTGAAGAATAATTAAATAATTCTAGATGATTATTTAATTATAGTTGAAAGTGTGACAAGACTTAATTAAATAATTTAAATGATTATTTAATAGAAAATAGATTTTATTAGTGACGTAATTAAATAAATCATTAATCAAGAAAGAATAAAGGTAAGAATAAATAAATTAAATAATTAAATTTATTTAATTAATAGAGGATTGCATGTAGAAGATAAGATTGACATAGATAAAACTGTCAGTTAGAGAAAATCAAATCTTATCTAGACTTAAATGATTAATGACTAATTAAATAATAAAGATATTATTTAATTATAGAAGATTGTGATAAGGAGGAATCATCATCTTGAATTAAATAATGTTTTAAATTCAAAATTCAAGGATATTGGATTAAATTGAATAAATAAAGATTTATTTAATCAAAGAGAGAAAAGACCAAAGAATAATTAAATAATTAAAATAATTATTTACTATAGTGGAGAGTAACATAGGAAATTATATAAATAAACATTTATTTGATTTTAGAAAGAAAATAGGTTTAATTAGCGACGTAATTAAATAAATAATATTTATTTAATCTATCAAAGAGAAATAAAGATGTGAATGAATGAATTAAATTATTAAAACTATTTAATTAATAGATGACATACAATTTTAGAAAATAATTAAATAATTAACATTATTTAACTATGAGAAATAAAGATGTAAGAATTATGTAGAAGTTAATGGTCCTAGGCCTAGGACAATTTTTAGTGTGTACAATTATAACTCCTCTTGAGGGGTGGTTAGTAAATCCTCCCTCGTGCTATAAATATTGGTACACCCCCTAAGGTGATTATCAAATTTCATCCCCTATGACATTAAATGTTTATGTAACCGCTGACATGATTCATCCCTTGAGATGTTAATCTATCCCCCATGATTCTAAACAATTATGCACTCCTTGAATCATGAATTCCAAATAGTTCGTATACCTACCATGATTGAATTTTCTAGCCTGTGAACCTAAGAATTTTAACATGGAGACCAAGCATAACACAACTTGATAGATAATAGATGAATGTGTCTAATGATCAAACTACAATAACACAACTTGCTAGTCTTGTGAGACCCATCATTTTTCATGGGAATCTAGCATAAAACAACTTGTTAGCCTTATGTGGGAACCATCATATTTTGTCATTTTATATTTGATGGATAACGTTTTTTATGGAGAAAAAGTTTCAGATTGAGTTCTCTTTACCTTACTAACTTAGATCCTTTTAGTGTATTAACCTTCTATTCTATTTTTTTTTTATGCATCTCGTGTTAGTGTTGGCATTCTTTTTTGAATTGTGTTTTACATGTGTTTTCCTTGTGTCTTTTGTATGTTTACTTTGTATTCCTTGTATTCCTCATGTACTTTCTTTATATTCTTTGTGTCTTTATTGTGTGTGCTTTGTGTCTTCATGGTATATGTTCATTTTTTGATTCTCATATCCCTCTTTCTACATTGCAACTCATGTGTGTGTTCATTTGTTTTTTATATTTTTGTTTAGTAGGATCTTGAGCTTTGGGGCTAGCACATCCCCTAGATTTAGTTCTACCTTACTTATCCAATGTTTTGATGAAATATCCCTTCTTGGCTTCTCCTTACTTTAGTGTGGGCATGAGTGTAAGTTCATACTCTCACTATAGTATGGGCTAAATATAATGTCATAATCTATTCACCTTGACAATTTCACACTTTTTTTGGCTCCTAGTAATGTGCTTGGACCTAATCATGATTATTATTTTCTTATTTTACTATCATTTTAGAAAATCACTATAAAATTAGGAATTAAATTTAATTATTTATTTAACAATAATTTAAAATTTAAAATAGGAACCTACACTTGTTTGTCAAAATATTGTTACTATATTATTATGGATGAAGCTACTAGGATATTGTATACTATTACATTCATGTGGTTAGGGACCACCATTTCATTGCATATTATTATATTTATGTGGTTAGAGAATGACTATTCCCATCTTCCCCTTAGGTGGCTCTATCAAGGCCACATGGTTATATTGATTGTGTTTTCTGCACAACAACAACTTAGATAGAATATATAGTATCCTATCTCTCTTCAAAGGTAAATCTCTATTGAAACAAAGATAACCCCAGGGTCTCTTGGGTGTCAGGTCATGACTATGTAGTGAAACAACTCAGTGATAAATGTGAAAATGTTGGTAATCACAAAGGGACCTTAAAAAAATAATAATGGAAATTCTAAACTTATCAGATTTTGCAACATAATGATACTCAAATTCCTAGCTTTAACCACAGTTCAAAGAAATAGAAAAAGATGCGGGTTTTAGAAATCCTAAGATTACTATTACTCCTAATATCAACAATACTAAGGATGAAATACTTGGAATGAACCAATCCCTTCAAACTAATTTTTGCTTAATGCAGGTTATACTTGCAATCTGACAAAAATAGTGCAATCTTCTAAGGAATTAAAGATTTTCAGATCATGGACACTCATTCAATTAAACTGGATAAATGTCCACAATTTAACTAAGCAAACAAATATTAGGTATAGGTTGACCTTGCACAGCAATCCCAAAATCAAGAAGCTTCCCAAAGTATGAACCATAGATCGCTACAACACTCCAAGCACTAAATCACAAGAACCATTAAATTATTTAACTCTAAATCTAAAATGCATTCAAATACTTCCAATTAATCTCAAAGATAGAATAAGAACCATCAAGGAAAATCAATCCAAAGAAGCCACCAATAATAACACAATGTCTTCACTTGTATTGAATCACCAATAATAGCAACAATTCTGATGTTTTGTATTACAACACTTGCTTGAAAATAAAACTAACTCCTAATTCTAACTTTTTTCTCTAAAATCTATTCCTCTAACCTTTTCTTTAACCCACTAGCTTCTAACCTCTATTTCCCAACCTAGACCAACCTTTTTTAGAAGAGGCAAAATTCCATACTTATAGAATACACCATGTCAATCCAAGCTAGGGTTACAAAGAAAGGTCAGCCACTAACTAGATCAGCCCTGGACAGCTCGCATTAAATCACCACCTTGCATTGAATGCATGAGGCACCCCATCAAATCGGCCTTGGATCTCTACAAATCTCGGTTAAGACTGAATACACCGTATGGGTCACTTCCACTATTAATGTCTCAACCGCACAAAGAAGAAGAATTGCAAAGGGCATGCAACGTGAGTTTGAATATGAGCCACCAATCAATAGATGAGTTGGGCATCATGAAAAACTCTAATTGAGTCAAGCCTGTTTGAATTTTCCACATCACATCCAACTCATATGATGGCCATCGAGAAATCATTGACTAACCCTCCCATTTTTGAGTGAGTTTCACCTACCCGCAACCGCAAAGTGTACTTGGCTGTATCTCGTGGATCACACAACATCTTTAAATTATGCTCATTCTCTTGATCTTGGAGTCACTTAACCAATGACTATCCTGTCTGATCTAGCCTACATTCAAAGAGGACCACAAGAAGTACCTATTATAGAATCAAAATTCAAGTTAGTTCATCATAAACAACATGCTAATCATCTAAGAAATCCAAATGATCAACCAGAATCCCTTAAAATATCATTAAGGCACCCTTCTTCAAAGTTCAGGATTTTCATCCCCTCATGGAATTCGGACCAGAAGGGAATGCGAGGAATTTCAGGCTAGGCGGAAGTGAAGCCAAAACTAGATGGGACTAGAAACAAAATAGGCAAAGGCAGAAACAAAAATAGGTGGAGGCGGAAACAAAAACATGCAGAAGGCGGAACCAACAATAGGCAGAGGAAGAACCAAAACTAGACAGAGGCGGAACTAAAACTAAATGGATGCGAAAACAAAATAGGCAGAGGTGGAACCAAAATCAAATGGGACTGGCACCAAAACTAGATAGAGGCAGAAACAAAAAAAGATGAGACCTTTTG
Organism: Sequoiadendron giganteum; assembly: GCA_007115665.2. Classification (NCBI taxonomy): domain Eukaryota; kingdom Viridiplantae; phylum Streptophyta; class Pinopsida; order Cupressales; family Cupressaceae; genus Sequoiadendron; species Sequoiadendron giganteum. Next base: position 243,559,986 of record CM021108.1, read on the forward strand.
TAAAAGCCTGAGTTTAGTTCCCACCCTGGTTCCGTCTCCAGTGAAAGGAAAGGAGGCAAAGGAAAAAGGAAAACCAAAGAAAACCCAAGGGAGGAAACCAACCCAAAGGCTGAACAGAAGCAAAACAACAAAGAAACTGAGGAGACAAGAAGCAGAGCCAGAGCCAGAACCAGAATGGAAACCGAACCAAGAACTTTGTGAAGGTTCAGAGTTTAGTTTCATCCCACATCCCACTTTCGAAGACGAAAGAAAAAAGGAAAACCAAAGAAAACCTAAGGGAGGAAACGAACCCAGAGTCCAAACACAAGCAAAACAACAAAGAATACAAGAATATAGGAAGTGGAGCCAAAACCAAAACCAGAACAGAAATCGAACCGAGAACTTTGTGAAGGTTCAGAGTTTAGTTTCATCCCACGTCCTACCTCCGAAGACGAAAGAAAAAGGGAAAACTAGAGAGAACCCAAGGGAGGAAACAAAACCAAAGGGTGAACACAAGCAAAACAACAAAGAAAACAAGGAGACAAGAAGCAGAGCTAGATCCGGAACCAGAAAGGAAACCGAACCAAGAAATTTGTGAAGGTTTAGAGTTTAGTTTCACCCTGCATCTCGCCTTCGACAAAGAAAAGGAAAAAAGGTCTTAGGAGTAAAAGAACAACTCCTAAGACCCAAACAAAACATCTGGGACAAAAAAAAGGCAAATGGAACCCACCTACAAAGAGGACATCTACAAGACTCCCTAACCACTAACTCAGAATAGGGACACTTTACAAACAAGACAAGCATTTAGGAATAGTACAAAGTAACCGAATCCCATGACCAAAGGACCAAAGCATCAAATACCAAAATCTCATGATTTTCAAAGACAAGCTCAAAAGGAATGGCAATAGAAAAAATCCAAAAGACCAAGAAAATAAGGGGTCCCTACTTTTAGTAGGGCGTGTGTGCAAAAAATGCACAACAAATGGTGACTCCACTAGGGAAATGCTCCAAAACATTTCAATGAAAAACTGGAATCATGAAACTAGAATCTTTGGTTTCAATCCTTACATCAAGTCACCCTATGAATAAGGTTTCAAAAATCACAAACAAGCAACCTTTCCTATACCTGGGTCAAAGTTTGTGTGTATGCATTCATTTCCTTTTCCTTAGTTGAAAAAGGGACCAAACTTAGTCTGATAGGGCTACATAAAGATTCCAACTCCAAAAGAAACCTAAATAGAGCCTCGCTGCCAGTCAAGAATCTATAGCCCCAATGAGGTTATCACTATGACCCTCCCTAGTATAGCTCTACTTCCAGTTGAACATCCATAGCCCTAGTAGAGATACTAGGATACCCCTGGTAAGGTGAACATTTCTTTTAATTTTCAATATTTTATTTTTCCTCTCTTCTTGATATTCTCTTTGAGATATTTTAAACTTTCCTTTTCACCTTGCAAGCAATGAAGCTCACACTTAGGGGTGAGAACCATAGTGACGTTAGAGCATAATATTCAATTTTTCACCTAGTCAGACTTCATAAAAACCATATGCAACCTTAGAATATTTAAGATTCATGTGAAAATATGAGACCCAAATACATTATAGAATTTGACTTAATCAAGTGACTCCAATTCCAAGCATACACAACATTAGATGAAGGAATTCCACAAAAAAATTGTGAAAATATGATCAGATTTTGTAAAAGAAATCCCATAACATCCCCAAGCAAGTAGCCAGTCATATAGATGCAATAGGCCCAAAAGAAAGAAAGAACCCAAAGCAAGAGAAGAGCAGAAAGAAAAACCAACCAAAGCAAACCTACTCTAACTAAAGTAGAAAATGAGCAAAACAAACAAAAGAAATCCTAATCTAACCAAAGCATAAACAAAAAAAATAGAAAGGAGCCTAATCTAGCTATGTACAAGGAAAGAGTTGTAAACATCTATGGACTAGAAATAATGCTTCAAATATTGCCCATTAATAGGCTATGGGATGTCCTCTCCAGTGAGAGTTTTCAAGCAAAAAGCATTATCTCCCAGAATCTCTACAATCTGATAAGGGATGAGCCAAAGTCTATCAAATTTTTCATGCTCACCTTTTTGGTCATGGGCTTTATTCCAATTGAGAATCAAGTTAGAGATTCTAAAGGATTTCACCTTGGCTCTCCTATCAAACCATCTCTTCACTACACCCTAATGTTTGGAAAAGTTTTCTAGGGCTTCATCTCTTCTCTCTTCAAGGTGTAACAGTTCAGTCAGGCGAGCTTCATGCTTACCCTCTACATCATAATATTCATTAATGAACTGAAAGGTAGGGATCTTTAGCTAGATGGGAGTTACATGTTCCAAACCATACACTAGGTGATAAGGAGAGGTTCCTAGGGATGTCTTTTGTCTAGTGCGGTCTGCCCAAAGAACAAATATAAGATGGGTGTGCCAATCCTTGGGGTTCTTCTCTAATATCTTATGGATGACTGTCAACAAATTCTTATTGGAAGACTCAACCAAACCATTACCCTATGGATAGTAATTGGATGTAAATTTTATGAAAATTCCATGATCAAAGGCCTATTTAGAAAATTTCAATGATACAAATGCAAGACCATTATCACAAACTAAAGCCAGTGGAAATTCAAAGCAATTTATAATACATGACTCAATGAAATTGATTACCACTTCAGAAGTGCATTGTTTACATGCAAGAGCCTTAGTCCATCTGGTAAAGTAATCAGTTATGGTGAGAATATACCTATGGCCTATAGAGGAAGGTGGATTGATTGGACCTATAAAGTCCATTCCCCAATGTGCAAATGGTTTTACGTCTATAACAGGCTAAAGTGGAAGGGTTGCACATTTTTCCTTACTTGCTGGAGTTTGACATACATGACAAGTCCTCACATGGTTATGTGTGTCTTTGAACAAGGTAGGCCAATAATAGCCTACCGCCAAGATCTGATTTATAGTGGAAGGTGTTGAACCATGGCTTGTGCCATATTTTTCATGAAATTCAGTCATCACTCTCCCAAATTCTTCCTTTCCTAAGCATCTCAAATATATCCCCTCATGATTTGTCTTATACAAGATAGCTCCCTTCATCATAAAACAGTCACTCTTCAGATGCAAATCTCTCCTTTGTACTGCATTGAGATGTTCAAGACATTGTTGGTTCAATAGATAGTAGATAATTTCATCATACCAGTCTCCTAGAGACACTTCTTGGAGATGATGTTGCTGAGCAGTGAGCTCAGGACTCATCTCATCCATTTTCTTTGTCAATCCTTTCCCTCTCAAAAGTTTTATGGGTTGGATCTCAATATCATATTTCTACAACATAGTTACCCACTTAGCTCTACGTTCTCCCAATTCATTGTGCATCAACAAAAGCTTGATTGCTGGATCAGGTACTATGGCAAAGACCTTATTTGTCAAGATATAGTGTCTGAATTTCTTCACATCCTAGACCAGGGCATAGGCTTGCTTTTCCACATTAGGATATCTCTATTCTGCATCCTTTAAAGGAGCACTCATAAAAGCTATGGGATTTTCATCGCCTTGGTCAGAATTTTTAGTTAACATTCCAACACAATAATGGTCAGAAGCAAATGAGTATATATAAAAAGGCTTGACATAATCTAGACTCACCAATAATGGAGCCTCAATAATAGCTCTCTTGATTTATGCAAATGCTTCCTTAGCTTATGTAATCCATTCAATCTTTACTTCTTGTTTTAGCATAGCATTCAAGGGCTTCACTATCTCTGCAAATCCAGTGATGAAATTTCTGACAAAGTTAGTTTTCCCAAAGAATGACTTCATCTCCTTTTTTCTCGTAGGGGGCTGAGTTTTTAGTATAGCCTCCTCTCATTCTAGACCAATGGTAATGCCCTATTTTGAAATGACATGCCCTAACATTTTTCCCTCAGTGACTCCAAAAATGTATTTCTTCAAATTAAGTGAGATGCCAAACTCTCTGCATGTTTGGAATACTTTTCATAAATCTGCTATGTGATCACCTCGCCTCTTAGAAAAAACTATCAAATCATCCACATAAATAATGATGAACTTACCAATGATTTATTTGAAGGAAATATCCATAACTCTCTAGAATGTAGTTCCAACATTGATTAATCCAAAGGGAATTCTTCTATAATAAAAAGTTCCCCATTTTGTAGTAAAGGTAGGTTTATGCCTATCCTCATATTGTACAATAGCTTGATTGTACCCAGAGTACCCATCTAGAAAAGACATAATTTGAGATCCATTGACAATTTGAAGTACTTCATCCAGGGAAGGAACTGGATAATTATCTTTTTTTGAAGCCCTATTAAGGTTCCTAAAATCAACACATAGTCTAATTTCTCTTTTTTTCTTCCTTACTGAAACCAAGTTTGCAATCCATGTTGAGTGTCTTACTAGAAATATGATTCATGCTAAAAGTAGCTTCTGCACCTCCCTCTGAATGATGGGTTCTAGTTGAGCATTAATTGGCCTTTGCCTTTTCCTAAATGGTCTAATATTTGACTTCAAGGGAATAGTGTGTGTGATGATCGAAGTATCATATGTCTTTAAGTCCTCATAACTCTAGGCTAACACATCCTGATAGGTGTGTAATGCATCAATAATTCCTCTCTTTTCCTCTGGAGTGCACACTTTACCAATAAAGACATTCTTCACACCACCCTGGGTCCCCATATTGTATGTTTCACCTTGGTTACTAAGAGACACCTTTTTCACTTGATGTTCTTGATCTTTTATCTTATCCAAATCAAAGATTCTCTCCAACTGCACCATGCCCCTTGGGATAGTATTAGTTTTTAGGTTGAGGACCCCTTCTAGGTCCATTTTTGCCTCTTGAGGTTCTACCTCATCAATCACCTGAGAAGCAAACACATCACATCTAGTGATAAAATCAAGAATGTGCTTGTCACCCTAAAACACCTGGAAATTGGTTACATTGTTTGGTACTACAGGTATTGGAGTGAGCTCCACAGTGAACTTATTCAAAATTGAAAGTAATATGGGCTGCAATGTACTAGTTGCTTGTGCTAGAGAATCTGTAGTCTAATTCTTATTTTGAGGGATCAACCAGATGTCGAAGGAATCAAATCCTACAATGAGATCTCATACTCTATGCCTATAATTAGTCATCCTTCTATCATGACATGAGTATTGTTTCCCTACTTTCCTGGCCACTAACTCAAAATATCCAAACAATTGCAAGATCCTAACTTTCTTCCTTAATGCCATTAATAACCCATGGAGAAAAGACTCATACCCAACTACATTATTAGTGCATTGGAACTGGAGCCTATGAGCAGCAAAATAAGTCTTACCTTTAGGGCTGATCAGCTTAAGTCCCACTCCAACACCCTACTTTGATTTGGATCTATCAAATATCAATGTCTAGCAACCATTAGCTCTTGATTTCCTTGAATTACCCTTGTCCTTGCTACTGCCCAAAGGCTCTTCAGGAGGCCTTGGGCCCATTCCTTTTGGATCATTTTGAATGATCTATACATCCAGGTTGATAGTTGGGGTTGGATTAATGCACCTTTGTATCTTCCCCACTAATGTTTGACACAAATGACATTCCATGTTAGAGTGAGGAGCATTATAAACTCTGCACCAAGTAGGAAGAATCAATTCTTCAAATTTCATATTTCTACCCAACTGAATCTGATCCTCCACACACTCCTAGATAAACTCTTGGAAATGATCGAGCAAGATGAGTTGTCTATCTTCTTGCTCATCAAGTTCCTTTTTTTGTTCAAGTAGTGCTTTAGAACTGCTGGCTTCTGATGTGGATTCATCAGAGGAGCTTTACAAAATAAATACTTCTTCCGTATCTGAAACAAGGGTAGCTAGTACATAGTTCCCCATGCTAACTTCTGACACCAATATCTCATTCGAAGTATTCTGATATTCAGTGATTACATACTTCATTCTTGGTTCTCTTTCAATTCTAATTTTATTTGGGACTCCTTTCTAGGGGAGCCACATGTAATAATGGTCTGTCGATGTGTATCCATTTAGTTCCTTGGTGAAATATTGACCCAAGATCAAACCATAAGTGTTAGGAATATCTACCACCTGAATATTAAGTACTTGTTGCACTCTAGGGTCCAAAGCAACTTGCACGGGGATCATGTTTAGTTCTCCTACTATATTTACCTTTGTCTTGTCCAATTGGGTTACCTTCTTCTAAGAGGATACAGGGGTAATACCGAGAGATCTATAGACAACAAAAGGCATAACATTTGTAGATGCCCCTGAATCCAAAAGATAATTGTGCAGATTCTTCCCAAAGATACAAACATAAATCAGAAAGGGAGGGGTTTCCATTTTTTCCTAGAACAAACTCAACTGAGAGTCAACTTGTGCAACTTGGTTCTTATCTTTTTCTTTCCCTCTGTCTCTAGGTTGTGCTTGACTTTGGCCTTTGGGTGCCTATGAACCAAGAGGCCTACCAACTGCCTCATCGACTGCTACTCCTTGTAGTGTTGTACTTGAATTAAAAGACCCTAGGACTATATTTATGATTTCAGGAACCCTCAACAACACAAAAGTAGAAAGACTCACCTTTACTTTCCTAAATTCTTCAGTCACATATTCACCTAATTGTCCCACATTCATGTCAATGTGGGTCTCCTTAGAATGACTGGTCTACTTATCTTTTGTTGCATCAACATTGCTTCCTTTTGACACATCAAGTTTTCCTCCTTTTGCAATGTATTGTTTTGGCACCTTAGGGTAAGATGGATTATTACTAGCATGTGGGTCTTATGGAGTGCTAAAATTGTTTGGAAGAATAGATGTAGTAATCGGTCCTCCAGTTTGTGGATTCTTGTTAGGCCTACTCCTCAAATCATACTTTCTGGTAGGTTGTTGAAACATCTATACTTCTTCAACACCAGCTTCCTCTTCATCCAAGGGACTGTTATCATTCTCAATTCCCTAATTAAATAACTGAGATATTTCATCTTCATTGAGCACTTGTTCAGTCTCCTCATTTTGACTACTTGACTCCTCTTTTGATTCATTCTCTCCACCCCTCAGGAAAGGAGCATGATTCAACACCAAAACTAGGGAATCATAGGGAATTGAGGGTACCAACTCCCAACCAGTGGAGTTGTTCTCAACTTCATACTAAAATATGGAAGCAAAAATTTGAAATTCAAGAAAATCAAGCTTAGAGTGTTGACTTGTCTTGTGAAGCCTGCACCATCCAGACAAAGCAACCTCTGCTAGGTATACACCACTTAGAGGTTTTTCTTGATTGGAATCTTGATCTAGTGGAGTGGGGACTCCTCCATTATTAGGTCTGGTATTCCATGGCCTATTCTGCCTGGGTGGGTGTCACCTTTCAAAACCTTGTCCACCTTGTTGACCTCTATCAAAGTTTTGACCAAAACCTTGTTGTCTTTCAAAATTTTGGTTTCTGTCAGAATGTTTCCCTCATGCAACATCTCGGTTCTCCCTATTGTAATTTGATTGCATTCTAAACTGAGCAGCTTGGATTTGGTTGTTTTGGTACCTCAAGTAGGTTACCTCCATATTCAATTTTTTCACTTGCTCAGTTAGCTCATCTAAACTTTCCTTATCAGGACTACTATAAGGCACTAAATTAACATTGTTTGGAGGGTATCCTGACACTCCTCCAGGACCTATGGACTAATTCAAAACTTCTGAGTTCTACAAATATGTAGGGAAACTAGCCCATTGTTGTGGATGAAGGGGTTGATTGGCACAATTTTGCAGATAACTGGGTATTGGGTGAGCCTGACTTATTGGATGACCTGGGTGAGGAACCAAAGGCAACTATGGAATGTGGTTCATAATGGGAGTGTGATTAGTCAGAGTCTGGTTTAGGGATTGGAATTTCCTAGGGTGAGCAGTTGGTCCTAAATATGGCAAAGGTCCTGACAAGTGTTGCCTCAGATCGGTGTTGAGCTTAACAATCTTCGTGTATGCAGTGAGCAAAGTAGTTGGGGGATTACTTCTCCGCTTAAGGAAGGTGGATGTAAGACTATCAAGGGCTTCAAAATAGACCCCTAAGGCAATGGCATAATCCATAGCATAAGGGGCTTGTAATCTATTGTATGCATGGTGGAACCTATTGTTGAATGACCCTATAGGCTCATTAACTTCTCTCTTAACCCTAGTAAACTACATGTAGAGCTCATTGGCACTGATGGGGATTTTAAAATTCTATAGAAATGCAACCTTAAGTTCAACCCAATTATGGATTGATGCAGTAGGTAAATGATTGTACCAACAAAAGTCATCCTCTCCCAGAGAATAAGGGAAAATTCTACATGCAACATCCTCATGGTTAATCCTTCTATCTCTTAGACAAGTCTGAAAAATCCTAATATGCTCCTCTGATGTCCTATTAGGATCATTCATGTGAAACTTAGAGAAGAAATGCTAGGGGTTCTTGGGCATAAAATTATAGTTATTGAAGGATAGGGGTGATGGGTTATTTTCCAAGAAAGCCATTGGTGGAGGTGAAGGTCGTAAAGGTTGATTGATGACTGGTTGGGGTCGTTGAATGGAACCACCCTCAGAATTAGATGAACATGAGGTAGATGAGGGTGAGGATGGGGGAAATGATGGACTGGATGATGAATCCTCCCTTCTTCTAGTCCTTCTTGACCTAGTTGGAGGCGGCAGTTCTTGAAACTCTTCTTCTCCTTATGTAGATATGGTTCTCCTTTCGAGTCTCTCAGGAGAAAGGGTGTTTATAAAACACTCCAACTTGCTTATTCAGACCCTCCCTCTAGTGCCAATCCTGTTGATGGTGTTTTCTGCACAACAACAACTCAAATGGAATATATAGTATCCTATCTCTCTTCAAAGGTCAATCTCTATTGAAACAAAGATAACCCCATGGTCTCTCAGGTGTCAGGTCATGACTATGTAGTGAAACAACTCAGTGATAAATGTGAAAATGTTGGTAATCACAAAGGGACATTACAAAACAAATACTGGAAATTCTAAACTTATCATATTTTGCAACAAAATTATACTCGAATTCCTAGCTTTAACCACAATTCATAGAAATAGCAAAAGATACAGGATTTAGAAATCCTAAGATTAATATTACTCCTAAGATCAATAGTACTAAGGATGAAATAATTGGAAAGGACCAATCCATTAAAACTAATTTATACTTAACTCGGGCTATACTTTCAATCTCACAAAAATAGTGTGATATTCTAAGGAATTAAAGATTTTCAGATCATGGACACTTATTCAATTGAACTGGATAAATGCCCACAATTGAACTAAGAACACAAATATCAGGTATAGGTTGACCTTGCATAGCAATCAAAAAATCAAGAAGCTTCCCAAAGTATGAACCAGAGATCACTACAACACTCCAAGGACTAAATCACAAGAACCATTAAATTATTTAACTCTAAATCTAAAATGCATTCAGATACTTCCAAGCAATCTCAAAGATAGAATAAGAACCATGCAAGGAAAATCAATCCAGAGAAGCCACCAATAATAACACAATGTCATTGCTTGTATTGAATCACCAATAATAGCAACAATTCTGATGTTTTGTATTACAACACTTGCTTGAAAATAAAACTAACTCCTAATTCTAACTTTCTACTCTAAAATCTAATCCTGTAACCTTTTATCTAACCCACTAACTCCTAACCTTTATTTCCCAACCTAGACCAACCTTTTTTGGAAGAGAAAAAATGCCATACTTATAGAATACACCACATTGGTCCAAGCTAGGGTTACAAAGCAAGGTCAACTACCAACCAAATTAGCCTTGGATATCTCACATTAAATCACCAACCTATATTGAATGCATGAGGCATCCCCTTAGATCGGCCTGGGATCTCTACAAATCTTGGTTAAGACTGAATGCACCCCGCGGGTGACTTCCGCTATTAATGTCTCACTTGTGCAAAGCAAAAGAATTGCAATGGGAACACAACGTGAGTTTGAATATGGGTCGTCGATCAATAGCTAAGTTGGGCATCATGAATGACTCTGATCAAGTCAAGCCTGTTTGAATTTTCCACATCACGTCCAGCTCAGATGAATGGCCATCGAGCAATCATTGACTAACCCTCCTGTGTATGAGCGGGTTTCACCTGCTTGCGGCTGCAAAGTGTACTTAGTTGTATCTCATATATCCTGGAACATCTTTAAAGTATGCTCATTCTCTTGATCCTAGAGTTGCTTAACTAGCGACTGCCCTGTCTAATCCAGCCTGCATTCAAAGAGGACCACAATAAGTACCCATTATAGCATCAAAATCCAAGTTAGTTCATGATAAACAAGATGCTAATCATCCAATAAATCGAAATGATCAACCATAATCCCTTAAAATATCATTAAGGTACCCTTCTTCAATGTTCAAGATTTTCATCCCCTTGCGGAATTTGGACTAGAAGGGAATTTGGGGAATTTTAGGCCAGGTGGAAGAGCAGCCAAAACCAAATGATACCAAAAACAAAATAGGCGGAGGCAGAAATAGAAATAGGTGGAGGCGGAAACAAAAATAGGTGGAAAGAAGAACAAAAAATAGGTGAAGGTGGAACCAAAACTAGACGGAGGCGGAACCAAAACCAAATGGAGGTGGAAACAAAATAGGCAGAGGTGGAAACAAAAATAGGCAGAAGGAAGAACCAAAAATAGGTGAAGGAGGAACCTAAACTAGATGGAGGTTGAACCAAAACCAAATGGAGGTGGAAACAAAATAGGCGGAGGTGGAACCAAAACCAGATGGAGGCAGAAACAAAACAATATGGGACCTTTTGCAAAGTCTCGAGTTCAGATCCCACCTCGGTTCCATTTCTGGTGAAAGGAAAGGAGGTGAAGGAAAAAGGAAAACCAAAGAAAACCGAAGGGAGGAAACGAACCCAAAGGCCAAAGACAAGAAAAACAACAAATAAAACAAGGAAACAAGAAGTGGAGCCAGAGCCAGAATCAGAATGAAAACCTAACCAAGAACTTTGTGAAGGTTCAGAGTTTAGTTTCATCCTGCGTCCCACCTCCAAAGATGAAAGAAAAAAGGAAAACAAAAAAATCCCAAGGGAGGAAACGAACCCAAAGGCTGAACACAAGAAAAACAACAAAGAAAACAAGAAGACAGGCAACAGAGCTGGAACCGGAACTGGAATGGAAATCAAAGCAAAAAATTTGTGAAGGTTCAAAGTTTAGTTTTATGCCACGTCTTGCCTCCAAAGATGAAAGAAAACAGGAAAACCAAAGAGAACCCAAGGGAGGAAACAAACCCAAAGGTCGAACACAAGAAAAATAACAAAGAAAATCAAGATTCAAAAAGTAGAGCCGGAGTTGAAACCAGAACGGAAACCGAACCAAGAACTTTGTGAAGGTTCAGAGTTTAGTTTCATCTCGCGTCTTGCCTCCAATAAAGAAAAGGAAACAAGGTCTTAGGAGGAAAAGAACAACTCCTAATACCCAAACAAAACACCACCTAGACAAACAAAAGGCAAAGGGAACCCACCTCCAGAGAGGACATCCACAAGACTCCTTGACCACTAACTTAGAATAGGGGCACTTTACAAACAAAACAAGCATTTAGGAATAGTGCAAAGTAACCAAATCCCATGACCAAAGGACCAAAGCATCAAAGACCAAAATCTCATGATTTTCAAAGACAAGCTCAAAAGGCATGGCAATAGAAAAGAGCCAAAAGACTAGGAAAAAGAGGGTCCCTACTTTCAACGGGGCATGTGTGCAAAAACTGCACAATAGGTTCTTGCAATGTGCAATTTTGATTAAATGTGGATTATTGATAATTTCTTTATTAATATTTTTTTTTAATTTTCTTTTGTGTTATTCCAATAGTATAAAAATTTATGTTTGGGGCTACTTATCCATTTCAAATATTATGATAGTCATTTTTTCCTCAAGGAATTATTTAATTTACTTCAATTAAGATTTTCTAATGTGGCCACTCTTGAATCTTACTAAAAATATTTTTTTAGAGTAATTTTATTGCAATTTTGGTTCATCAATTTATAATTGTTGTTTTGAGTTTTTCTTATTGTATGCAACTGTTGGAAAAATATGTCAATGTGACTATTGTAAATTATCATATGTATTAGATGTTCCCTAGTAAGTCATATGGAGGAGTAGATGCATCAAAGAATTATACTATGAAGATGGGGTTGCAAATGCGACTAGTATTGGACAATCGTAATCTATTCCCCCTCACTCTATGTGTTCTTCTTTTGTACCTTCCTTTTCAAGGCTAACCCCCTTAAACAAATAAGGGGAAGGTACTATGAAATTTATGGAGGGGTCCTTAGAGAAGGAACTAGAGACCATGGATCATATCTCCCAATGGTTGCATATTTTTTATTGTACTTTTGATACTCAAATACTTGGTTTTGGTTTAATGGATACTTAGTTATTGACACATCGGTTCTACATATGCACATTATTTGAAATGATATGAGCTATGTTGATATATTCATATATTTTGATATATATTTGGCACAATTCATTCTCATAAAAACCATTGTGTGAACCTCGTGTTGTGAATTGTGTAGACATATTCATAGTGTATGTAATTAGTTAGTAGTAGGTGAGATGATTAATTGTGAATGATGTGATATGATATTTATGGCTAAAGAAGGGAAATTACATGTATTTACAAATATGATAAAATAAGAGATCTTGATATTAGAAGAAATGATAGTTTAAAATTTTAAGTAAATGTTATTTGTGAATTGAATTGCTTCAAATGTTAGAAGAAAGTTAGAGTGGTATTTGCATTCTTGATTATAGCCTTATTCCTAAAGGATGATGGTAATAAATTAGGAACTATGTGGTTAATTTTAGAATCCATTATTATGAACTACAGTAACACAATGTTGTATTGTATGAAATTTATTTCTAATTATTATATTAATTCATGTGTGAGAAAATTATTTGTTTTTCTCTTATCATGTAATATGAATAGTTTCATAAAAATTAGAGAATAATAATAAACCTTCAACAACTATATATAATAAAAAGTTGGAACTTTGTCCTAAAAGCCTTAGTGACTTCAAAGATGAAGTCTAAGATAAAGGTATGTGGATGCAAGGCCCCTCATTGTGTGAAACTAATATAAACCCTATTTTCTAAGGTGTAATAAACTAATTGATAGTTAGATAGAGAAAATTTGACAAATGAAGTGACTATGTTGTCATGTTGAGATATCATGGGCTATATAGGTAAATCCTAGAAAAATTATCGCTCCTCATTCAAATACCTAGACATGAATATATTCAATTAGTAAAGGAGTTTAATAATGTATCAGGGATTGTGTTAATTAGGGATTTATAACTCTTATATCATAGTAAATATTTTATAATCCAATATGGTCACCTAGCTTAAAGGATTTTATGATGAATCAATAGACTATCCAAGAGTATCTTGCACATTTGAGAGAAATAAAATTATAGAATATTAAAATCTAAAAAGTAACTATCTAGTGCTTCTGTGAGTTCTCATGTTATGATGAAGTTAATGGTGAGTCATCAAACATTGGTGACGACTACTATGGGATGGACCTAACATTGAAACTAGTGTAAGTCAGATGACTTGATACCTTACAATGCATCACATGATTAATGATAAGTTTGATTAGTAAAAGATATTGACTATGATTTAATGATAGGTATTGATAACTTCAATATGTTTTCAGAAAATCATATTTTGAAAGGTAAAATTGATAACATGATACAAGATGAATTTACAATCAGATAATAACCTAAAAAAATTAGATCATTACTTGGGTTAACTGATGTTATTCTATAAGTATTATAGGAAATGTTACTTATGGAGAGTGACTCCATAGCACCACTGCCCCTATATCTTGCACTAGAAATTAACACCCCTGAACATAGTTGTTTGTATTTTTATTAATGTTTACCTTGACTACCTATAGATGTTGAAGAGGAAATAAACTTATCCTATTTTACCACCATTCAAGAAACATATCTAATGAATTTTTACTTGTATGAATCTTTTCCAGCTTCAATTGTCGATCCTTGAAAACTAACCATATGAAGTGATATATCATCTATATGTGTTTTGTATTTGAATGCAGAGAAAAAAATTAGCAATATGAATGACACTCTTGCTATCGGTAAATAAATATTTATCATCCTAAAGTGTTCCCAATTCCTCTAAAAATATCATAGACAAATAATCTCCTTTCATGCCTTTGTTGTAAAAATACACTTTTCCTATGTGGTTGATAAAAAGACCTTTTGTAGCCTTAAAATACAACTAGTTATTGTCTCACCAACAATGAACACATAACATGTAGTTCTTATCCCAATGTCCATATCACTTGTTAAATCTAAGTCAACATAACTTTGTAAAATAGTGTTAGATCCCCAAAATATATTTTTTATTGGTTGTCCCTCTCAAATACCCCATAATCCATTTAACCGCATTCCAAATCTCCATTCTAAAATTACTCATGTGACTGCTCACAACTGTAATGAAATCTTGGAATTTTTTTCTTCCTCTCATGTCTTTTGACACTTCTCCTTAGTCATATTAATGAATAGACAAAAGGGTGTTGACATCTTTAGCATTTTTTATATTAAATATTTTTAACACCTTATGAATATAATCACTTTGAGATAGAGTTATTTTTTGTTCTTCCTATATCATGAAATTCTCATACCAAGTATTTTTTTAGCTACACCCAAATCCTTCATCGAAAAATACTTTGCTAACTTCTATTTTAACTCATTAATGTAATACATGTTAGACAATGCAAAAATCATATAATCAATATATAAATATAGAATAATATAAATAACTTTATCCAACCTCATAAAATAAATATAATGGTCTAAGTGAAATTGAATGTAACCTTTCTCAACTGTAAAACTATCAAATTTTCAGTACCATTATCGAGGTTATTTTTTCAAGCCATACAAACCCTTTTTAATCTATGCACTAAATTGTCCTTACCTCTGACCTCAAATCCTTGTCATTCTTCATATATATTTATTCCCCTTAATCCCCATGGAGATTGTAAAATGTCACATCTATTTGTTCAAGATGCAAATATTATGCACCCATAATTCTTAGAACACTATGAACATAAGTCATTTTAACAACCAAATAAAATATTTCATCAAAATCAATACCTTTTTTTTGTGAAAATCTATTTACCAAAAGTTTGGATTTAAATAATTTCTTACTATAAATGAGAGATTCACTAACTTCAATACAAGGGAGTCTCAAGGAGAAAATGGCTCTCGGTTTACTTAGGGGTCAATGTTTAGGTGAAGAGTATTTACATAACTTAATTAAATAAAAGCTAAAGTACTAATGACAGGAATAATAAAATCACTTAGTTACAAAAGTTAATTCAAAAATAAAAATCTCTAGTATATAGAAATGGAAAGTACATAAATCATAGATTTTACCCTCAGGAGGATTAAGCCTTGGCCATGGATGACAATGTGTTGCAAGGATATATGTACCCCACATTGTCATCTCTAGTAAAATAGAAATATTTTTTTTAAATATATAAAGTCCAGCTTATCAAATCTATACATCTACACACATAATAGGGAGGGAAAAAGTTGGAGGATATTTTGGGGGATTTCCTCAATCAAACCCCTTATTTTTGTGTTTCCACCACCAAAAATAGATAGATAAATAGAGGTAGGCTAAAATACATGAAATAAAAATATGTGTGAAAGAAACAAACCCCACAGAGGAGGATAACCCATATCATAGTTATAAACATGAGTAATAGAAACAAACCTACAAAGGAGGAGAAACCCTATTATGAATAAAGTAGACAAGATCAAGTAGATAGTATTAAATAAACAAGATAGGAATATAAGATATAATTATCAACAACCTATGGTTCCCGTCTTGGCTTGATAGATATAATAAGCTTTCACGCAAGAGAGCCTTGATTGTTGCTTGAGAGAAAATTGGTAGAGCTTCACTATGGAAGCAAGAGAGAGAGATAAAATGAGAAGAATGGTTTAGAATTTGAGAGAAATATTAAATGAGATAATTTAATAATGAATGAGAATGAGAGGGTAAAATGAGCTTTTGTGAGGTTCCATGGGCAAGAGGTGTCATTACTTCTATGCTTCTACAAAAATGACACATATCATAGGAAAATTATGTAAAATATTCTCATTTGGGTCATAGAAATTTTTGGGATGCTAGTGCATCACGGAGACATCTATGTATCATGCAAATATACTTCTCAAAAAGTTTCACACATAAAGTATTTAGGATATTAGTGCTTCATCATTATCACCTATGAATTTGGAATATTGAAATTTTGACTTATAGGTTTTTGTCATAAATATAATAGGATAGATGTTGAAGTTTGAAATTCCAATGGGGTACAATTTTACGACACTAAATTTCTCCCCCACATTAGTGAGCTGATTTCTTTTTCAAAAAGATCAGTTGCATTAATGTAGTTAAGAAGACATAAACACTCAATTTAAAAATTTAGAAAGTTTACAATTTTTTCCCAAAAAAGGACATGGTAGAGGTTGAAAAGGCCAAGTAGGTAGATACTAAGAATAAACTCAGTGTTTGAGCTTGATCAAAAAGTAAAATTTCTGACAGGATGTTTCATTCTATAAAACATGAAATTGGGTCAGTTTCAAAATTAGAAGAAGCTATCACAGTGAGAAGAATGCTTAAGAAAATTTTGGTGAATGAAAAGAAAACTATGAGGAGGAAGTGAGTATATGCCCCCTCCTATTTTAACCCTAGCTAGGTGGGTGAAAATAGGAAGGAGGGAAAGGATAATTTTGTCATGAAAAATATTTAAAAAATGGCCTATATATGCCTAGTTTGGGCCCATGGAAGGTCATTTTCACTATTCACTACGAGTTTTTTTTTTTTAGAGTTGTTAGAAAAATGCCTCATAGATGAGACTATTGTATTTTTCAAGCATTGAACAACTACCCACTGATGTAGCAAGGGGCGACCAATTGAATGAGATACGAGAAAATTCTCTCCCAAAATTGTATTATTTGCATGTTTTTAGTCTTAGAATTATTTCTAGCAGTGCAGGTATCCACTTGGTGTGATGGCATCCTTTGGATGTGTTGACATCTTACTGACACATCAACGTCCATTTGTCATGCTTGTATTTTTTCTACATGATATCATTTTATAGTTCAACCTTAAATTCCAATAGGCCACATAAATGTTTATGCATCATGTTGTAGTTGTAGAGATAGATAGATAATTTTTTATGATGTAGAGTTTGAATATTTTTGAAATATGGAATAAAAATGGATTGTAATTACATGATGCTTTATGTTTTTATAGGATTTTCTTGAGATCCGAGAGCACTGTGTCAGTACGATTTTGACACTGCTACAAAGTTGTAGTGCTAAGATTTGTACCGATGACTATGGGCTATTATAGTGGGTTAGGTTGTAATGCCCCTCCACACTAACCCAAAAGGACAACAAAAAATCTAACATTTATAGAATAGTTTTTTTTTAAGTAAAACTAATATGAAGTGTAAATTAACATACAACACTAATAATGAAACCATACATACATATCATCTACCTAGTCCTTTGGGGTAACTTGATTTCATTACTAGCGAACCTTTCTAACATGATCCAATCATCATAATGATGATAAACTACTCACAAGTATACAAATTCACAACCATGATAAATAATAAGTATATAGTGTACATAAATCCATTACATTACATAAATGATAAACATCCATATGAGAACACATGATAATACCGAGGATATATACTTCACATTTATTATAAGATTTTACATTGTACAAAAATTACAACACCATACCCATACATGGGATTAAAAAACATGTTACAACAAACCTCCCTTATAACAAAGGGAAGGATTCCTCATTTAGATAATGAAATTAATCATAAAGGAATATAGAACATAGCACTAAAAATCTCACCAACACTCGAAATATTAGGAACCATTACAACCGGTACAACTCTGCACATCATGATCATTGGTGGGGAACCCAATGGGTGCATAGCACACTCCACCCAACTATGTGGACCCTAAGGTCCACCCCCATGCTCGGAGATGAAAATAGGACCCACAACATATAATAGTCAATTGAAAAAGGTTAATAAGACTCCACAACCAAAAGTCAATGAGACAAAACATAATATCAACCACTTCCAAAGGTACCTGAACCACAAGGGGAAAACAACAACATACAAGACTAGTAAATGGAAGTGTGTCATCACATGGCTTGATATGAGTTACCCAATGTGGATATTTCTAGGTCTCGGCCCCCATCTTGGGTTACCCTGGTGACCTCAACTGATCCCTAGCCCCCATTCTTATACATGTAGAATCAACTTACCTATCTTGAAGACAAGGTAGTTGATTTTCCATTCTAGGCGATGGGGAAGGATTGGTTGGAACACTCACTGTTCCAAGCCCTAGGTCCTAGTCCTCAAGAACCCCTGTGGTGTCACTCTCCACCACCTTAACCTACAGGACCTAATGCTTGTTAGGCACCCTTGGTTAACCTGGCCAACCCTACTACCATCTCCACTTCCCTAACCAAGTCAATCTTGGTGCTCTCTCTGCCATTTCCTCTTTAACCCTCAACCTTCCTAAGGGCTAGCTATCTAACCAACCTTCACAAATCTGTTGCAGGGGTGTGTGATGTCTTTCCTGGCTTCAAGACCATCCCTCTAGGGTTCCTGACCTTCCACCAAGCTTCATTTCTGCATCGCTCTCACCAAACCCTCTTCTAGGGTTTAAAAAGACTACAAGCCTTGAGCCCCCAAATTAGGTCTCCTAGCCCGAGAAAAGTGGAAACCACTACAAAGTTCTCCAAAGGACCTAAGTTCTTTTATTGGGATTCATGCTTCCAATGACCACACCTTGATGAATTTTTGGGTTTTGTGCTTGTACTGTCTGTACCATGCTCTATCCTTGAGTTGAGTCACTTTAGGTCAGTTTTTGGTTATTTCTTGACCTGCTCCGAGGACAGTCAATTGTTGCCTTCTCCTTATGGTTTTTCAAGGCTCCAATCTCCTTTCCTGACCTTTGCAAGGTCTCCTACATCCACCACACACCTTCGTTTTCCAGGGAATTGACACCCCTGCAACCTAAGTGCTTTGCACTTGTTTCTTGACTGTCCTAGCCAGGCACTGTCAAGCCCACCTAGGAATAGTTCTTAACCATTCCTCCTACCTTCTTGGACACTCCTACACCTACAATATGTACACATAGGGAGTCTAGCTCCATTCCCCAAGCAACCGTATAGGTACAGTGGGTAAAGAAACTAAGACCCCATACTTGCCAGTTTAACAGTCAGGATAGAATTTGACAAGAAAACAAAACAATTAACTAATAACACCCCTGTCGATTGAACTCACACTCTACAAACTACCACACAATAATAAAGAAAAACAACTTATCATTAATTAAAACATACTACAGGTCTGATCGCTCATGGTCAACAGATAACAAGAAAACACAGAATTTTAGTCTTTAATTCACACTGTCCTTCATTGGCATTGATTCAAATTTTCAAACTTACAAAACAAACTCTATGCCTTCCAACCCCACACATTGGTTGAGGCACACCTTAAATACATCCTCCAAGTCATTTAGGCTCGAGCCTCAACTGTTCCTTGGCCGGTTAAGTCCTTTAAAACCCTCTTTGCCAAAATTTGCAAAACACACTAGTCCCAATTTTGCAAAACAAAACTATCCACTAAGCTTGAGTGTCACAACTCATAAAAAAACCTCTACTGATAGCTCCTGACTGAGCTTTATTTAAGCCTAACTCATAAAGCAATGGTCCACATGACCTCAACATAAGAAAAGCAAAAAAAAACAAAAAATTTCCTATTTCCTAAGCAATTTTCCTAGGTGCTCCTGCACCATTCTCCCCCTCCCAACATGAACATTAAGAAGTAGAAGGAGAGAGCAAGGACAAATCAATCCCAAGCCTCTTGAACTGATCCTCTTGTACCCATGTAGCTTCTGACTCATGCTTATGCTTCCACTTGATTAGGTGCTCCATGTACACCTTGTGTCTTGTAGACGTTTTTACCCTTGACTCCAAGATTCTCTCAGCTTGGTGCTTGTCCTGATTAGGTAGGGGTATCTTGTTGATGTCCTTGAAGAGCTCTAGACTATCCTAATCCATTTCCTTGACTGACCCCTTATATTTGATCAAGTCAGCAACATTAAAAATCGGTGAGATTCCTAAGTCAGTAGGTAGTTCAATCTTGTATGCATTTTTGCTATACTTGGCCAAGATCTTGCATGGTCCTATTCTCTTCATCTGGAGCTTGGTTGAGACTCCCTTCTGCAACCTAGACTTTTTGAGGTGAACCATGACATAATCACCCACTACAAATTGTACATCCTTCCTTGACTGATCTACCTTTTCCGTCAACTTTTGTGTAGCTTCGTTGACTGTCTTCCTCACCTGCTCCTGTATCTCTTTCATGGTCTAACTGAAGGCTTCAGCATGTCCACTTCTATGTTCCATGGTTCCTAAATCTCTGAGCTCACAAATACCTCTTGGGTACATCCCATACACAACCTCAAAAGGACTTTTCCCTATAGTTCTGTTGACACTATCATTATAGGCATACTCAGCTTGTGAGATGACCATATCCCAAGTCTGTCCATACTCCTTTGTTAGACACCTCAGTAGGTTACCTAGCACCATGTTAACCACCTCTGTTTGTCCATTGGTCTAAGGATGATAGGAAGATCCAAATGACATATTGGTTCCCAACCTATTCCATAGAGTCTTCCAAAAGTGACTCATGAATTTAACATCCCTGTCTGAAACTATGCTTAAAGGTAAGCCATGAATCCTTACAACCTCCTTGAAAAAGAGATGAGCTATGTAACTGGCATCATGAGTAGTTTTACAAGGTATAAAATGACTCATTTTACTAAATCTGTCCACCACTACATAGACACTGTCAAAACTAGTTTTGGTCTTAGGAAGGCCTACCACAAAATCCATGCTCACATACTCCCAAGGTCTGTTATGAATTGGTAGGGGTTGATAAAGACCAGCATTACTAGCTCCTCCCTTAGCTCTCATACATACAACACACTGTTCCACATATTTCTAACATCTCTTCCCAACTTAGGCCAATAGTAAAATCTTTGAACTAGCTCTAATGTCTTATTGATGCCAAAATGTCCACTAAGACTGCCATTGTGCTTTTCTTGAATGAGGTTTTCTCTCATTGACCCTTTAGGAACACACAACTGATTTCCTTTAAACAACAAGCCACTTTGCAATGTATACTCAGCATACTGACTATGAAAATGATTCTCAAAGTCTAAACATACCTTATATACCCCTGAAAAATCTTCATCCTCTCCATAGAGATCTTTAAAGCTTTCAATCCCTATGCTCTTCACTTGTATCTCGTGAACTGTCAATAACTTCCTACTCAATGCATCTGCTACCTTATTCATCTACCCCTTCTTGTGCTTGATGGTGAAGGTAAAAGCTTGGATGTATTCCATCCACTTCAAGTGCCTATTGCTCAATTTCTCTTGGGTATTCATATAGCTGAGTGCTTGGTTGTCTGTAGAGACTACAAACTCCTTGGGTAGAAGATAATGCCTCCATTTCCTAAGTGATTGAACCAAAGCATAAAGTTCCAAGTCATAGGTTGAGTATTTCTTCTTTGCTTCATTAAGCTTCTCACTAAAGAAGGCTATAGGGCTGCCCTCTTGCACTCCTCCAACTGCCACTCCACTTGCATCACACTCAATAGTGAACAATTTGTCAAAACTAGGTAATAAGATTATGGTTTGAGTTGCTACTTCTTGTTTCAGTTTTTCAAACCCTCTCTCAGCTGCTTGAGTCCACACAAACTTGGTTTTCACACCACCTTTTATTGTCTCTAGAACCGATGCACAAATACCACTAAAGTTCCTTATGAATTTCCTACAGAATTGGGCCAATCCATGGAAACTTCTTACCTCAGTCCCTATTGTTGGTGTAGGCTAGTTTATGATTGCCTCCACCTTGCTTGGGTCCATTTTCAATGATCCCTTAGACACTACAAACCCCAAATATACAAGTTCTTGTTTGAGAAATTCACACTTTTCCTCTTGCAATCTTCTAAGTACTAACTCCACATGTTTGAGATGCTCCTCTGCTATCTTGCTAAAGATGAGGATGTCATCCAGGTATACAACCACAAATACTCCTGTGAAATCCTTTAGTGCTTCATTCATGAGTCTCATGAATGTGCTAGGTGCATTGGAAAGGCCAAATGGCATCACTCTCCATTCATATAAACCATCTGTTGTCTTGAATATTGTCTTCCATTCATCACCATCCTTAATTCCGATCTAATAGTATCCACTTTTTAAATCCAATTTTGTCTAGTATTGAGCCCCTCCAAGACAATCCATTAAGTCTTCAATTCTAGGGATAGGAAACCTATACCTAATTTTTTTTCTATTGATTGCTCTAGAATTAGTACATAACCTCCATTTGCCTCCCTTCTTAGTTGCCAAGACTACTGGTACTGCACATGGGCTGATGCTCTTTTGTATCAATTTCTGATCCAACAATTCTTGCACTTGTCTAGCTACTTCCAAGTTCTGATCCGGTGTCAACTTATATGCTACTTTGTTAGATAATGAGGCTCCAGGTATGAAATCTATTTGATGGCTAATAGCTCTTTTTGGAGGTAAGGTTGTAGGTGTACCATCACTTACTATGTCCTTGTACTTATCAAATAAATTCTAGACTGCTCCTGGTATGACTGGTTTCTCCATCTTCTCTTCCTGTTTGGACTGCAATAACACTACATATCCTTCTCCACCTTCATGTAGGGTGTTGAGGAACTCTTTTCCACTACTAGTTAGCACACTTGGTGTCTTGGACTGTGCTTCATCTTCTTCTGACAAGGACTGCAATTTAAAAGTCTTCTCATCCTTCTTAAATGAGATTGTATTCTCTTTACCATCATACACAACACTCCTATCATATTTCCATGATCTACCCAATAGTATATGACATGCATCCATGGGTAAGACATCACAAACTAAATTGTCCTTGTACCCTCCAATGGAAAACTCCACCGTTACTTGTTCATTTACCAAGACACTTTGCCCTTTGTTAAGCCATGTGACCTTATAGGGATTGGTATGGGGTACCTTCTTCAATTTTAGTTTCATTACTACCTCCTCTAAGATTATATTGTCTATGGAACTTGAGTCTACTATCACCTTGCATACTTTACCAAGTATCTTGCACCTTACACTGAATAGAGCTCTCCTTTGCTTGGGTTCTTCTTTGACTGGTTGCCTTATCAATACTCTTCTAAACATCAGACTCTCTCCATTTTCAGATTCAATATGACTGATCTCATTTGCCTTAGGATTCATGGTGTCCTCTTGTGCATAAGCCACTCTCTTCTCATTGCTTGATGATGATGCTTTCTTCGAGCATCTATAGGCTAGGTGTCCAACTTGACCACAATGATAGCATTTCATGGTTGCAAAATAGGAATTACTCCTGCCTACTCCTCTTCCTCTATTTGATCCTCCTTGAGAACCTCTACCTCTATTATACCCTCCTCTAGAAGGTGTTTCATTGCCATGATCTGTGGTTTTGAGTTCTCCTTGGTTTCTTTGGTCATTACCTCTACCTTGGTAACCTCCACGCAGTCCTCTTTGATCTCTATGATCTCTACCTTTACCTCTACCTTTAAAAGCCTGATCTTGCTTCCTCTTGATTCTCTCCTCAATCTTGATAGCTAATTGATAGCATTGATGCACTGTCTTTGGACTCAAAAGAGCCATCTCCTCTTGAATGTTCCATTTCAATCCATTAAGATATCTAGCCACTTTGAGGATTTCATCTTCAGACACATTGGACCTCATACAAAGTTTTTGGAACTCCTCTGTATAGGTATTCACATCTAGATCTTTCTTCCTTAGGCTTTGTCTCTTCTTGTGTAGTTGAATCTCATAGTCATCAAGCATTTAGGCTTCTCTCACCTTTGCAACCATACCTTTCCAAGTTGAGATGGGTTTCTTTCCTTCCTTCTCCCTCTCTGGTTGGATGAATTTCCACCATGCCAAAGTTGATCCTCTCAATTTGGATTTAGCCACCTTTACCTTTTGTGCCTCTATGACTCCATCACATTCAAAATGGTTCTCCATACCTTCTATCCAATCCATAACTAGATCAGCTTCCATCTTTCCACTAAACATTGGTATTCCTTCAAGTGCCTTCCCACTTAGCTTTCAATGCCTTCAAGAAAGGCTCCTCCTATAAAACAGGGTCAGGTTGAGGAATCTTGTCCTCCTCTGCAATCTCTTCATGCTTAGGTACCCTTTTGATGTGCTCATCATCCTTGTTCAGTACATTGCTTAATGTCTCCTCCAATTGTGGAAATCTTTCCTTTAGTCTCCTATTATCTTCTTCTTGGTCTTCAACCTTCTTTTCCAACTCAACATTTATCACCATGATTATGGAACCAACTGATTCCAAGTCTGACATACAAGTTCACTCCCAAATCTTTCACTCGCTCTGATACCAATCTGATGGGGAAGGGTTGGTTGGAACACTCACTGTTCCAAGCCCAGGGTCCTAGTCCTCAAGAACCCCTATGGTGTCACTCTCCACCACCTTAACCTATAGGCCCTAATGCTTGTTAGCCACCCCTACTTAACCTGGCCAACCCTACTACCATCTCCACTTCCCTAACCAAGTCAATCTTGGTGCTCTCTTTGCCATTTCCTCTTTAACCCTCAACCTTCCTAAGGGCTAGCTATCTAACCAACCTTCAAAAATCTGTTCCATGGGTGTGTGATGTCATTCCTGGCTTCAAGACCATCCCTCTAGGGTTCCTGACCTTCCACCAAGCTTCATTTCTCCATCGCTCTCACCAAACCCTCTTCTAGGGTTTAAAAAGACTACAAGCCTTGAGCCCCCCCCAATTAGGTCTCCTAGC
The DNA here is from genome assembly GCA_007115665.2 of Sequoiadendron giganteum. Taxonomy (NCBI): domain Eukaryota; kingdom Viridiplantae; phylum Streptophyta; class Pinopsida; order Cupressales; family Cupressaceae; genus Sequoiadendron; species Sequoiadendron giganteum. The sequence goes on from CM021108.1 coordinate 243,584,949, forward strand.
TCGAGAAAAGTGGAAACCACTACAAATTTCTCCAAAGGACCTAAGTTCTTTTATTGGGATTCATGCTTCCAATGACCACACCTTGATGAATTTTGGGGTTTTGTGCCTATACTGTCCGTACCATGCTTTGTCCTTGAGTTGAGTCACTTTAGGTCAGTTTTTGGTGATTTCCTGACCTGCTCCAAGGACAGTCAGTTGTTGCCTTCTCCTTATGGTTTTTCAAGGCTCCAATCTCCTTTCCTAACCTCTGCAAGGTCTCCTGCATCCACCACACACCTTGGTTTGCTAGGGAATTGACACCCCTGCAACCTAAGTGCTTTGCACTTATTTCTTGACTGTCCTAGCCGGGCACTGTCAAGCCCGCCTAGGAACAGTTCTTAACCATTCCTCCTACCTTCTTTGACACTCCTACACCTACAATATGTACACATAGGGAGTCTAGATCCATTCCCCAAGCAACCGTAAACTAGGTACAGTGGGAAAAGAAACTAAGACCCCATACTTGCCAGTTTAACAATCAAGACAAAATTTGACAAGAAAACAAAACAATTAACTAATAACACCCCTGTCGATTGAACTCACACTCTACAAACTACCACACAAGCATAAAGAAAAACAACTTATCATTAATTACAACATCCTATAGGTCTGATCGCTCCTGATCAACAGATAACAAGAAAACACAGAATTTTAGTCTTTAATTCACACTGTCCTTCATTGGCATTGATTCAAATTTTCAAGCTTACAAAACAAACACTATGCCTTCCAACCCCACACATTGGTCGAGGCACACCTTAAATACATCCTCCAAGTCATTTAGGCTCGAGCCTCAACTGTTCCTTGGCCGGTTAAGTCCTTCCAAACCCTCTTTGCCAAAATTTGCAAAACACACTAGTCTCAATTTTGCAAAACCAAACTATCCACTAAGCTTGAGTGTCACAACTCATAAAAACACCTCTACTGATAGCTTATGACTGTTCTTTATTTAAGCCTAACTCATAAATCAATGGTCCACATTACCTCAACATAAGAAAAGCAAAAAAAAACAAAAACTTTCCTATTTCCTAAGCAATTTTCCTAGGTGCTTCCTAGGTGCTCCTGCACCACTAGGCCTTATCATCTCATCTCAAGCCTAAACAAGCACTTGATCCATGAGAGAGGAATTCATTATCTTTAGTTAGTGTGATTACCACCCACCCCCTAACTAGTTATTAGGTTGTCACTTGATTAACTCAACTTCCACACGAGTTACCCTGGATACCTCTTAGGGTTCTAGCCCCTATGGAAAGTCACACTCCCTACTAGCAACAAAATCTCATAATCAAAAATGGGAAATCCATCTTGCAAAACTATTAAAACCAATAAGAAAAAGTACCAAGTGAGGCATGCACCATCTCACGCTAGAACTTCATAATAAAACACCTTCCAAGTGCAAGGATAAACCCACAAAATTAAAGTATAAAATCAAGTGTTCACAAAGAACCAACATGAAAATAAAATCATAAAGAAAACTCTGTCCCCCCTCCCATCCTCTAGAATAATCTCAATAACCATCTTTGTAAAAGACTTCCCCCCATAATACAAAAACCAAGAACAACACAATGTCAATATCAAACATAGTAATCAAAATTAACTTACATTTCAAAATCACACATGTATATTTCATTTCAAAGAATCAATCCACACTACAACCATGAAATACTCCATAAATAAGACCCTATTCCCACACTTCATATTACTCATTAACTAAACCTACCTAGTTCACTTCAAAGATAATTTACCACAACAATCCAATATCCAAGATACATGGTTGAATACAAACAATAATTCATAACATTATAACCAAGAATATACTCCTTAATCTAGGCATTATTCACTACAAGTAATTATGTTTAAGAAAATTCACAACAAATTACCTCACTTTCCTCAACATTTAATAAAACAAGTATTGGAATGACAAAGGATTAACTCCATTAACCATAACTATGCATATACATACATACATATACTTGACTAATCCATCACATGGAGTAGTTTTAATGTAACAAGCAATATTCTAGATTAGTCATACCTCAAGGCCCTATAAAATTTTTATTATCAATGACATACATATGTAAACTCACACCATCACACAGGCGTATCATCATAATTCATAAACATATCTCAACTGAAATATAATCCTATTTATATTATTAGATTTAAATATTGAAAACAATCACATAAATATTATCATACAAATATATATATCTAATAAACTTTAACATAATATTTTAATTAAATTCACTTAGACTACTTCCTTAATTCTTAATCATTCCCTTTCCATCTTACAATTATCTAGTTGCAAACTCTATCACTTCACCTATTCAAATTAAACCATTTAACAGAGTAGCACTTTCTACATAATTGAGTACATGGAGAAATTTACAATACAACCATTAAATAATCATAAAGAGATCATCATGTATTAATTAGCTAAGAGATAATCTAGTTCATTTACTCAAAATAAACACCTAATTATCTAATGTTTGTAATCAATTCCCTTCAATTTCAAAATGTAAGTAACTATTTACTTTCCAATATATTTATCAAATCTACCATCTACCCAAATATAAATAAGTCAATCCTATGTTATCTAATTTTTAGAACATGACAATATGACTATACTCCATTTTTTGATAATGTCATTCATTTTCAATTCACTAAAGAACTAATAATAAATTTTCTTCCACTTTGATACAATATTTAACAAAATAGACTATTTAATCCAATTTGTTACCTTTTTTTCCAAATTTTCGAAGAAAGGGATTATCTAAGCACTAAAAATCTACAACTTATTTCCTTTAAAATATATAAGGTTTAAGAATCGTTGATGAAGTATCCATTAAGGAAAAAAGGTTAGAGGGGATTTTCTGAGGTTGGAGTTAAATCTCGATTCATAGTTCAAGGAGACATAATCTATTGAAGGAGAACCACTAAGATATGATCTAAAGCACATCACATCCCTAGATATTTAAAAGTAGTTGATACCCAAGAATAAGTGCATTTCGAACTGTAGAGGTTAAGGTTTACTATTCAAAATTCCCCTTCCATAATATTGTATTCACTTGGGCTTGGAGCATGCTAGATCACCTATACCACAACCTTGAGTGATATGTGCACTATGAGTACTACAACATCACCATTGAAATGCTTATTTAGGTGTGGGTTCTTGAGCACATCTGGTGCACATAACTGGTTGGGTATCCTTAGGGCCTATTGCACAATTTTCCTTGAGTGCATGTGTAATAGTTGATACATGATTGGTGGTACAATGATTTATTATTTTGGTAGCAAATATTTGATTTTTTTATAGGGAGAGGATATTAGGTGGTGTTCATAAGGAGGATGGGGGTCCAAATGTCCAATAGGAGGTAGTTGTGGAGGATGCAATAAGATCAACTCTTCATTTGGTGGTCAAATCATATTATTTTACAATAATATAGGCATCAAGTTGCTTAATAGTTTGAATAGGTAGAGGTTCTCCCCTTGGTGGATTTGATGTACATATGTTCCAATAAGAGTGTTGATAGAGTAGGATAAAAACCCCATTCGATTATCATCAATGTGACACTTAGCAAGAACAATGGTTTAGACAAGGAAAAACCCAAGGCACTTGTGATTGATGAAATCAACATAGTAGTTGGATGGTCCTATTGGTGGCTAACAATAGGTCCCAATCTAACTTTCCAAGTAGGTTCCCCTATGGTTGATGGTGGTGCATATTGGTTTGAGGGTGAGGCATCAAAGAGCAATGGTGAGGAGGATGAGGCAACGGCAAGTAAAGAAAAAGAGAGATTGATGTAATGAAAATTTGTGTCATCATTAGTGCATGCTTGAGCTATCTCAATGGCACCACTGACCATCTAGCCAATTGTGCCTCCTATAATAGCACGACTACAACATAAATCATTACTCCCAACAATGGTGCTTCACCTTTGGATCAACACTGCTAGGGTAGGAAACCAAGTATGAGTTTGGTACATGTCATTTCAGTTTAGTTACTTCATTTCATACTTTCTCATATATATATATTCTATTGATATGGTACTGACATCATTTATTATCTCTATGGTTACAGTGTTCACATAGGAGTGGCTCGACTTCTTCAAGCAGTGTATCTTAGAGGCAGTCCTAGCCATCCAGATCCATGGGGTAGTTCTAGATGCCTATGGGGCAAGCATAGTAGGGTTCCATTCCCCATTATTTGAGTTTTTAGTGTGTCTGAGGATGACCTACGAGGAGGCACAAGTAGAGGTGGTCTAGTGAATATCTAATTTGACTATGATGATTAGGAATAGGGACCAAAGGGGTGTGGAGATCCTCTCTACACTCACCAAGTGATATTAGGCCATGATGTAGGCTGAAAGTGTTGAGTAGGCACATGATTCCCTATAGATTCTAGTCAATGAACTCAAAAAGTAGTTAGAGGCTGGGTATGTGTATGATCATCATGGAAAAAATAGGCCCTTAAGCGGCGATGAAAATTTAGAAAATCAAAGTTAGGCAACTTGACGTAAAAATTTGAATAAGTTATCTATATTATTTCACAAATATTAAGAATAAGATCTGTAGCAAATTGAATTTAGTTTCTAAACTACTAATTTTATTGAAAAATAATAAAAATCTATTTGGTGAAAATTTGAAATTTCAATGCAGTAGTACTTAAATTTTAGGGAAAAAATAAGAAGTATGTGTTTGTTTGACCACCCTAAACACAATAAATTGATAATATTTTTTATAAGATTTCAGATATAAGTATAGGACTCATGTCCCGATGTGATGCATATTTTTTTGTAATTTTTTTCCAAGTAAATAATTAATTATGAATTTTTTATTACAAAATTTAAAAAATATAAAAACTCATATGTTTGGCCACCTTAACTTGGTCAAAACTTCATGAAATTCAATTCTTTATTTTTTAATTGTATAGTACGCAAAGCATAAAATGTGACACATGTTTTAGATTAAAAATATGTGATACCATTTGAAAGCTATAGATGTTTTTCAATCAGACTATCAATCAAGAATTTAGTCATAATTCAAAAAAAGTGAATAATAATTGTTTATTAAATTCAAAGTAAAGAATAATTTATATTGGTGGAAATTTGAGAATCTCCTTTAAAAATCCTTTTCATTTCATCAATTTTGGGTTAAAAAACTCGTCAACCACATGGGCCTTCATATCACTTACATATCGCCACTTTTTGGCCCATCATGATCTTGCACATACCCGGCTATTAGGACAAAAAAATTGACCTTCAATGTCCCCAGGTACAACATCTCAAAGATTAGTTGATACAAGCTTAGTAGTGCAAGGCTTCACTAATATAGTATGTCACATCATTGTGGGAGTAGATAACTAAGCTAGGAGGGGAGATATGAGGAATGCGACCTCATAGACCATGTTCATGTCATGATCTCACCACTCTCATTCACATGTATCAATCAAACAACCTCCTCCTCCACCACCAACACTAGAGAACTCTAGGAGCCATGCATTGAAGGGATAGAAAGCTATTTTGTCTTACTATATCATCCATGCATCTCATGTTTTATTTATAGATTCATATATAGATATATAAACACCACATTTGGTGATAATGGTGTGATAAATGTACATGACATTATTTTATATATATATATATATATGAGATTTTGGATTATAATGTTTTCTTTATGTGTGTATGATTATGTGATGTATGATATTGGATATATGCCCATATTAGATACTATCATGATTTAATAAACACATATTGTATGTATTTTTAATTAATTACAATGATGTTCTAACATATGGATACAAAAATTAATCAAACACAATGCATACAGATATAACACAAATATAAAATGCATGCATATATAATTCCTAATTAAATAAATTTACTACATACACAAGTTTACATCATAACACAAAAATTAAAAAGATAATGTGTTAATGAAAAATGTCATAGCATAATAGACAGTGGCCCCTAAATAAGGATGGGCATCACGTGTATGTCATGTAGACCTTATGTATAGTATCAAGATAGATGCATTGTGTATTACTTATTTTAGAGGAGTACCATCCATATACAAAAATCCATATGGACTAGAACCATACATGGAGGTGATTATGTAAGGACCTAACCAAGTAGATTTAAACTTCCCATTTTGGTCAGGTGGCACATTTATATTTCTCTAAATCTCATAGAGAATGAGATCACCTACCTTAAAAGTATGAGAAATAACACCTTGATTGTAATTATTAAAAATATATTTTTGGTAAGCTTGGAGATGGCCAATGGCCTAAAATCATTTCTCATCAAGAGATGTAAGTTGAATTAACCACTTAGCATAGTAAGAGTTATCATCAATTAACTCTTTAGGGGAAACTTATAGAGACAAAATTTCCAACTCTAAAGGCATGATAGCTTCAACACCATAAACAAATTTTTATGGGGTTGTGCTAGTAGCCATATGAAAAATTGTGCGATAGGCCCCATAAGGTTTGATTCAATTCGGTATGCTATTCTCTACCATGTTTATTCAATTTTTTTGAAGAATTATCCCAAGAGCTTTATTGGAAAAAATTTCTTGGTCATTAGATTAAGGATAGTAAGGTGTAGAAAATCAATGTTGAATGTGAAATTTTTCTAAGAATTACTTCACCTCTTTTTTCAAAATTGAAGTAACATTATCAAAATCAAGGGTAGAAGGGAATCCAAAGTGAGAAGTGATATTATTTAGAAAAAGATAGAAATTGGTTCAACATTGGTGGGTCAAAGTTGAATAGCTTCAACCCATTTCATAAATTAATTAGTAGCTATGATGATGAAGGTATGTCCTTTAGAAGGAGGTGATATTTTTCTAATAATATCCAACCCCGATTTTTTAAATGGCCAAGGAGAGGTCTGATTCTAAAGCTCTTGTGTGGGAGCTTAGATGAGGTTACTATGTTGTTGATATTAAGAAAATTTCTTGACAAAGGAAAATTAGTCTTGCCTCATTATTTTCCAATAATATCCCATATGACTAAGTTCACACTCTGAGGATTTACCACCAAAGTGTCCACCCCTAGAGCCCAAATGAGATTCTTCAAGGGAAAGGGATATTTCAACCTTAGTGAGACATAAAAGGAGACTATTGTAGGATTTTGAATAAAGAATATTAGATAAAATAATATATATCAATTTGAATGCTTTCGTATCCAAGTGCAAGATTTTTTAGTATCACCATTGGGAAAGTTTCTTATATTCATATAATTATAGATGTGATAATACCAATCCCCTAAGTCTAAGTGAGCATACAAATCACTATCAAGATCATGTTCATTTGAGATAGCTAGAGAGTAAAGAATCTAAGTGACAAATTGATACTCATCTACACCCTTATCTGAGGGTGCAAGGGAGTCTTCTCTCACCATTACATCCATGTGGTGATTTTGTCTCTTAGGGACACTATGTATTGTAAATGAACAAAATTTATCAAGAAAGGATAAATCCAAATATCGATACTAAGATATCTATCTCTTATTAGCTTGAAATGTTTTTGCAATTTTATTTATAATAAGTTCAAATTTACCATGAAGGTAGATATTTTTAATATTCAATATCATTGCAACACATAAACTGAAAATAATGGATTAATACTCAATGGTGTTTTGATTAGATTAAAACTAGAAGGACCAGTGCCCATTACAAACCAACCATAGAGGCATATAAGGAACTCAAGAGCAATGAGAAAAAAAGAAAAATTAAATAGAAACTAAAGATTAAATAGTTTAACCACTAGTAATATAAAAAAAGAAACCCACAAAGCTAGGACCAACAAAAAACCAACAAACACCTAATGGTCTCCTAGTACATTGAGACCAATGATTGAATTTCATTCTTGCTCTAGGAGTTGGAGCTTCTTTTGAAAGTCACATACCCTTGTTGAATTGCCTTGGTATCCATCATGATGTCATGAGATGAGTTGCCCCTATTCTTTCCCTTCTTCTTTTGTGTGAGATCATCATCCACACCTTTCACCATTTGCTTCCCTTGGCTCTTCCTTAACCCATCCTGAAAAACCTGAAGGGTGAGGGCAATATTCTTCATAGTTTCTTTGTTGTAGTTGGTGATAACCATCAGGAACTACATGGTCTTCTCCTAGTTCTAGTTGATGGAATCAATCTCAATCAGAAGATTATTCTTCTCTTCCTTAGTACTAACGATGGCCCATAGATCATAAAACTCCCATCTTTCCCACCTCTCAAAGGACCTAGCCAAGGAAGTAATCATGTCCTAATGCATCTTATTCTCTACCTCCTCAGGCCATAGGACTTGATGATCCATAAGCTTGACTTCTAGAATTAGATTCTTTCTTTATCTGTGACCAACTAACCTAAGAGACATTTCATAATATCCTTTTGAGAATTAATATTCTTAAAAATTTCATTCAATTTTTTGTTTAAGGGGTCAATAGGGAGGGGAATAGACCTAGGTTAAGTACCAGGTTCATCCAAATTGACACATAGGTTGGGATAATTTTAGGGGTTAGTTTTAGAACCAAGAGGGCTACTGGGAACCTCTATGTTATGTCCCTAAGACAAGGAGTGAACATGAGAATTAGTTGGGGTCAAATTCTATGAATCATCAACATCATTAGAGCTATTAGAATATTTTATCTTTGAATAAATGGGTGTAGGTGTGGGATTCAATAGGGGAGTGAATTTGATAGGGATGGGGAGGGTATTATTATCAATACGGTATTTACCCCAGGCCTAGGTGCTATGGTGAATGGTGGGAGGAGTTTCATCAATATTGATAGAGTGTCTAGGGTCCCAAGGTAGGTTGGTAGGGTCAATGATAGTCAAGGTGTTCTTGTGCACAATAGAAGGGGAGGGAAGTAGCATATAATGAAACTTTCATAAGCACAAAATAAGGCCTTGGTGAATGGGTAATTTCTTGCATTTAGCCTAGACATTCCTAGCAGACTAGTCAAGTGAAGACATGAGCAAAAAAGGGAAATTCATCTTCATATTATACCTAAGATGATTGAGAATAGGGAAAATGTGGGTGTGAATATCGCAAAAACCACCCTTAAAGAGTGATGTACCTCATAAAAATTTCAGCAATGGTGCTCCAAATAACAGGCAGTTCTACACCCTTAAAACCATTTTGCAAACTGATCACCTTCTTTCCCTCTTTCAAGAAATATTTCATATCATCATGGTAGTAGATTTTTACTTGCGTGGAATGAAAATCCCTTCCAAAGAAATTACCATGACCTCCATAATAAGCGCAGGGGTCACCATTAAAGAAACCCCACCAACAATAATTGTCCCTTCCACTGAAGAGTTGGCGAACTCCAAAAAAAAATTGGGCTTAAAACCCTACATCCCCTCCACATACGAGGCTAACTTCCCTCATTCAAGAATAGCCTAGACCTCCTTATCTTTCTTACAACTATCAAAGTTAGTAGGTTCATCCTAGGCCAAATCCCCTCCCATTGTGAAACCCACAAATTTCAAAGCAAAGAAACACCAATAATGGAAATGGATATACAAAAACTAAAGCCACAACTAATAATAAAAATGAATAGACTCACTAGCAGGCTTAAGTTGCCATAAATGATGAGCATGGAAACCATCAAAATGAACTGACAAAAAATCTAACTTGATCTCATTTGGATAGTAATTTGACATTATTTTAAGTTAATTCAAGCACCTAACTTGGAATATGGTAGATATTATCCCATTTTACTAATTTGGAGTAAAATCTTTAAGATTTGCTAAGGCATCAAAAACTTTTTTGCCACTCCTATACAAGTGATTCACATTGAAATTACCAAGAGAAATCATGATATTGTGAGCCGAGGAGACTAGGACTTCAAGAGTGCAGTAGGGAGAGGCAAGCCCAATCATCATAAAAACCATATTCCATAAGACCCATTCAATGATTAAGTTAGAGAGCCCATCATGTGTAGAAATTTTGATGTCATGGAAGGTTGCCACCACCTCAACAAAACTAGAAGATTGAACCCCCAAGTTAACCATATAAACTAGCACTAGCTTCCCCTTGTGGTAATAGATGATCCCACCACCACCCGCTCGACCTGGGTTGGGTTTTTTCGAGCTATCAAAATTGAGGTTTAGCTAGCCAAGCTTAGGGGGGACATAGTGTAAATGGTCACTCTAGAGGGATACGAGTTGAGGGAATTAAGGGTCCCAGAAAGATTCCAAGTAGAAGAAATCAATACCTCCAAATGATTAGGATTTATTTTGGGCTTGCAAGGGGTAGCGAAATTCAACTCAACAACCTAACTAATAATTTTATTATCCACCACATACCACAAAGAACTTTTTTTTCTGAACACTATTATTATGCTCCTTCCATCCCACCTTGTGAAGAACAACAAATTCCACCAAATCTCAATGAGTAGGGGTTGAGACACCAAGGGGGACCAATAGTCCAAAATCTCATGGAAATCCTTTTTCCGAACCCAACAAGCTTTGAAAAGAGATTGATTCTTTTGCCTAACCTGCTAGAATAGGAACAATGGAAAAGAAAATGAGGAATAGACTCGACTTTATTCTCACACAAAAAACACTGGTTTCCAAGCTAAATTCCTTTTTCTTCAAATTATCTAGAGTGAGGATCCTTTTGTGATAGATATTCCACTAAAAAATATTTACTTTAGGTAAGGTATTGCCACACCAAAGCTGCATCCAATCAAGCATGGGGCTCCAAAAGCTAGAGAGGAGGTTGTAGCTAGTCTTGACATAATAAGCACCATTAAAAAATTTCTAGACCAGCGAGTCGAGCAAGTTTGAGGGGAAGAACTTGTGATTTTTGAAAGTTCTAAGAAGTTCTTCAACAACCACCTAAAGGGGGGTCAAACCAATTGATGTAGAGGTAAATGATAACCTTATTTTCTATGCCAAAATAGGGGTTCCTACACAATCTCAATCACCAATTCCCCAAGGTTTACCATCTAGCAACCTACACATCACCCTGCCCTTGTAGCACTCCCAAAACTAGAACAGGCCAAGTTTCACCCAATCTTTCCAAAGCACCCAATAATTAAAGAGGATATTAAGACACCCTTTTCAGGGTTACACAACATGTATGAAAATCAAGGGCCACTCCTTTGGACCAACTTCGACTTCCAACACACCCACCTCATTCTAGGCTTCACAATTAGGTCTGTTTACCAAAGGAACCACCCTTCCAATGATGGCCATTCACCCAAGCACCTTGAACAGTCTTAAAAAATGGTCTCAGACCTCATATTATAGTAATGGTTTGCATCTACAAGGACTCTAACCCTTTGTCCCAAGAAACCCTCTCAAGCACTCACCAAAACAAGGGTTTAGGGGTAACTCCCTACTCCTGACCTTCCCCAATCCTTCCAGGGGTCCAAACACAACACATTACCTCTGCCCTAACTCAAGAAACTCTCACAATCCCTTCTCACTCACTAATTCTCAGAATTCATCCTTGGGTTCCCTATTTTCATGGTCTAACTATCTCTGATCAGCACTAGATCACACACCATGGCAAAACTCTCTCCTTCTCCTTCTCCCAAGGTATATACACACTTAATCATATATGGTACAAACCAATCCACTAAGCCACAGGTCTAGAATAGTAGGTGGATTTAGTTGATCATGGTACTGTCCTCAAAACCCCAAACACAGAAAACAAGGTACCTTACAGTTTGTTGATCCTAATCACACAAGCAAAAGAATTAATCCCCCAGGAAAAACATGAAAGAAGATAAACACATGAATGAGAAATCATTCAATGCCTCAAGGCATCTTGAATCTTTACGGGCCCAGGTCAAGGAGCAAAGTTCAAAAAACCAAAGGAAGAAATAGTGATCAGCGTTTGCCACAATGCTTTTTTTCTTTATTAGAACTGAACAACAATCTTCTCCTCTAGAGATTACATGAATAAAAAGAGATTGCAATATCCAACTATCTCCTATAACTGACCAACTACCCTACAACAGAAATTTGAACCACTTCTGACCATTTGGAGGTCAAGGTTAAGCATTCTACATAATTTTGGTTAATCAATTTCACTACATACTTGTAATGTTTGATCCTTTTGATCCCATGCTCGCCTCAACTTATTGAAAGTGGTCTAATGAGACCTTATTTGTAGAAAATACATGGCTTAAAGCTATCTACTACCTATCTATCACCCCTTGTCACTTGACATACATGACAACTGAGTACAAAGCAATTTAATTTAACATATTTTGCAACTTCCTCGTTGCATAAAACATAAAAAACCTTTAAAACACTTGGTGAACTTGTCTTCAAATCCCTTGGTGAACCTTTAAGGTCCATTGTCCTATCATGCTAGGGTCAAGATCTAGGTGCTCTTGCACCACCAATTAGGGACAATCTTCCATCTAGGTGGACCAAGAGAAAAATCATTGTAATTTGAGACCTTATCAACCAGTCAAGTATAGAGGTCCTGATGAACAACAAAAAGAACATGGTGGATACCAGGGGCCTAAGAAGACAATAAATTATCATCCCAAAAGGAGACCAAAGTACACTAACCAGCTAAGAGGACCCAAAAGATAAAAGATTCTAGGTTTGTAAAGGTTATTCTAGATCACAAAAATAGTAGGTAGGACACTATTGCCTAGCAAGGAAAGGCAATCATGACCCTAAAAATACTTATTCTTGAGGAAACTAATCCATTTAGACTAGTTGTTAAGAAGCTTCCAAGAAATTTTGGTTATAAGAGCCATATTCATCGATCTTGTTCTTCTCAGATCCAACCCTCCATAACATTTCCTGGAGCACATAGTATCCAAATTTACCAGTGAGAGCGTATTATTTTCTACAGTCCCCAACCACAAGAATCTATGTATTTGTTCAGGTTTCTCTCACCACATTGTTGTCATTAAAAACAAACATTAGGTACATAGCTGAGCTTTAAGGGGGTTGTTTTAAGAAGGAGGAGCTTACCAGCATTTCTAAGGAGGGCCCCTCTCCATGCAAAAATCTTTCTTTGAACCTATTGGGACTGATTTTCTTTTCAAAATTTAAGTGCCCATCATGAAAAAATTTCTTTGCACACTTAGAAATGCACCTAAAAAATCTTCCCTAGTGACCTACTTTCGAGGGCCATAATTCGGAGCCCATTTTATTTCATTCCAAATACCTTTTTGAGTGTATTCATTTGTCATATTTGAACATGTATGTTTAATTTCATCTTCTCGTGATGAGCTTTGACAGGGTTTTGAAACAAAGAGTTGGGTTTTAGGACTATTTTGTTGTTTTCATACTCTAAGGCCGACAAAGTGGCCTCCTTTTTAGATTGATATTGAAACTTTGAGCCTTAATATCTTGTGAAGAATGTGGATTGAAGAAAAGTCTTCTTAAACACATACTCAAAGTACCTAAATGATTTAGTGTTTCTAATGGTAGTTTCCTAAGAGAATATTTAGTTTTCTTTCGGGATGGTTACTTGGTGAGCTCTAATTGGTTTTTCACAGGTGCAGTTGCAGAAAAGTCTGACTAAGCCACTTTGGATGTTAATATATTTCACCTCAAGATGAATTTTTCAAGGCCATTTGTTGCATTGAATTTTCAATTCAAATTTTTATTTTCTTGTGCATTTTCATGGCTCTAGAAGATGATTTCACCAGTTTTTTGGGGCGATTTTGGAGGCTACTTGGCTTGTTTTGTTCACAATACAAAATACCAGAAAGTGGATTCTAATGGTTTCCCATTTCAAATTTTTCATGCCAAATGCATATAGAATCAATTTCAAGGAAATTGAGGATGAAATTTGTTTCAAAATAAAAAAAATAGATGGGTCGACATGGGGACCCGATATTCTTTACATAGTTATGAAGTTGTAAGTGTTTCAATGTTCGTAAAGAAGATACAATCACTAGTGCTGTAATGATGGAAACATTTTATAAGGGAATCTATATGTAGATGTACCTACATTAGATGATCTTCTTATGAGGATGGTTGAGCCTAACCCTGAGATTGTTTATGAAAATGAGTTTAGATTAAAAATATTTTGTGGCTTGTTTCAATTGAAAGTGAATCCAAAGAAAGGCAAAGCATCATTGTCTGATGAGGTTGGTAAAGATGATTTGGTTGACATGCAAGGTGATGTTCCACTTGACTTTCAATGGGATAAAGTTACAACACTATTTAATATTTCTAGGTTGTTTGCACAACTACATGTTACTTGAAACCGCAAATCTCTTATGCAAACCAATACATCACCACTCATACCAAAGGGGCATCTTTCTTTTCATGTGCATTTCCAAACACACCCATTAGAGAAACATAAAAACCTCATTGGGATGGATGGGGAAGATTTATGGATCCATTGAACTCAAGGGTGTCCAAAGTGGTGATTGAAGGAAATCATGAAAGAAAGACTCAAGTAAAAGGAGACAATTTCACCTTGTACAAGGTTTTATTTTCTATGCCTTCTAAAGAATGTAGCTCAAGTAGTAATTTCTATTATTCTTTCAATATGGGCATAATACATCTCATCATGTTGGGAGCATATGTTTAATACAACAAGATTGGCATGCAATATGATTAGATGAAGAAAGATTTGAAAAATGTAGATTGACAAATTACACCATGGCTTGTTGCATCATGGCATCCACCTGTTGTGCCTATAGCACACATGCTTCATTCAGCCTAAGGACCCCTCTTTTAGTTTCCCCTTTTTTGGGTTAGTTTTTCTCTCACCTCATTTTGTGTGCCCCTAATTTTGAGTTTTAAATGGTCACATGCATTAGAGTCGCTAGATTCCACCTGACCAAGGTCACCTACCCAAATTTTGCTAAGTCTTTGGCCTTTTTCAAATTTAGGCCTATAGGTTTCCTTGTGCCTTTTGCCACTGCATCCACTAGACTAGAAAAACCCGCTTTTACTGGTCTCCCCATATATACCGTCACTATCTATTCACCGTCCACGTCTTCGTGTAACATCCAGCTCTTGGTGTCTTCCCGCATGGTGGATCCCTTATTAACCTTTTTCGCCTAGGTCTTGAATGAACGACCACACCAGCTCAAGTTTCTACAACCCTACCAACCAGCCTCTTACTATACCTACAATAAATGTGCACCATTAATGTCATTTTTCCTATAAAAGAGGGTAACTCACCTATCATTTTCACCCCAAAAATTTTAATTTTGAAGAGGAAAAGACCAAGCTCTCGTTCGAGCAAGCTTCCAACAGATTCAAGCCAATTTTTCTTTAAATTTTATGTGATTTCAAGGTAAGTTGAGTTATTTCTATTGGGTATATCAGTCTTTGAAATATTTCTTTCTTGGATAGGGTTTTACAATTGTTCAAAATCCTCAATGATTAAACACTAGTTCATGGGTAATTTCATAAAATCCCCTGCAATCTTCAGCCCCCCACTGACTGTTTGCCCCAATGTTCAAAATCCCATACTGTTGGCCCTAAATAAAAATTAAACCTATGTGGAATCCCATTCCACCATGGTTGTTCATCACATGGTGGATAAACCCCTACAACCCATACCATAACCCTCGTTGTCCTTATTGTCACTCAAAAATCTTGGAGAAATTAGCTAAGTACATGACCACATGTAGGGATCCCTATGTAGGATTCCACCTATAGATGACACCCATTCCCTTGTTGTTTCATTATAGGCTAAGCCCTAATGTCATCTTTCAATGTGAGGTTCACCTATATTTTCATCGTGAATAAATTGAACCCGATACTTGTTGAAAAATTGGGTAAGTTAAGATGTCTTATCGATCTTTATGTATAGTCTATAGTCATCCACCCAGTGTTATTTAGCAACGAAGTCACTACACAATCCTAAAATGCAGAATCCACACCCTTCATCGCCTTCTTTGACTTTGAAACCTTTAGGCCAAACACCATGTCAAAAAGAAAATTGTAGGCAAACCTATGCAAACAAACATTGTCAGAGGTCCACCTCTCAAATGCTGTTATCTTATAGCAAAATTCCCATGTCCTCACACTATGGATTCTATGAGATGGTTTTCCCCTCACCAAGCTTCAAATATTCCTTACCTAAAACTTAATTATGTGAGGTCACTGTGTGCCCACCTATGTAGATCGATGACTAGAGACCGGCGTCCACTTACAACCGTTCCTTAATGGAAAACATTTAACAATAGCCTGATGACTTGCTTCTGTGGTCCTAATATTGATCAAACTCCAAGGAATAACCCCCCTAAATTCTAAGACCTTCCTAGGTCCCACAATGTGGACCTCTGCATGCAGATCACCACCTATTGAATGTTTCCACTTAACAACTAAGCTTTAACACCTTTCCACCCCATGACACCTACAACCTCCAAGAGCATCAAAGCTTCATCTAACAACTCTAAGTGCCTCATAGCACATTTCCACACATTCTTAATCATGTCACAAGGAATTTTCTTATCATACAAATAATGCAAGAATTCCAATATGGATGGTTTCCTATAGGATTCCATGACCCCAACACCATCCTATTTCTAGTTACTCCTAACAACTTCCACCTAGGGGAAACCCACACCCCTGAGTCCACATTCGCCTAAATGAATGAGCTCAAAATGATTAATGATGATTAATTTTATTATCTTTTAAAGATGTATGAGCTAATCTAACCTTGGGTTTGTAGGATTTAATTTATTTTTACCTCCTTTATATGTGAAAACACTTACTACACTTCGTGTGTGCAGGATTTATGGAATTTGTTGAGGGATCATTAGGGAATCTTGCACAAAATCCTAAAAGGGAAAAGAAGCCTATAAGAATTCCAAAGAGGAAAGGAGGAAAAAAACAAATGAAATAATAGTTTCATGAGGTGGAATGCAGCTCCAAGCTCGCCTCCAACTAGGATATAGTCTTAGATACATACCTTGGACATGTGAATATATATGAATCCAAACAAAGGGTGATGGTTAACCCTACTACAAAAAATACATGAAAGATCAAATCAAGTGGTCTTGCAAAAGCTACTGGTTTCCCTCCCACATTAATTGCTACAAAACTAGTCATGGATTGTCAGGAGGCTTATCACTCTAATAAGAAAATAATTGATCAAGATGGAAGAGTGTTGGAAACTTGGCCACCAAGTCCATTGGTAGGACGTTCAACATCCAAACATTTGACATGATGGAGGAAGTAAAAAAGGAACATGCGTAAACTATGTGGAAGCAGGACCCTCTTGGATGCAAAATAATGATTAATCAACATTGGTTGAAGGACAAGAGGGGAAGTGCTAGACAAATACCATAGATATTGTATAGGAGAAAATTATTTGAATAATACCATGATCTAGTCACTCTTTTGAGAAAAGTGATGGGCCTGCCGACTGCTACATTCTTTAAAGAATGGATGTTTGACTTCATAGAAGAAATTATTCGAGGAGAAGAAAAATTCCACTAGGCTAGGATGATAAGCGAAAACTTGCACAACCAACTTATGGTAGTAAATAAGACCTCTGACTTCTACATTAACTCATATTCATGAAGATAAATTCTCATACAAAGGACTCTTCCATGTGGTAACATTCAGGACAATGAGGGGAGAATTGAAAGTCTATGACTGCTATCCCCAATTGTAGTACATGAACTTCAAAAGAGAGTATAAGAGGGTAAACTATGCCTTTATTGGGCATATAATCAAACTCTAGGGGGAGATTTCGAAAGGAGAGTAACCCATAGCGCCAAGGAATTTGTAAAAATATTTAGATATCTATTCATCCAACTCCCAAAGTTTACATACATCTGAGAAAAAGGGTTCTCAAGAAGCCCCTACAAAATTCCATGCTACCCAAATTACCAGATCATTATGTTGGATATTACTTGACAATTGTAGACTACCCATACATTGTTGAGTGAAAATCATTGAGTTGGGGTTCCATATCCCCTAACCTTTGGACAAGGAATGTACTTATTTCCAACTTCCTAGTGCACTAAACGAACTAGAAGAATACAAATTGGATTTACACATAGATAGAGGAAGGGTGGATCCTCATAATAAACTAAAGAAAGTAATTGGAATGCAACATGCCCACTGAACTCACATAAAAGAATACTGGGCCAATTATAATAATGATAAGGAGTTCAGAATGCAACATTACATGAGGATGATCCTTTGACTTATGAAGTCCATTAACTTGTTTCAGGTGCTAGACCAAGTCACCGAAGATGAAAATATTTTGGATGAAAGGTACATTACCTTGGTTGATAGGCCCTTGCTCATTTTTTATTAGAATGAGGAAGAGGTCACTGACCTCAAAATTCTCACCTACCCTGTCAAACATAGGACCAAACTATGGGAGGTGCACAAATTTCCCAACTAAATAATTAGGGTGTAGAGCTCACATATGGGGAGCTCGAGGACTAGCTTGAAAGTGAAACTCATAGTTGTATAAATATGAGTTCATTGGCCAAGGCTCCCAAGTCCCCACTGGACATGAGGTCTAAGAAAAGGAAGGATGTACCTAAGCGCTGGCCTAAGAGTAAAGTATACTCTAGAAAGCCAATAGAGGGAAAATTGTCATCAAAGAGGAAAAAGAGAACAATGAATTCTATGCTCAAAATGCCTACTATTCAAGATTAAGATCCCCAATGTGATGAGGAAAAAGAAACCAAGTAGCCATGCTCACCACCTACCACTTCCATCACCACTGCCACTACTGTCACTTCCACTCCTCCACCTTCCGCCTCTAGGGCCTTTCCCGTCTCATTTCCACCCATCATGGACATCTCATTCCACCTCACCTCTACCTGACCTCTACCTCATCGACTACTCTAGTTGTGGTATTATACTCTTCCTCTTCCACTACATCCCCATTATCCTCTTCCTCGCTCATGCCTCTATTGCCTACATTCTCTACTTTGCCACCATCTATGCCATCAATCTTTATTCCACCACCCATTTTGTTGCAGGCTTTCATGATATATATGAAAAACTTGCCTATCAATTTTTTTTGGGTAATACTTAACCCAAATTTCTAATAATTTATGGCCCAACTTGCTACCACTTTTCTTCTCCCACCACCACTAACCAAGCCACCAACAATGGAGGCCATAATGTAGATCTCGGAAGAAATGGAAAGACTCCATGTAGAGAAACACAAAGAATTTGTAGAGAACATAGCTGAGGAGCCTGAGGATTCTGATGAAGATGACTATTTTGAACATTTTGAGGGTGGAGTAAGTATAAAATTGGACAAGGTGGCCTCTGATGAGGAAAGGTCACAAACTTCATAAGAAGATGTTTTGGTTATTGATGAGCAGTATGTGATAGAGACGTCAGATCAAAGTTAGAAGGGACCCACCAAGAGGAGCACCACTCCAAGGAAGGGACAATAGGCATGGATTTTCATGTAGAAATACTTAGAGCCTCCACTAATTGGCTAGGAAAATGACCTGATGCAAGAAGAAGTACCTCCAGAAAGGGAGAAAGAGAAAGGAAAAGAAAAAGAAAAAGAGAATGATAAAAGAGAAGAGAAAGATGCACAAGAGAATAGCTATGAGCCCGAACACAATGTGGAGATTGAACATGAAGAAGAAAGGGTGCCCCAAGAGGAAAAAATCACTAAATAAAAAATTTCTTCTATTGAGCCAAACAAAGGGAAAACTATGTAGATAAAGGACTTAGATCAGGAAGAAAAAGGATGATGGAAAGAGTCCTAGTGATGAAGAAGATCAACCTCAAAAGGACAAGAGAGAGGAAGGTGATCATGAATAAAAAAAGGGACAAAACGAGATTCTTGATTGGCTAGAACAACAACTAAAGAAGAAAACTTTAGTGGTTGTTGACCCAAAGGTGAGGCTAGAGGCAATACTAGCCAGAGCATGAACACAAACCAAAAAAGAGAAGAAGCCCAAGATAAAATCGCACATCATGGTATATGCTTCTGGGTCTTGGATATTACAAGTTGCCACCCCAATAGTAGCAAAGGATGTTAGAACCATATATGGTGGTGGCACCTTCAAATTTCACAAATTTGAAGTGCCCATAAGAAAAAATGTCGCTTTGCATAGTGAGAAATGAACCTAAAAAATTTGCCCCAATGACCCACTTTGGAGGGTCATAATTCAAAGTCAATTGAATTTCATGTCATACCCCTTAGTGAGTGTATTAATTTTGCATATGGTAATAGGCCTACTCATTTTCCAGCCCCCAAGATGAATTCTAATGGGTTATCTAATTATTTTTTGACTGTGATTGGGTCAAAATGGGTCTTCCAAAAAGTTTCAAATTTTGCAATTCTAAAGCCAACTCATTTATTGTTTTGGTCCAAAACATCTCCAGCTCCATTTTCATCAAAATCGAAGATCATATGATGCATTATTTTAATGCATTTCAGTTGTGGTGAAGGCATCTAGCAAGCTACTTTACAAAGGAGATCTTATAAATATTTTGGCGATGTAAGTTTTGAGGAAATGGATTTGCATTAAATAATTGATTAGGATCACTCACAAAAAATCATGGCTCCAAGTGGTCCCATTTGTGAGCAACAAATTTTCACCATTTTTCCAGCAAGAAAAAATGTTTTATCCTCTTTGCAACTTCCAAATTTTGCAAGATTTAAAGCATTTTTTATGTTTTAAATGTTAGGGGGGTCTTTGAAATCATTTTTATATGTTTCAAGATGAAATAAAAGTCAAAATTTTGCGCCCAAAGCCTTTCCTTGCCAACCTGCTAGAATTTTGGAGAGGTTTTGTGAAGGGCACGGGCTGTTGGGGAAGCCACTTTTTGGATTTTTTGAGGATTCACAAGGCTTTCTTATGGATTAAGTAAGTGCTATATCCCTATTTGAAAACTTAGGGAGGGTTTTGGAGCATTCAAATTGAAGAAATTAGCTGATATGATGCTCTAAAATACTCAAAAATTGTTTTACACATGTAGCTACAACAAAAAATGATTTACATGATTGCAAATTCATTTGCAACCATTTCTCACAGCTTGGAAATGTTTTTAATGTTGTTTGAATTTTTTTCAAAATTCCATTCAAGACAAAAAAACACAACAATCATTTCTAATGACTGACACATGGTTCTTTTGCAATGACAACCATTCAAATGTTCTCTCTATATTGCAAAGTGAATGAGGGAGATTTGGAATTTGTTTCAAGTAAAATGGTTATGTAAAAATTAGAAACTCAATTAAGAAAAAAATGGTTCTAGGTAGAATGAATATGCAAGTGATTGCAAGATAAGTATTTGACAAAATGTCAAACCATTTGCACTTGCAATGGTTGCATATTTTCCATTTAAATTAAATGTCAAGTCAATTACAGGTAAACAAAGATTAAATTGAAGGCTTTGTGGATCAATTTGCAAAGTTAAAATGCAAGATGAAAGAAAATTTTAATTGCTAGTGAAATGGGTTTTTACCCAAAAGTGAAATTTTTCACTTGACAGGGGAAATTGCAGCAATAAAATTATTTTTATAGGTAGGATAAAAGGATGCTCGGAATTTATAAGTAAAGACAAAGAAGATGGAAAATGGAGAGTAAAGAGGCATTTTATAAATGTTATTCTATTGCAAAATCAAGGGAGCTAAAGATTCCATGTGTCAACTGTAGATTCTTTTTAGGGCTTCCTCTTCTTCTTCTTATTCTCTTTCTTTCTCATTTTGTAAGGGTTCTGGACTTTTGGTTTAGGCGAAGGAAATAGAGAATGCTTAGCTGGGAATTGGGGTTCTACTTACAGTAAATGAATGTACATATTTTTATAACAGTGTCAATTAGTTTGAACAAATCAATGAAAATATTGCAGAAGTTATCTCCATTTTTTGTTCTCAAATTACTTATGGATTAAATATATCAAGGATATGTTGATTTTCCATTGCAATCTCTTCGTAATTTTGTGATTTGTGTATGGTTTTATTCAAGTAAAGAATTAAATTATGTATGTAAATTACTGTGGGTTTGAGTTTTAAATGGATCTTTAAGTGTGATTATGCAGTAATATGAGAGGTTACAATTAATGTAAGACATTAATTGTTAGAGGACCACTAATTTGAAGAAAGATGTTTTTTAAATTTTCATTCATTAACTTAGGTTTGATTCCATGCCTTAGGATTAGAAACTGATCTGTGATATTACCCAAATCAATTTTAGAAACAATCTAAATCATTTAAATCTTTGTTACTTGCGTCCTTCTCTTATACTTTCATGTTTAATTTATCACAATTTCCTATATCTTCATGGTATTTGATAGAATATAGAGGCTAAGTATGAGAGAATTTTATTTGTTAATCCTCTATGTGTTTAAGATGAAGATATCTAAATTATTTGTTCTCAACAATGTTCAATGCAAATGGGATTTGGCTTAAACCTGGTAATATAAAATACCCATCACTCATATATCTGAGAACTATCCACTCTCATAGGTCTGTAAGTTTTTGCTTGGCATAAGTTTATCATAGATTCAGGCCTACAATTAGGAACAACCTCTTGAGTCCTATGGAGTTCAAATTGTAGAAGGCTTTCATAGCCTTTTTTGTTGGCTTTTCTTGTCTTCAACTTGTTGATAGTGTAGAATCCTTATCCTAAACATTGTATCCCCTAGTTTAGGCATTGTGTTTCTCCTTACAGATGAAGGTTGCAAGAAAAATTACCAACATAGGGGCATGATTACTAGATATCTACAATTAATCTAGGCCCAATAACTCATAAGTTGAAGATAGGTGATCTACAAGGGCCAATGTATACCATCATACAACAAATGAACAAGGATCAATCCACCAAAGAATAATTAAAGGCACAAGTGGTAGACTTGACCGCTTATATTCAATAGTGGAGATCCAAGGAGGAAGAGGCTCCAGTGGATTCATTTGTGCTAGCTATCCTATCCAAAGACGAACTACATAAAATGGAGAAGATGAAAAACTAGACCAAGTCCATTATGGATTGGTTCAACTAGGTGATATGCAATGGTGATATGGGCATCTTCCACATTGCTAGGATGTTTAATAAGTTTTAGAATTTGCATAACTAGCTGGAGGACATGATAAAAACTTATAATAACATCTTTGAATAATATAGGATCACCTATCTTAAGCTTGAGAGTATCCTTGAGCTCTTCTAAGGAATATGGAAGGAGTTGGAGCTGCTAAAGGATGATTATTGGCTCATAAAAACATGGCAGATGGGCTTGGATTACATGAAGGAGATTCTAGAGAGAGTCTTGCACAAACTAGAGCTTGATATTGAGTGGCTTGCATAGCATCACACTGAGGGTGAGGATTATCTAAAGATTATGATGAACTATGAAATGCCTGCCTTGGAATGAGATCTAGAGAAAATAAAGCCATTCTTTCATAAGAAGATGGAGCAAGGGGCTATGGACACACTATCACTTGATTTCATGGATTTTTCTATAAGGGATTTCACTTAGTCTGAGCAGGTTATTAAGGCAACCCAAAAGTGCACCAAGCACTAGGAGCAGGTTAGTGAGAGATTCAAGAAGATAACCTTTCAGATCCTCCAATCTAAACTCATGGAATGGGATAAGCTCTAAGCTATGTTCGAGAAGTTGGTGGAGTATGCTACTCTCCAAAAGAATGCTACTCTCAAAAAGAATGCTAGAAATATAGTTATAGATGATGAGTATTTGACAATATAGTTATAAAATTTGGAAGA
This sequence comes from Sequoiadendron giganteum, assembly GCA_007115665.2. Lineage (NCBI taxonomy): Eukaryota > Viridiplantae > Streptophyta > Pinopsida > Cupressales > Cupressaceae > Sequoiadendron > Sequoiadendron giganteum. Next base: position 243,608,603 of record CM021108.1, read on the forward strand.
AGTTAAAATAAAAAAGCATCTACATGATGAAATAGACTACAAGAGCAAATAGGGAAAAGACAAAGGTCTATTTTATATTGTCATATATTTGGGGGTAGGTGAATCCCTAATGTAAAATGAATTTGAGCCACACAATGTAAATGAATCTTGTCCATTAATTTTACTTTTGGAAAACTATAAATAGGAGCATCCTCATATTTTCAGAGGGAGAGATGAGTTGTTGTGTAAAAGCATGTTGTAGAAAATTAACGAAAAAAGTATTAGTTTGATGATTTGTTGTGTTTTCTTCTCCATGAGTGCATGCTTCATTCACCATGATATATTAGATTTTAGCTTTTTTGTTCTAAGTTTTAAGTTGTTTTTAGTTTTTAGTATATGTTGTGCTTTAATGGTGAAGAATTCTATAGTATTTGATGTCTTCTTAGTTCATACTTTTGGTTGTTTATTGATGATAAATTGCTATGTAAATTTAGTTTGAGAATCATTTACATTGCTATAATTAAGTTTAGTTGTTATTCACACTTTAACAGCGAATCAATGGTTTGAAAATTTGTAGAGCTTAGAAGATTGCACTGGTTTCATGAGATTGTGGGTTGTCCTTGGTTAAGTGGAACTTAGTTCTAGGAAGTCTACCCATTGTAGCATCCTTCACTATTATTATTCAACATTAGTTGCAGATCTAGGAAACTTCTAACATTTTTTCCCCTTTGACCTTTCTTTAAAATCTGAAGTTAAGACAAAGTTCCAACACCATTGTAAAGCAAAACCCAATGGAAAAAATGGAGTTCTAGTTTGTTCTCCTGAACTTGCAGCAGTTATTGTTCTTTCCCATAATTTATAAAACTCCATTTGTAGGCCCAATTCCCTCCATCCTTATGAACCATAAATGCCCTTTGTGATTACAAAAAAAACACATCAACAACTGAGTTTATTTTGCAAGTCATGACCTGACACTTGAGAGACCTTGGGGTGATTTTCTAAAACTTAGTTTCAGAAGATTACCTTTCAAGAGAGACAACATACTTATGTGTTGTTTGTGTTCAGAAGTGCAAAAAAACCCATCAATACCACCTTGGTATAATAGTTATTCTTCTCATTACCAAAGGTTTGAGTGCACGAGGCAAGAAATAGAACACCTTTTGTATGAGTTTGGTGTGGACGTAGTATTCTCTAGCCATAGTGATGCATTCATGTTGTAGCAGGACAATGAAATCGTGGGTAGTAAATGGTCCATTTTGCTTCAAGTCTACACCATTTCACTTAGAAATATTTAGAAATATGAAGGGATCATTGACTATTTTGTGATATCCTCAAAATATACCATACCAACTTTAAGGGAAATCATATGAATTCTATATTTTCTCAGTTATGGCTAGTCTAATGAGCAATTTGAATACAAGAAACACATTTTGAGAGGGTTTGAGTTGTATTAGAAAGTGTTGGAGTAGAGGTAAGGAAATTTTTGTACTACAGGTGGGGCATCCATTGTTCTAGCTGAAAAGGATCGATTTGATATTGTAAAGGAAATATTTACACCAACACAACAAGTTTTTATGGGGAACATCACTCTATAGATGCCTGATGTGTGGGGAGATCTTGTATCATATTGTTTGAGAAAAATATTTTAGCTCTGAAACCCCAAATTCTATTCTCTTTGGCTCAAACACATCTTGAGTAGGTCACGACATGATGGTAATTGAAGAATGTTAAGTGTAGTATATTTGGAGCCTTCATATTACTTGTTTCGCTTGGGTACTGGCTTGCAATGCCAAATTTTCTAGCTTCAAATACTTACAAAGTAAAATTGCAAGACTTCTAGGGTTATCCCAAGAAATGGTGGAATAATTGAATGCATTTCCTATGTTTTAGTTGATCACTAGTTGTGGCATGCTTGCGTACATATGGATTTGTTGCAAAGAAGATAGAGTTGCATACTGAAGGCATTTAATCGATGCCACCATTGTTCATTGAAAAGCTGATAAGGAATGAAAAATTCAAGTGGAGGGGAGGAATTTCACCCATCCTTGTTGCTTTTTGTCATCCTCTCATCATATTAGTGATACACGATGTTCTCTATCACATATTGCTAATTGATGTCTCCATTTTCTCATTGGACTAGAGATACACGATGAGGATTGCTAGGTAAGTTTTGAAGTGAAAGAGATGGTGGGGCCCATGGCATAATTTTACTATTTGATAAAAAATTGATAGATAAAAAGGTATGTGAGGTAATTCAAGGTAAATGAAAAGGTGGAGGAATGGGTAAATATTTTTTTTCCCAATAAAATGAATTTTAATCCTTCATAATAAATCAAATTCTTTGTTGTTGGAAAGTAATAAAGTATAAAATGCAAAGTTTAATATGGATGGGTTAATGTTCTTATTTCCCGATGGAAATAATAATAAAAATCCTTCACATTAAAAGTAAAGTTATAAGTGTTGGGAAAATTAAAACGTGAAGGTGAGTGCACATATAAAACAAATTTCATGTTGTAGGGTAAAAATTGAAGAGGAGGTGAAGCTTTTTCATGAGAAAAGTAATTTTCAACTACAAGGTATAATGAATGATGATTCTTCATGGTAAGGAGTAATTTTATATTGTAGGGAAAATGAATGACGAAGAGGGAAACTAAAGTCCAGATTGAAGATTCTTCAAGTGTTGGAGGTAATCATGGATGAATGGAGAAGAATGTTTCCAAATGCCTATTCTTGATCTTCATTTAGGGTTTTCCATTTTCCTTTATGTTCTATTTTTTTCTCCATTTATTGGGGTTGGTTTCTTTGTACTTAGTTATGAAGAACATTGTAATATAGAGAATTTTAGGGTTTTTTCTTACGATTGAGTCTCTCAATCCATATCTATTTCTGATGATAATACTGGTAATATAGTATAGAGTAATACAAGTCGATATTCATTTTCTCTCCTATGTACCTATTTCATATGCTATAAATAATATAATCAAGGGTTATTTTATTTTCCTCTATCAATTTCCAATGGATGTGTGGTTTTATTCTTGCTTATTAATTCAAATAATTAATGTAAATTCTTGAGAAGAGCTACAAGTTTATGTCAAATTAGGTGCTAGGATTCTAATAAGAAGTGGTGGATGAGATCATTATGTTGAAATATTGTAATGCAATATTTTCAAAGCTTAATTGATGTCATGTATGAAATTCTTATTAGGTTGTGTCGGTATTTGAATTGACTTTGTCCCAATGGATGAGGCATTGATCTAAGTGGAGTACTCATGTTATACTGTGTTGCTTCATTCAACAATAAATCATAAATTACAATCAAATTTAACTATCAATATCTATATATTTGTGTGTTGAGCTTTAATGAATCATATCTCTCATGTTCAATTTTGATACCACCATGAAGATCCACCAAGACTTTACGGTATTATGTTTGTTAAACAATTTGAGAATAATCATCTATTTATAGTGTATTTGATACTTTGGAACACAAGTATTTGCAAACACATTGTTGGGATCACCCTCCACGTTTCACGGATCCTGAAGTGCAAGGGAGAGAGGGTTTTAATTCAATCACCTATTTATTGGCCAAATATCTCCTTGAATATTACCATTAGGCCTGACAACCTTTTAGGATTCAAGTGGATAGAAGATTTGGGAACCAATAGATTGGTGACTCCATTGGAGAACATCAAAGGAGTATCCATTTGTATAGAGTCAATAATTTGTTGAATCTAAACATCTAGTTCATATATTTAGAAGTTTTCAAACCTGGAAGTGGTTATGTTGTAGCAGATTTCAAAGAATTTATGTATGGCTTTGTTGTTGGAGGAGACCTAGAAGGAAATTCATCTTTGACGGAGCTTTGTGAAGAGAGGTTGTTACTCTGTCAAAAGAACCTAGTGAATATATGAAGAAAGTTTTATATCTACAAATATTTCTAGTCAAGAAGAAGAATTTGTTGCAGCTACAACATATCTAGGTATTTTCATTTTTTATTTTTTCAAGAAGGATAAATTTGTGTGTGAAAACCGTATTTAAAAGTCTTGAAAATTTTTGGTTCCCTATTGAGTGAAACTAAGCACAAAGGGAGGGAAGAGTAGTGATTATTCTGCATACTTATGTATTACTAGAGATTGTAGCCTCTATTATGAAGTGAAGTATGAAATATTTTTAAAGAAACTCATTTAGAAGATCTAAATCAAGTTGAGATAGAAATTCGCATTGTAAAAGCTTAAGATCATGTGTAACTACAAAGATGATATGAACAGGCTTGTAAAAGTGCAAGAAAATGTATCATCAACCTAGGCATCCCTTTGTGGACCAAAATGTAACAATGCATAGTGTGCAACCCTTGTCATGTCATCAAAAAAAATTTAGCACTAAAAATAACTTTTGATGGAATTTGTGGTTTCCCAAATGTCATACCATCTGAAATCAGAGATAAAATAAAAAATTCAATGGTGATAAGTTTGAGTAAACTAATAAGCATCTACACTAATTCAATAATTTAATGGATGACTATGAGGTAGATCATGAGGATGTGATAATGAGGCTATTTGTTTAGTCATTGGAAGGAGATGCAAGATATTGGTTCTCTTATTTACCAACATGCTCTATCTATTCTTGGGAGGAATTGAAAGTAATGTTCATGGAGAAATAATTAATCCAAGTTTAGTGAGACAAAAAATTATGAACATCCAAAAATAAGAAGATGAGTTAGTCCCATATTTCAACCTCATATTTTCAAAGACATTAGGTGACATTCATAAAAATATGAGACCAAATGATGCAGTGTGTTTGGTTGCATACTTGGGTGCTTTTGATGAGGAAATGGGATATTTTCTTAGAGATAAGGGACCTGCTACACTTCATCAAGCCTATGGGAGAGGCATGAAAATTGAAAACAAATAGAAACATGGAATGCACACGGGTTATTTATTTACAAGTTTTTCCTACCCCGAGGCACCAAACATTGATGAAATGTGTTGTTGGTTGTTTTTTAAGAACCAAGCTGATCTTCAGAATTACCTATGGAATTTTCCATTTCCAATAATTATTAATCTAAAGGGATTAGTAAACAAATGAGTAAACACTACAAAAAATTTACTCTTGCGCTTTTTGCTCGGTGAAACCTGGGAGGGTGATCCCATAATGTATACTCAAGAACTTATGTGACTAATATTTAAATACATTGTCAACCACAAATACTTCTCATATAGCCACTCAAAAATGTAATCTATTAAAAAGGTTGGCAAGTCTTTTAGAAATGTACTACACTTGAAGCATGAGAGCAATGAAACTCAATGTAACTATAATGGTAACTCATTTGAAATATTTGTAAATAAAGAGTGATTTGTTGATGAATTGGCCTAGATGATGTATGAATACTTTACTTAAACTAGTGGCTTATCCTAAACACAGAGCAATATTAACCTATACAACCTAATAACAATTCTTCACATAGGAACATACAAGCTTCAAAAAACACTACATTATAGTATTCCCATATTACTTTCTCAACCACCACTTCTTACAAATATCCTAGCACATAATTAATTTGAATCAACAACTTCACTCAAAAACTTACACTAATTCATTGAAATAATTAGAAAGAATGAAATCATAAAACCACTATGAAATAATGGATTTGAACAAGATAATACTTGATTATATTATTCATAACCCATAAAAAACATACAAAGGAGAGAAAATGGCCATGAAATTAGCACCACTCTGATTCATATTTGTTATCTTGTTATCAAAATTACATACGCAACTACAAATTCAAAACCTTAGACAAAACATAAAATATGCTTTATATTCCTCTGATAATTCGCTATGTCAATTGTAATACAATGACCCTTTCTTTTTGGCCTGGAATTCCTTCTTATAGAAAATAAGGAGCAAAACAAGCCTTAGACCAAAAAGCACACATGTAACAATTCTATTGCACCGCTATAACATATATTCCCTTTTCAGTTACACTTGAGCTCTTAGATAGTGGGAATAAATATGAGACAAAAGTAATCCTCATTCATCATTGAATATCCAATCCCACCTTTCAAAAGGCATCTTTAAGAAGTTTCCTCAAAAAGTGTGCCCACACACACAAAATAAAAATGAAGGAAAACATGAAATAAATAGAAAGGAAAGGAAAAATAATATGTCCATATTTGTAGACATAGTACTAATTTAATCTAGAGAAAGCACAGTATATTTTATATACTTTAGAAAAATCCTAATTTATACTAAATCTAGGCTATGTAGTGCATTTTCACCTATTTGTTACTCATCATGATTGTAGACTTCAAAATCAAAAATTTCAAATCACCATCTCACCATTTCAAATTAGTCTACCACCTCATCCAAGTATTTATCTCTCCACGCCAAGAATTCCTCTTTAGTAGGCTAGTTGAAATTCATGACATCATCAGCCTTTTCACTATAAGGTGAATAATTGGTAACAATTTGATTGGCTTACCTATCAAATTCTAATAAGATAGTCTATGCATGAGCCAACATGTCCATATTTCTTTCTAATGTACCCATATCAAACCTTTAACAAATTGTAACTGTCCGCTCTGAAATGGTTTCATTGGTTTCATCTCTTCACTCCTATAGGGTTTTTATGCTACCATCATCCCTTAAAATGGATGAGAGGAGAACATGATGTGATTCATGAAAGGATTTCACTAGTTCCCTTATTTTGGTTTCCAAAGGCTCAATGTTTACCTTGTATCCTATGATTTCATCTACAAGGGTAATAGTGGGCTTAAGCCTTTTAGGTTGGTTATCTTCCTCCTTAGCTCCAATTGACATCATTCTCAACTCTTGAAATATAGGGATCCACATCTCCATGAGTGGAATAACTCTTTTCCTATCATTGCAAAAATTATTTATAGCAGTCACCATGGAGGAGTATTTATCATGAATACTATTCAATACGTTATTCAATCCTCACTTTAGATGCTCTAAGACTATAGTGACAATATTCATATTGCTCATAAATATTTCATTATCATGATTGTCACATTCCTTTTTATACTCTACTAATTTCCTGAGCAACTCATCCCTACTAATATTTTCCTTGTCTTTTGGTACTTTTGATATGTTAGGCTCTATCATTGAAATGGGAATAATTCCCATGTTGTATGGCACAATTTCCCATGAGGAACTTGATTCAAGGGTAAAGTAAGGGGTTCCAACTTCTTGTGAAGTGGTAGGGGAGTTATTGCTAGTCTTCTCATGCTTTCCTAGTTGCAAATTCCAAAAAAATTCCTCCAATTATGCCACTTTTGTCATTCTTATGGGAAATATTTCACCTATATTAAGAAATATTAAAGTGATGGCAACACACTTGATGACTGACAAAACCTAGGCGAAGGGTCTAGTAATTTCATGGGTTCCCATGGCATAAGGTGCAACTTAAAAGATTGGGAACCAACATTAAGGAGTCAACGATGAATTAGAGCTTCACCAAGGATATAAGCTTAAGGGTTTTTCAATAAGGATCTTAGTAATTTAAAACCCTAGAATAGTGAAGACAAGCAAAACCCTAACCCCCTAGGATAGATTCATCAAAAAATTTATAAGGTGAAAAATGGAACCAAATGTATTTAGGGGGTTCCATCAATGGCTCCAACTAGGGATGCATGCCTCTCATAATAATAGAAATATTATAGAATCTTGGGTTGAAGTAGACCAACCAAGGCACAAAGAACCAAAATCAATGAGCTACCCAAACTAGGTAGCAGGGCCAAACTAGACACAACCAAAATAAAAAAACCTATATACACAATATACAAAACATACAACATACATGGAGTAGAACATACTTAGGAGAAGTATGGCTTCAAGAACTATCCATGTGCTATCAATTTAATAAGCTCGTCTATCAAGCTTTGGAGGAAGTATGAATCCTCTCCATGTGTATTGGCTATCAGATAAGGGACTAACCATAATGCTTCAAACTTACCATTCTTACCCTTATCTTGAGCCCATTCATTCTAGACTATTACCATAATATTCACCTAAAATTTATTAGGAGAAGCTCTCTTTTCATGCAAGTACTTTACTTGCAGCTGCATCCTTGCATTTTTGGCATGAGCTTCTCTTCTAGTTTCATCTAATTGCACCAGATTATAAATTTTGTGTTGCATATCATCATAGACATATTCATCATATTCTTGCACAAATTTATACATCCTTGGCAAGTTTTTCGATGGAAACCTAGCATCCAAACCATACACCAAAATAAATAGTGAATAACCAGTAGCCTTCTTCACAATAACCCTTTCTACCTAGAGTGCCAGCTTTAGGTTTGAATCCCAAGCTTTCTTGTTCTTCTCTATCTCTTTTCTGATAAATTTCATTAATCTCTTATTACTAGACTCATCTTGACCATTTCCCCAAGGATCGTTAGGTGAATAATAAGAAATCTGTATGCCATGTTTATCAAAAACTTCCTTGAACTCCTCTGATCTAAAACACATAGCATTATCTGAAATGATCTTTTCTGGGACTCAAAACTTGATCAAAATATTTTCAATATGAGATCCACTACCACTTTGCTTGTTTCCTTCTTTGTGGGTATTGCTTTTACCCAGTTTTTCAAATAATCAGTGGCCACAAGGATCCAAGAATGCCTTCCACTAGAATTTTGGGTATTTCACCAATGAAATCAATTCCCCATTGGTGAAAAGGAGCCTGAAAAAAAAATAGGCCTAAGTGGAAATTCCCAAAAAAAAAAAAATTCCTGCAAATCTTTGACAAGCATCACAAGTCCTAAAAAACTTGTGGGAATCCTTAAAAATAGTAGGCCACCATAATCCTACCCTCAAGATCTTATGAGCAATGGTCTTTTCCATGTAATGACCACCACACACTCCATTGTGCATTTCCTATAAGAGTTTTAATTCCTACTTTCCATCCAAGCTTCTCCACCATAGCTCATTGTCAATAACTACATACTTAATGACATGCAATTTTAATGTCCTATTGTCATTATCAGACATATCTTCAAGACACTGCAATGTTTATAAATATTGGACAATCCTTATATACCATCAACATGTTTGAATATCACAGATAGGTGCAACATCAATCGTCTCTATTTGATTTATCTGTTTTGCTTCCAAATTAGTCTTTTCCATCAGTTTAGCTAGGCCTTTCCCTCTTACTAATTTGGTGATCTAGACATCAATATTAAATTCTTGGATCCTATTGATCCATATACACCTTCTGCATGTAGTTAATCTTTGAGTGAAGATATCTTTCGTAGCAACACTTGGTACAAAATCTATGACAATAGCTCCCACAAAGTAAGTTCCAAAAATTTTCACAACCTTCACTAGAGCATACGCCTAATTCTGAATTGTATCATACATGAGCTCCGCTGCTTGTAAAGACTTAATAAAAAATGCAATGGGCTATTCAAAGCCTTGATTATTTTTCTATAGTAAGAAAACAATAATAGTATGGAAAGAAGCAAAAGAAAAATATGCATTGACTTGGAGAAATAAAGAGATTTCAAAAATTGGAGCCTCCTTAATAGCTTGTTTAATTTTCTTGAATGCTTGACAAGGCTTGTCACTCCAAGTCATCTTTTGTTCTTTCTTTAATATCTTGTAGATGGGTCTTGTAATTTCTAAAAAGTTAGTTACAAATCTCCTCAAGAATTTGATCTGTCTAAAGAATGATTGAATGCCTTTAAAATTATTTGGTTGAGGGATCTTATCTATGGCTACTACCCTTTTAGGGTCAATCGTCACTCATTTGGAAAAAATGTGCCCCATCAATTTTCCTTCAATAACCCCAAAGGAATTTTTTTTGGATTCGATGAGATCCCATAATCTAAAGCCTTATAAATACCTTATCCAAGTGTGTACAATGATCCTCCTCCTTTTTGGAGTAGGAAGTCAAGTCATCTTGATAGATAGCCATGAAAAAATCTATAAAATAAGAAAAGGCTACATCCATAGCCCTCTAGAAAGTGGCACCTGCATTTCTTAATCCAAATGGCCTTCTTATGTATACATAACTACCCAATGGAGTAGTGAAAGCAGTCTTGTACTACTCAGAGTCCTTTACTTTGACTTTATTATACTTAGAAAAACCATCCATCATAGACAGTAGCTCACAACCAATCACCTTCTACAACATGGCTTCCATATTTGGTAGAGGATAATTGTCCTTTAATGATGATATATTTAGATTTCAAAAATCCACACATAACCTTATATCACCATTCTTTTCTCTAACTGGCACCAGTTTGGACACCCATGAAGAATGCCTAATAGGTTTTATGATACCAATATCTCTTAGCTTCATCAGTTCTTCCTGCATCTTAGGAGCTAAGGTAGGATTAATTGGTCTTTTCTTCTACCTAAAAGGCTTAGCATATTCTTTTAGTGGAATCTCATGTTGAAATAATTCCTCTTTATATGCTTCTAGGTCATTGTATGACAAAGAAAATACATGTCTATATTCTCTTAGTAAGGTAACCAACATTTCCTTAACCTTAGGAATCATTTTCTTTCCTACATATAATTTTTTAGGGGCACTTTCAGTCTCCAAATTTATTTCTTCTGGATCCTCTGGATGGGTAGTAGTTGTTTTAACCTTGCTCTTATCTTGGTTGTCAAAGACCCTTTCTAGTACTACAAGACTCTTGGGGATTTTTTGTATTCAATTGGATTACTTATTTACCAAAAATTGTGTCCTTACCATCTAGGTTTTCCACAAACACCCCAAAATTAATCTATTGACCTTCATTTAAATCTTCACATCTCAAAAAAATTAGAATATCTTCATCGTCATTGAAGATTTACCAATTGCGTACATTGTCAAGAATTGATGGCATTTCTTGTATTTTGACCTTAGAGATATCTATAAAATCTATATCATCTTAGTTTTAATGAGATATCGGCAAGTAAAATTGCCACTCTGTTATGTCCTCTCTCCATCCAATTGATTCCAAAAGCATCAAACTACTCTATTGAATCCTAGACAACATTTTAATACTATTTCAGTATATTGTTTTTGTAAGCATATCTGGCTCTTACTTGGGATATCACTATCTCATAATCACCGATTACCATCAACATTTTTATCCCATGTTTCTCAACTAGCCTTAATCCAAGTCAAAGTGCTTCATATTTTTCCACACTATTTGTACAAAAAAGATATAAAGTGAAATAAAAATTGTATGTGTTACCATTAGGCGACACCAACAACATTCCTGCACCAGATCCTTCCTTGGAACTTGCACCATCAAAATAAATTTTCCATAATCCATCCTTTTTAAATAACTGTTACTTCATTATCTATAGGTACAGGGCACCTATCAATTTCTCTTGGCACTTCTTCAACCTTGAAGTCACTGATATCAGTATTTATAAAAATAATTGTATCATCTTAAGGAGAATGCTCCAACATATGTGGCACCTTTGGTTCTTGTACCACTTTCACATCCTTACCATCAATAGGAAAGGTGACATAGGACATGTCAAACTGCATACTACCTCCCATAAAAGCACTCTATTTTCTAGATAGCAACATTCCATAATTATGTGGGATATATACTACTACCACACTCATCTTAAACTATTTTTTTGGAAATGCTTCCAATTTGTAAGGGAGCTCATTAATTACATTGATAATAGGGAATTCTCTTGAATCAATAGCATAGCACTTACCATGAGTGCTGTCAAATTTTAGTTCCAATGCCTCCATGATCATGGATGGCATAATATTGTTGGATGCTCCAAAGTCAATAATACAATTTCTTAGAAAATTTCCCTTAATAATCATTGTGAGGAAGAATGGGTCTATCTTTCTAGGGAAAGCTATTATTGAGTTTCCCAGAAAAATACGAGGGACCTCAGTAATCACTCCCTGTACTTCTTTATATTTATTTTCCTTTTCACTCACTTTGGGTGGAGTGGGGACCACTAATTCAGTATAGGATATAGTAGCACCATTGATAAGGGTTGCTACATTTTGTTTGTGTTCATAAATCCTCATCGTGTTGAGAAGAGGAACATAGAATTTTACTTGGATAAGTAATTGAAACATATCAAAAAGAGTTTTCTTTAGCAATTAAATTGAGAGCATTTCTTTTTTTTTTTACTACTTTCCTTCTATTGATTTTTGGTTGTCTCAATTTTAGGCTTGAAATCTATTCTCACGGCTTTGTGATTCTGCCTTTGTGTCTTTGTCTTAATAGCAAGGGTCTTGAGTTCTCACTCTATTTTAGGTTTATCAACATTGTTAGTCAAAATATTATCTCCCCTACCCTTATTAGCTTTCATTACTACTGCTTTACCATTATACATATGCTCTTTAATTAAAAGACCAAAAGGATTACCTTGTTCATCACCAACTATTATATTCCTTAGGTAATATGAAATTTTGGCTTGAGTAGCCAAATCCACTGTATATCTTGTGATCTCTTCATCTGAAGGTCTTCTCAAGGATACATTATCGTCTATTGCTTCCAAATTATATACTTCATTATCACTATCTACATCCTCATTCGAGAAAACTTGCTAGTGATGTGTACTAGCAATTTTCCTTTTGTAATCTGCATCCATTTCATAAGACTCTATATCAGACAAGCATTTGTTGTCAGCAAAATTAGAATCATCCATAATCATAAGTACATCAATATCCTCCTCACTTGGCTGGTCACAATCCTTAGGTGCATCTTCATCAACTTTAACCATTCATGCAACTGCACACTGATGAGGAGATTGTGGCATTTGACAAACTATACACCAAGGAGTTTCATCAGCAAAATTCCCTAAATTCTTCTGCAAAGGATCTAGAGGAACCTTTTTCTGGGTATTTCTTTGATTGTTAGGGATGGGCTTCCCATTATTCTAGCTGGTATTATATGGATGATCCTAAAATTGAGGAGGTCTCTAATTTGTATGATAATTTCTTGAATTAGCCTTATCTTGCTTTGTAATCTTGTCATTGATGCTTTTCATGAAGTTGTCAATCTTATCTTCAAGAGTGCATCCTTTAGCACTAGAAATTTTATCCTCCTTTTTTGGATTTTTGAGAATATTTGCGTCTTCTCTTCTTCCAACTTTACTAGTTACCCTACTAATGTTATCAATATGGACAACCACCTTGTAAGCCTCTCTTTATATTTGAGGATTCTTATCTAGTAAGCGGTAGCTCATCTTTGCATCAAAGGAATTGCATTAGTTCACTAAGAACACATTATCATTCAATTGTAGATGGGAGGTAATCTTTTCATAGCATTTTGGAACCTTGTATTAAAATTAATGAGAGACTCATTTGAAACCTTAGAAATTTTATTAAATTGATTCAAAAAATACCTCAAATTTGTCTTATCACCATATTTCTCCCTAAAAAGGCTTTTAAGTTCTTTTGAAGAGCTAATACTTTCAGCAGGAAAACTCCTATACCACTCTTTAGCATCCTCGGTTAGGGATTACATGAATAATTTCACCATGAAATCCTCTACTTCTACCTCAAATTCATCCATGACATTGGAAAATTCTTTGAGATGGTATTCACCACTCACAACATTATTCCCAAAGAATCTAACTAAATCAGGTATGAAATCCTTAGGAAATTGGTTAAGATAGCCAAGCATTCCAATGAAGCATAACTACTGATATCTCTCTACTTGGAGTGGTCTCCTAGTATGTCGATCTCTATGAGAATTCCTAGGCTCATCATATATTTTGTTATCAAATTGAGTCTTATCATTACCTTTTCCATCTCTATTATTTCTACCACCTACCTTCCTTTCTTCCTCTTCATCTTCAGAATAAGAATTCTTACTATTCCAATTTCCTCCACTACCACCACCTTGATTTCCACCACCACTTCCACTAGCACTATGTCTCATAGAATTTCTTATGTGATTCAATGTCAATCTATCCAAAGGTCGAAGCTTCTAGAGTTGGTGTATATATTTTAAGAAAGACAAACTTCCTAGCTATTTGTACATCAAAAGCTTCTATTTTAGCTTTCTTTAAATCTCCTGGCGGTTTATCATTCTCGAACTATAATCTAAAGATCTTAGGGTTTGTGGGCATAACAGATGGGGTAGGATAAATTTTAACATTTTGGTTGGTAGTATTAACAGATGGAGCATTCGTATTGGTATTGTAAGTATTGAAGGTAGTTTTCTTTGTTTGATCAATGGGTTTCATCCCAGGATCTATAAATGATGATTTCTTAGTAGTAGTAGAAGGATCTAAGGCTTTGGTAGTTGCAACAGATGTGGTATAGGTGTTAGTAGCAGGGGTCCCCATTTGTATCGTTACTTTAGGAATTTCATGGGTAATGCTCGTAGTCAACTTAGAGACATTTTCAGTGAAGGCCTTCTACCTAGCAACATCTTCTCCCATCTTCTCTATTTTTTGTTTTCGAGCATCCCTATCATGTTTCTTATCTCTAATCCTTTCTTCCTTCTCTTTCAACGTCTTCTATCTCTACTATTCTTCTTCCTTAAGTCTAAGTTCATCCTCCTCTAAGGCTTGCATGTCTTTGTCAATGTCTTCTTCATTTTCCAAGATATCTCCAATTTCACTTGGTCATGAGTAAAGAAATTTTGGTCAATTGGGTATTCCTCAAGGGATATGTGCATTTCTACATTAGGAAATTCACCTCTTGGCTTGAAATACCATCTATTAAAAATAGACCCAACCCCAGGGATTAAAGGTTTTGAGAAATTCTTATCCTTATCCCAAAATCCCCACCTATCTTCTTCCCTTGAGATGTCAAGTTCATTATCAAACACTTGCTCAATAGGAAAAATTCCTTGATCTATCCTAGACACTTCAGCTTCATGTGCCTCTTCATGGAGACTTGCACTATTTAATTCACTATTAAAAGTAGGAGATGCTTCAACAAGGGATTCAATAGACTTATCTGATTCAATAGTTTTCTTCACCCATGTTGGTTGCTTATCCTTTGCAAAATTGGACTCTAGTTTCTAATTTGGATTCTTTTTTATATAGCTTCTAGTCTTCTTCATGGTTTCAAATATGTCAAAATCCTTCTTCTCTTGTTCTCTTTGAGAATTTATATTTTCACTGGTAAATAAGAACTCAGAGTCACCACCTAAAGTATTAGGAAATAAAAATTGATTGTATTTTGACTTGGTACTTGTAACCTCAGACAAGAATCTAAACATAACCCAACATAAAGTAAAAGAAAGGACTAGAACCTGATTCATAAGGCTGGACATGACTTTTGTACTAACATTTTAAACCACTTATTCTTCAAATAGTGAAGAACAAGAAAGTACTCGAATGTGACTATACTAAATCTGAACTAGATACTTTAGACTTAGTAGTCCCCAATAGAGTTACCAATCCATTGGTTATTTTTTAAGAACCAAGGTAATATTCAAAATCACCTATAGAATTTTCCATTTCTAATAATTATTAATCTAAAGGGATTGGCCAATGAACGAGTAAAGGCTGCAAAACTTTCACTCCTACACTTTGGGCTATATGAAACTTGGGAGGGTGATCCCACAATGTATACTACATAATTTATGTGACTAATATTTAAATACATTGTCAATAACAGGTAATTCCCATATAGCCACTCAACAATGTAATATATTGAAAAGGTTGGAAACTCTTTTAGTAATGTACTACACTTGGAGAATCAAAGCAATGAACATCAACATAACTATAATGGTAATTAATTTGAAAGATTTGAAAATAAAGAGTCATTTGCTAATGAATTGACCCATAAACTGACTTATGAATACTTTACTTAAACTAGTGTCTTATCCTAAACACAAAGTCAATATTAACCTATACAACCTGATAACAATTCTTCACATAGCAGCATACAAGCTTCAAAAAACATTGCATTCAGTGATAACTTTAAGAAACACCCCTAAAAAAAAGATATAAAATTCTGGCGAATCTTTCATTTTTTAGGAAAAAATATTAATTTATTTTGGCGAATCTTTCCTTTTTTTCAAAAAAAATATAACTTTTATTGGCGATTTTTTTTACATTACTAAAATTTTGTGGAAAATTTTGGCGAATCTTGAAAAATAATAGGAAAATGAATTAATTATGATGGAAAATTTATCCTTGATCTAAAAATAATTCTCATGGAAAAGTAGGGGCCCAAGGGTGGAAATTATTGATGGGTTTAAGGGGTAGACTATAATATTTACTTTCCAGCATTGTTTTAAAATATAATATAATAGTCATTATTGTATTCTCCAAGGTAAAATGTATCCATGATCTATAATTTTCAAAGGCTTGAAATTGCTTTTAGATCATTGATCTAATGAACTTCATTGTACTTTGTGGTAAAATATATATAATGTTCATGAGACTCAAAATTGTGTGTGCCATGAGCATTAAAAATTGTGGGTACATTTTACCTCATGGAATACAACAAGGGACATTAGATTATATTATAAATCAATGGTGGAAACTAAAGATTAGAAATATGATCCTAAAGCAACTAATAATTATGATATACAATTGGCGAATTAATATAGATTTCTACTATAATTTATAAAATTTAGGTGAATTTGATCTAATCATGTATCAAATATTCTGGCGAATTTTTGAGTCAATTTTTTTAGTAAAATAAATTCTTTGGCGATTTAAATAAGACTATAATAAAATTTTGTAAAAATGTGGCGATTCAAGTCACGTTATAGCTTGAACTATTAGCCAATTTTGGATTCCCAAATTTAAACTATTAGCCAATTGGTGAATATTAGCCACTAAAAGAATCATTGATTGCATTACAACATTCCCATATTACTTTCTCAACCACCACTTCTTATAGATATCCTAGCACATAATTCATATGAATCAAAAACTTCACTCAAGAACTTACACTAATTCATTGAATTAATTGGCAAGAATGAAATCATACACCCATTGGGAAACAATGGAGATGAAAAAGGCAATACTTGATTACATTATTCATAACTCATAGAACACATAAAAAGGAGAGAAAATAGCCATGAAATTATCACCACTCCAGTTCATATTTTCTATCTTTTTATCAAAATTACATACGCAACTATACAATCAAAACATAAGAGAAAACTCAAAATATGCTCTGTATTCCTTTTACAATTCACTATGTCAATTTCAATATGATGAACCTCACTTTCTAGCCTTGAATTCCTTCTTAGAGAAATGAAGGATCAAAAAAAGCCTCAGAACAGAAAGCACACATGTCACCATTCTATTGGAACACTGTAACATATATTCCCTTTTCAGTTACACTTGAGCTCTTAGACGGTGGGAATAAACATGAGATAAAATTAATCCTCATTTATCGTTGGAGATCTAGTCCCACCTTTGAAAAGGCATATTCAAGTAGTTTCCTCAAAAATTACACCCACACACACAAAATGAAAATGAAAGAAAATATAAAAGAAATAGAAAGGAGAGGACAAAGAATATGTCAACGTCTCCAAACCTAGTATTAATTTAATTTGGAGAAAGTGCACTATATTTTCTATACTTTAAAAAAAGCCTAATCTATACTAAATCTAGGCTATGTAGTGCATTTTCACCTATCCATTACTCATCATGATTGTAGAATTCAATATCAAAAATTTCAAATCACCATCCCACCTTTTCAACTCAGTCTAGCACCCCATCCAAGTATTTATCTTTCCATGCCAAGAATTCCTCTTTCATAGGCCAATTAAAATTCATGACTTCATCAACCTTTTCTCTATAATGCGAATACATGGTAACAATTTGATTGGCTTCCCTATCAAATTCTAATAAGATGGTCTCTACATCAACCAACATGTCCATATTTCTTTTCAATGTACCCATATTACACCTTTGACAAATTGAAACTATTTGCTTTGAAATGGTTTCATTAGTTTTGTCTATCCACTCATGTAAGGTTTTAATGATACCATCATCCCTTAAAATGGATGGGAGGATACCATGATTTTATTCATGAAAGGATTTCCCCAGTTCCTTTATTTTGACTTCCGAAGGCTCAATGTTTCCCCTATATCCTTTGATTTCACTTACAAGGGTAATAGTGGGCTTAAGCCTTTCAAGGGGGTTAACTTCTTGCTTAGCCCCAATGGAAATCATTCTCATCTATTGAAATCTGTGGATCCACATCTCCATGGGTGGAATAACCCTTTCCCTATCATTTTCAAAAATATTTATAATAGCCACCATGGAGGAGTAGTTACCATTAATACTATTCAATCTATTTCATTCATTTGTTTAGATGCTCTAAGAATGTAGTGACAATCTTCATATTGTTCATAAAGATTTCATTATCATGATTGTCACATTTCTCTTTAGACTCTTCTAATTTCTAGGAAACTCATCCCTACTAATATGTTGCTTAGCCTATGGTACTTCTAATATGTTAGTATCTATCATTGAAATGGGAACACTTTCCATGTTGTATGAAACAATTTCCAATGAGGAACTTGCTTCAAGGGTAAATTCAAGGGTTGCGGCTTCTTGTGAAGTGGTAGGGGAGTCATTCCTACTCTACTCATGCTTTCCTAGTTGCAAACTCCATAACTTTTCCTCCAATAATGCTACTTTTGTTTGTAACTACATTTTTTGTTGCTCAACCCTTCTATAGTCAACTAAAAAATTATTTAAATTTTTCCTAAACTTTTCTTTTTATGTATTTAAAGATTCTACAGTGGCCCTTATGAACTATGTAACATGTACTAACATATTTTCTTCCTCTAGAGTCAATGTTTCTAATACTCTCTTTATTATTAGGCCTCCACTATAGTTAGGCGTAAGCTTAGCAATGTCAGGCTTCCTTGTACTTGGGGATAAAGACTAGATAGCTAATGCATCCCATTGTTCACTAAAGGCAGACCCTTGTAATGCAATTATAGCCTCTTCTTTTGAATTGTAGAGAGGTCTATCACATCTCTTTATGGTATCAAAGGCTATGGTAGAAGCTAAATCCCACTCTAGCAACAACAAAACACCACTATTCCTCACAAACTCTCTTCCCTCCTTTGTAGTCATATTTTGAAACCTAGATCTCAAATCACCTAAGACCCTTGCTTTAATAGTGACATTAGGAAATTTTGGATGGAGAACTTCTTTCCTTAGCTAGACTAGTGACATACTGATCCCTCTTGGCCCTATATGAAAACTCCATAAAATCTTGTGACTTTACAAATGAATCATCATTCATGAACATTGTACATGTCTCCACACAGATATCATCTTTAACATTAGCCCCAATTAGGTCAGCCTTTCTCAACCTCATACTCAATTATTGTGATGCCATCATTATTGGTACAAGGGGTGTTCCTTCTTGTATTTTCTGCTCTGATACCCAAATTTCATCATCAAAATCTTCATCAGCATAGTCCACCAAACTAGTTACTTCAACCTTCTAACTATTTAACTATGGCTCTTTTGATGGTTATGTCTACAATGGTGAAGCATCAACATCTACAATTTCAGGCCCTATTGGCCTTGGAGGAGATGGTGGTGGTATTTTTGGAATAGGAGAAGGAGGTCTTTGCTCGTCTTGTTGGGAGGGAGTAGTATCTGCATCATTTTTCTTAGCCTTATTCTATCTCCTTATACATAACTTAATCTTTGTTTCCTCATTGGCCTGAGAAGCATATTTCTCTTCCATAATAGGGATTTCTCCCTCACCATGTTCTTCAACGAGGTCTTTCCCCTTATCTAGAATCATCTTTTAACTTTCAAGTTGGCCCACTATTATTTCAAATTTTTGAAACACATATTCCACCTTCTGAATTGCATTTTGAATTTCTAGAAAAGCAATGAAATCAGGATTCTTCTCCCTTATCTTTCTCTACATTTTATTGAGCATAATCCATCTTTCAAGATCAAACACATTTCTTATCACATCCTCTAGGAATTGAAAAATGTGCACAAATTTGTAACTCTTGTTCTTTTCCTTTAACCAAGCCATGAAAACTTCAAGATCATACTTGTTCCTCTCTAATGCTCTTTACATGTGGAAGTTTTTGAGTATATCTAGTATCTTATTACAACCTCCCTTTTTCATTACAAAGTTAGAAAAGCATGTGTATGAAGGAAAAAAAATTCCTTTTCCTTGATTCAACAAATGTTTATTTTCCACACCTCCAAATTGCCATATTACCTCAAGGAAATCAATTCTCTCTAGCACATACTTTGGTAGCAAGTGAGGTTCTATAGAGGAACCATATACTCTCAAAATAGTGTATGCAATAGATGAGATGGAATCTCCCATATTGTGATCAAATCTCAACTTAGGCATTCTTTCCTTAGGTCTCATGAAATTGTGCAGAGCCTTGGGAACTCTAGGAAAATCCATAACTAGGGATCTCTTTAGTTTTGAAGAAAACAAGTTCTGAAAAGTCACATAATCATATGTCATGTCATTGTTATCAATGAAAGTTTTCCAACACTAAATATGAAGCTCCAAGGTAACCCCCCATCTCACCCAAAGTCATACTCTTCCCAAAGTAGGATTCACCTTTGAACAAAAGCATATGCATTAACAATGAGTACCAACCCAATATTACGCAATTTGTGATTTTCTTCAATCTTATCAAACCCTCATGAATTATTTTTGTAAGAAACCCCACATACTCATATACCATGAAATATTGGGGGTGTTGAATATGGGCTGCCATATACATCCATGCCATAGGCATTCCAATGATAGGATCATAACCAATTATTTAGAAAATGGAGTAAAAATTTCTTTAGAAGTAAGGAACAAAATAACAAGGAAAAGGCTCCTTATCACATGGCCCCAATGTAACTCTTTGGCCACCAATTTCTACTAAATACCTTGGCAATATGTGGACTCTAAATCCAATCTTAGTTCTATCATACTCCTATCTAAGAATGCCTTCATCAATTTTAGGCATTTCATCGCTCCACCTATTGAGTTTGAAGGCATGAGCTATTTCATCCTTGGTAATTTTAACCATTTCCTTTCCATCATATGTCCCTACAATTCTTGTAATTGGGTCATAATTGGTGGCTACTTCTTTAAGAAAATCAATGTCCATATAGACATTGGGTACAGTCAACTTCCCTAGTCACAATTCTAGGGGTTACCAACTACAATTCCCATGTTTCTATTTATAAACCAACCATAGAACAATTCAAGTATAGTAAAAGGTAATTTGTTGTCCCTTATAGAACTATTTTTATCTATCAAGCCCTCAACTACTTGTGGACCTTAGAGAAGTAACTGACCCTTAGATTTTTCACTCATCGAGGGTGGCAACTAGTTAGTAAGGTCTTTACTTAAAAGTCTTTTGGGAACAAAATCATCCCCCTTGGATGAAGATTCTTTTTATTTATTTTTGGGAGCCATGACTCAAGAATTTTATGAACCAAGGATTTTTAGTTTCTTGGAACAAAGCTTATGGCTCAGATAAGGGTTTGACATAAATTCTAGCAATGCAAAATCAACTATTTTCTTTTAATGAATTTCAAACCTTAAAATGGAAAACCAAGAAAACCCTAATTGACTCAAAGGTTTAGAGACAATAATTTATCAACAATTCAGATAGGAAGGTAGTAATTTACTTATTGGTTATCATAGGTTAATATCCCTAGCTCTGACGCCAGACAAGCCTGAAAAATCACAAAACAAGCTCCTCCAAACATGTAGAGTGTCTTTCAAAATGCTCAATTATACTTTCAAAATAGGTTTTAATAGCTATGCTATATCCACTTTGGTTGCTCAATATCCTTTCCTTTATTAAGGCTCGCTCACACAAACCAGAATGAATCACTTAACTTCAAATTGAACTTTGAATGGCAACCATTGATCATGTGTGTGTGTTAACTGATGGATGGTTCAAATTTAGTCAGCATGATTTTGAAAATTTTGACTGTATGTAGCTGTAATGCTCATCAAATGAAAGTAAGCCACATGAAATCACTTGCTAGTGATCTATGGGCTCCACCATTTTCCTTGTTGCTACAACCAGAGTCTATGTGTCCTCTTCCCCTTGCCCATGTGAGTCTTAACCAGTATGAAAAATTCATCAGTGGGGAGACAAGGAAGGGTTGAGATTGAATCTCATAGCCTCGATATACTCACACCTTAATCCAGGACCAATTTCTCATATCCTTATTCCTTCGAAACAACCACTAGCTCAGATTAAAAGATCTTTATGTCATTAAAACACATGCTATATATTTCATTTTAGTAGCACACATTTTATTGTCCACGCTTCATGCTGAAATATTTGATTAATATTTTCCTTTACTTTGATGCCTTCCACGCCCTCCATGCTACTCCATATGGAAATCACCCACTTCCCCATTAATAACTTGGTAGAAAGGGTGAGACCCGCACATGATAGTGGGGAATGATCAGGATTGACCCATGTCACCCGCTATCAACCATCGATCCCAATTATATAGTAACAATCATTGTCATCAAAGCCAAGCGAGCCCCTTGAAAAGGCAATAGGTTTCAATATACTCACTAGCCCATGGAATTTTTTAAATATAAAATAAAACAAGATGGTGTAGTAGGGAGTGGCCAAGATGAAGCCACATCATCCAACAACCATTGTCGATCCCATTTCAATACTTCAAGTAGATCATTGAAAGGAATTTAGGACCGCCAGTGTAGAAGACATGTGGCTTACACCCACTAGCCAACATGATTAAAATAATGGAAAATGAAATAAAGCGAGTGCATGGGGAATAGTCAAGATTTTTATACTACAATCTAATGGTCAACATAGAATCTAATATTTGCACATGCCAAAAATTTTAGTTTTAAGAAGGGGACCTGACTAGGTCGATGGGATCAAGACCCATGGGATTAAGTATTCTAAGACTTGAGTCATTATGAGGGGAAATATTTCACCAATCTTAATAAATATTAAAGTGATAGAAAAACACTTAACAACCAACAAATCTAGGCCAAGGGGCTAGTAATTTAATGGGTTTTGATAGCATAAGGTGCAACTTAAAAGACTAGGAACCGACAGTAAGGAGTAAACAATGAAATAGAGATTCGACAAGGATACAAGCTTAAGGGTTTTTAAATAAAGATCTTAGTAACATAAAAACCTAGAATAGTGAATACAAGCAAAACCCAAAGCCCATAGGATAGATTCATCAAAATATTTGTAGGGTGAAAAATGGAACCAAAATTATTCATGGGGTTCCATTAGGTGTAAGTCAGAAATTAAAAATGAATTTCAAAGCACTTACACCCCTATTATTTCATCTTATACATCATTTCATAATGTTGATCACATAGAGCCCCAGACAAATTGTTAAGAATCTACATGCATTTGTGATCCTATGGTCTTTGTTCATGCCCTCTTTTACATAAGGAGACATGAAGGAGAATCATGATATTATCTCTATGCAAGATTTATTGATACTCTATTTGAAATTCCTGAATGTCACAAACCTCAAAAATTCAATATGCATTGATTTATTTTATGACTCTGATAAACAAGGTTTGAGTGATCTACAAAAGGAGTTGAATCCTATTAGGCTTGACCAAGTGTGTGAATAAATTTTTCTTTTCGAAAATATTAGAGATGATCAAAATACTATTATTCGTCCAATCTATAATTATAGCAATTTTGCTACTCCATATGAGTCAAGTAGTGAGATATCACATGAAGAAGAAGAGAGTAGAGAAAAGGTGAAAAATGAATACCTCAAAAAAGAAAATGAAATGAGTGGTATGTTCATTGGTTATGTAGATAATGATTATAGTCATCATTTTTCAAATGCATGGTCTAGAGAATAGATGGAAGTATGTGAAGTTATACCTTATTGCAACTCTACTAATCAGGGAATAGAAATGGGCCCAAGTATTCAACATGGTGAATCAACCCAAGTGATTGGTGATGTTAAAGTAGTGTGTGTAAATAACCAATCTAAAGAGTAGTAGCCTAAATACATGTTTGGTATCCTCCTAGGTTTTGATTCTTTTGAAGATTCTAGCACCTATTGTCCTATGGAGGACATAAGACTATACAATTATTTGAAGAGCCTGAACATAGTTTGAGTAATGATGAGTCCTTTTGTTGTATTAACTATGAAGGAATTGAGTATGGTCATTCCTCTATTGATTATGATTATCCTCATGAAGTAGAGATAGAATCCTTTGCTTCAAATAAGAAATATGTTGATAATGATGGGAACACATTGTTGCAAGTATGAATGTGTTTGGTGGTGTCAAAATAGTACAGGTTTATCAAGTGATTACAAGTAATACATGTATGGTTGAGATACTGTATAAATGTTGTGAGTATATGGAGCTATCTTTGTGGTGTTGTAGGTGTGCTGATATGTAGAGTTATCAAGAGATTTTGAGAGAATTAATAATCAATGAAGAAAAAGTTGTGTGTGTGTGTTTTGAATGTGCTATACATTTATTCTATGTTGATCCTATTCTTTTTCGGATCTGTAGCATTTTTTATGAGCATCTTTGGTTGATATATCTTGAGTTATAGATTTTGGGTTGATGAGGAGTGAAAGTTTTGTTCATCGATCTAGCAGAGTTATTTCCTTGTGGACTGGGACAAATGTTTCTACTATGTATTCCTCTAATGGTTTATCTTAGATCTTACAGATCTGGAAGAAGGTTGATAAAGGTGTTATCTATGTTCTAGAAAACATGCTAATGGTTTGGTGCTCTGAAAGACTTGTTCCAAAGTTACTATGTGTTTGCATAGTCTAGTTGGACTATTGGAATTTGTTCTATGTATGAAGATTGTTGTAGTTGTTCCAAATGAATCTAAAGGTATCTAAGAGGTGTTCTAGTGTTTGGTGAAGTATATTATGTGACCCACATGTTATCATCTTGTTGTGGATACACATACTTCAAATTCCATTGGTGTTTTCATTAGGTTTGGCTGACCTGGTGTCTACACATTACATAAAGGATAAGCATCAATTAAGGAAGCATGTGATTGATCCAAAAGAAAATTTTGGGTACTAGTTAAGTATTAGTTTGGTCCACTCTCATTCTTATCCATTTTGGGAATGTTGAGTCATCGACCTAGTTTAAATTTGTAAAATAAAGAATGTGTAGATGACCTTGGATAAATTTTCTAAGATAGAAGATGGTATAAGTGTAATTCAAGATTTTGTGAATAGAGAAGTAAGTGACAAGTGTGTGAAACAAGTGTGAAAAGAAGATTGTGGAAAAGTGAATTACGGCAACAGTACTTTAATGTGCTTGACTCCTAAAAGTAGTTAGTTGATGGTGTCTACAATTCTTTGATTGAGGTTGTGAATGTGTGGAACTTGTTGTGGTGAATTTTTTGTTATCTATCTTTACTTTTAGGTAGTGAGACTCCTTCTAGACAATGAGTCCTATATGTAGGCAGTGAGCCTTGTATTTAGAAATTGAGTCCTATCTAGGAAATGAGGCCTTTGGCAATGAGCCTTTGTATCCAATTTTTCATTACTATTATATTGTGATTTAATCCTCATCGTGGTTTTCCCTCATTGGGTTTTCCATGTAGATCTAGTGTCTCTAGTATTTCTTTTTTAATCTATATTTCATGTTTATACCTAATAATAGATTAAATTGAATGTGATTTGTTACAAAGGATTCACCCCCCCTCTTATTTTTCTTGTGCAATTCAACAATTGGTATCAGAGATTTGGTTCCTCAGAAAAGAGCTTAACCAATTAAGGTAGATCCTCTAGCACACAAGCTATCAATCTTTGTGTTTGATGAAGCTGACTATAATGAATAGAAAGTGTAGATGAGAGTTTACCTAATCTCTCTTGGTTTCAAGACTTGGAAAGCTATTGAGACAAAATATGTTGAGCTGGCAAGTGGTCCTTCTTTTGCAAATGAGACTTCCACCTATGAGAAAAATGAAAAAGAAAGGCATGCAATCTATAGTGCTTTATCTAAGACGGAGTGGACAAAATTTATTTAATTAGGCACTGCTTACGAAATATGGGAAAATTTGAAAGATATCTATGAAGGAAATGATCGAGTAAAATTATCAAAGAAGCTAACAACAAAGCACAAAAATGAGAACTTGAAAATGGAAGAAGGTGAAGAAATTTCAAGCTACTTTTAGAGGGTTGATATTGCAACAAATGAAGTCAAAAATCAAGGTAGTACTCTGGCAGATGAATATCTAATATAGAATATTTTGATAACCCTATCAAAGAACTATAGTGACAAGGTCTCAGCTATTGAGGATATATATGGTACAAATAAATTCACTAAAGAATAGCTATTTGGCACCTTGACTCCAATTGAGATGAGAAAGTTTGGAAAGGAAAAGGGGAAAACAAAAACAACCTCCAAAGCAACTAAGATAGACGATGATTTGAATAGTGAAGGTTCAAAGGAATTGGAATCAAAATTTAAAAGGAAGTTGAAGAAAGGTACTAGTAAGTATAAAGGTATGTTACCTTTTAAATGTTTTGGTTGTGGGAATATTGGTCACTTTGCTTCAAGATTTCCAACTAGAGCCATACATAAAAAGAATAGAGATAATAAGGACAAAAAGGATAGAAAGTTCAAGAAATTGTATTATGTTAGAGAAGATGCTAGAATTTATGATGATGAGGCTAATTTTGAGGATGATAAAGATGAATGCTTGTTTCTAGCCTTGGAGAATAAATATGTGTCTACTAACCATGGAAGATGTGCAAGGGAATGTGGTCCAAAGAAAAGAAGGATGAGATGGAAGGTACTCTGGTTAGTGCCTTTCATGCTAGACAAGATGAAGACTATTGGGTAATTGATAGTGGATTTTCAAACAATATGACTGGAGATAAAAGTAAGTTCACTAAACTTGAAAAGTATGATGGGGGATTACTCATTTTTGGATATAATTCTGGTGCAAAGATAATTGGAAAAGGAACAATTAGTTTTGATGGAAAATAGAATACTAATGATGTTTACTATGTTAAGGGCCTAAGGCATAATCTTTCAAGTGTTGGAAAAATGTGTAGCAAAGGATTTAAGCTTTTGTTCTAGGATAATACTTGTGAGATCAGAAAAGGGTCTACAACTATGGTAGTTGCAAGAAGAACACATGGAAATATCTATCAACTTAAGAGTGGTGATGGTTAGTTTTTTGTTTCTCAAGTTAATGAGAGTTGGCTATGGTACTGAAGGATGGGACATGTAAAATTTGATAATCTGATTAGGATCAGTTCAAGAGAAGTTGTTAGCAATCTTCCTAAAATCACAAAGCCTACGAATATTATTTATAGAAGTTGTCAACTGGGTAAACAAACAACATGCAATTTTAAAGGAAAGGAACAATCATCTACCAAAATGCTATAATTGATTTATATAGACCTCTATGGTCGCACAAGAACTAGAAACCCTAATGGTGACAAGTATTTTATGCTTTTGATTGATGATTATTCTAGAATGACATGGGTTACTTTTCTTAGGGAGAAAGCTCAAGCCCTAGATAGATTCAAAGTGTTCAAGGCAAGGGTAGAGAATGAAGTGAACCTGAGAATAAAATTTTTAAGGTTTGATAGAGGTGGAGAATTCACTTCTGGTGAGTCTAATACATTTTGTGAAGAGCGTGGGATAAAGAGACATTTTTCTGCTCCTAGAACTCCTCAATAGAATGGAGTTGTGGAAAGAAAGAACCAAACTATTCAAGAGGATATACGGACTATAATGAAAGAGGAAAATGTACTTGATGTATACTGGAGAGAAGAAATTCACGCTGCTATTTATATTCTTAATAGAGTTTAGATCAAATGTAACAACACAAAGACCCCTTATGAACTATATGGACTTAAATAGGCTCCCAAAGCATGGTATGCAAGGTTGGATAGATATTTGACACAACAAGGGTTCAACAAAATCTCCATAGACAATATCTCTATTTCAAAATTGAAGGAAACAAAATGTTGATAGTAGTTGTGTATGTTGATGATATTATCTTTGGAGGAAATGAGGGTATGTGCAAGAAATTTACAGAGGAGATGCAAAAAGAGTTTGAGATGTCTATGATTGGTGAGTTGAACTTCTTTCTTGGACTCCAAGTGAATCAAACTGATAAGGGCATATTTATTTAACAATCAAAATATGTTAAATAATTACTGAAGAAGTTTGGAATAGATGAGTCCAAATCAGTCTATACCCTTATGGTGATTGGATGCAAACTAAGGATGATGATTCTCCTAAAATTGATCAAAGCATGTATAGATCTATGATTGGTGGACTGTTATATCTTACTACTACTAGACTGAATATCATGCATGCAGTATGTTTTGTTGCCAGATTTCAAGAAGAACCTAAAGAAACACATATTACAACTATGAAGGGGATATTCAGATATCTAAAAGGAACTCTAAATTATGGTCTGTGGTATCCTAAGGATACTAATTTCACTTTGAATTCTTACACTGATGTAGATTGGGCTAGTTGTGTGGATGATTAGAAAAGTACAAGTGGTGGTGCATTCTTTCTTGGAGGAAGATTGGTTTCATGGTTAATCAAGAAACAAGATTTAGTTTCTTTATCCACTGTAGAGGCTGAGTATATTGTAGTATCATCTTGCTATACATAGGTATTTTGGATGAAGCAAACATTAAAAGATATAGGTGTGATGTGTGATGAGCCTATCCCTATTTTCTATGATAATACAAGTGTAATAAATATTTCAAAGAATCTATTAATGCATTCTAGGACAAAGCATATATCTATCAAATATCATTTCTTAAGGGAGAAGGTGTTGGGGAATGAATTCAAGCTTGAATATGTGTCTACTAAGGAATATATTACATATATATTTACTAAGGCTCTTTTGAAGGATAATTTTGAGTATCTTAAGGAGAAGTTGGGGGTTGCTGCCCCTCCTTCTTTGAACTAGGTGCACATGGAGGTGCATCAGTCTAGTGGACCTACCGACTCTTCATTTTTTTGGACTCGTGATTGAGGTATACTCCTAAAGGGGAGTAGAGAGTATCATTGTTGTTGAATGGTATGTGTGTTGTCATGGGTGAAATCCTAAGGGGGAGTGATAAAAACTTTATGGCTAAAGAATCATACAAAAAAATTATTTTCCATTGATGTCAAAGGGGGAGAGATAATCATGTGAAAAATCCTATCTATATCTAAAAGTTTTGAAAGGGAGAGAGAATATTTGTAAGGAGAAGTGAATGTAGAAACATTGTGTAGGTTGTCTAATTTATAAAAAATAAAAGAAAAAGAAGGAGAGTGTGCATGTTGTCTTTGATGGTTTTCCACATCATGTGTTTCCATAAATGACAAAGGGGGAGATTGTTGCAAGTATGAATGTGTTTGGTGGTGTTGTCATTAATGTTGATGTCAACACAATACAGGTTGATCAAGTGATTACAAGTAATACATGTATGTTTGAGATACTGTATAAATTTTGTAAGTACATGGATCTATCTTTATGGTGTTGTGGGTGTGTTGATATGTTCAGTTATCAAGTTCTTTTGATAAAATTAATAATCAGTGAAGATAGATTTGTGTGTGTGTTTTGAATGTGCTATGGTAATGTGCTCTACATTTATTTTGTGTTGATCCTATGCTTGTGTGGATTTTCAGTGTTGTTTATGAGAATCTTTGGTTGATATATCTTGAGTTATAGCTTATGGGTTGATGAGGCTTGAAAGTTGTGTTCATCAGTTTGTGAATTAATCTAGAAAAGTTTTTTGTCTATAGAATGGGAGAGACGTTTCTACCCTGTAGTCCTCTAATGGATTGTCTTAGATCTTTTGGATCTGGAAGATAGTTAATAAATGTGTTATCTATGTTCTAGAAAATGTGCTTGTGGTTTCGTGCTCTGGAAGACTTGTTCTAGAATTATTATGTGTGTCCCAATAGTCTGATTGGACTCTTGCAATGTGTTCTATGTATGAAGATTGTTGTAGTTGTTGCAGATGAATCTAAAGGTATCTAAGAGGTGCTCTAGTGTCTGGTGAAGTGTTATGTGATCCATGTATTATCATCTTGTTGTGGATGCGTGCACTTCAAAGTTCATTGGTGTTTTCATTAGGTATGGCCAAGTTGGTGTTTACATGTTACATAAAGGATAAGAATCAATTAAGGAAGTGTGTGATTGATCCAAGATGTTATTTTTGGTCCTAGTTAAGTATTAATTTGGTCCACTCTCATTATTATACACTATGAGAATGTTGAGTCATCAACCTAGTATTAATTTGTAAAATAAAGAATGTGTAGCTGACCTTGGAGAAAATTTCTAAGATCAAAGATGGTATAAATGCAAGTCAAGATGTTGTGAATAGAGAAGAAAGTGACAAGTGTCTGAAAAAAGTGAAAAAATTAGAGTTTGTAAAAATGAATCAAAGTACCTTAGCTTTATCTATAGGTGGTGAGCCTCCTTCTGGAGAATGACTCCTATCTATGGGCAATGAGTCATTTATTTGGACAGTGAGTCCTATCTGGGTAGTGATCCTTTTGGTAGCAACCCTTTGTATCTAGTTTTGCATTACTATTATATTGTGAGTTAATCCTCACTGTGGTTTTTCCCTCATTGGGTTTTCCATGTAAATCTGGTGTCTCTGGTATCTAGTTTTTGTTATCTCCATTTCATGTTTATACTTAATAAAAAATTAAAGTGAATGTGAAATTGATTAAGATCAAAATTGAATGTGATTTGTTACAACCGATTCACCCCCCCTCTCAGTTGTCTTGTCCAATTCAATACACATGTTTTCTTGAGAAGGAACAAGTTTCTTCCTATGAAGAGATTTTAGAATGTGAGTCAAAGATGTTAACTATTGATGATATGCATGAAGTTGAAAATATATATATATGCTCTTCTAGTGATTGTAATGATTTTGAGTACAATGATGATATGTAAGATTTAGACTTTCATGCTAAAGAGGTAGAAGATTTTATGAAAACAATGAATGTAAGATAGAACCCCTTATTTGATGAGCCTCCATCTTCATCAATTAATAGAAATGATGATCTTTATTGATGTAGATATAATCCCCTCTTTGCTAAGAAATTTGATGATGCATCTGACACAAGGTTAGAATGTTGCATCAAGTAAACAAAGCAACACATTGATGAGCTCCTTGAGGGAATTTACTATGATTTTTTTACATTTGATACAGATGTTGGGGGTAAGGTTTAGTATCATGATACTAGCTACTTGGAAGAGTATGAACAATTCCAATTTCTAGTTCAGTTGGGATGTATTTTGATGGAGCATGACAATAAGATGAAGAGCAAGGAATGCTATTTTCAATATGAATGTGTTTCATGTGATGATGAATTTTTTTATTTTATGTATGGTTATACAATGCAAAATGATATAGATTACATTAGGAATGATATGCTCAGAAATGTTTTGAGAGATGTTAATGGCAATGTTTGTAATCAAGTAGATTTCAGTGGTAATCACACATTTATGCTTGTAAGAAGAGGCCTATACTTTTTGTAGTGGTATGAAAAAGGTAAATGTGGGTTGAGGGAAATTAGATCCTTAAATAAATAGGCTGGTATTTTATACAGGAAAAAAACTAGTTATTCTTTTTATTTGGTGGCCTAGGGCCATCAGATAAGGTTTTAAAAATTGAAGACTCAGTTGCCCAATGATTTTGGCACTTGATCTGCTCTTCCATTTTGAAATGTCATTATGTTTGCTGAGGAACAAATTTCCCCAAGAAAGAGCCATTGTTGGGACTGTAAAGTTTTGCAAAATTTTAAGTACCCATGATCAAAATTTTGCTTTACACACTCAAAAATGCACCTAAAAAATATTCCCTAGTGACCTACTTTGGAGGGTCATAATTTGGAGCCCATTTGATTTCATGCCTAATCCCCTGGTGAGTGTATTAATTTGTCATATATAAACATGTATGTTTAATTTCAGCTTCCTGTGATGAGTTTGGACAAGCTTTTGAAATGATAAGCTGGAGGCTTCTGGGATAGTTTTGTTGTTTGCATACTCCCAGTCCTGCAAAGTGGCCTCCTATTTAGATTGATATTTCATAGCTCAATGATCATCATGGAAAATGGATTGGTGCTCTACATCCCCCCATATTCATATACTCCCTAGTGCAATTTTTGAGTCACGGGATCATGTTTGGTATTTTTACCAGGTCAAAAGAAAAGGTAGTTTGTCATATTTTGACACCTGAATGTTTCATGGAGGTCAAATTTGACACTTAATATCTTGTGAATAATTTGGATTGAAGGGAAGTCCTCTTACACACATACTCAATGGACCTAAATCATTTAGTGTTTCTAGTGTCAGTTTCCAAAGAGAAGATTTAGTATTTTTTTAGGATGGTGACTTGGTGAGCCCCAATTGGTTTTTGAGTACAATTATAAAAAATTATGACTAATCCACTTTGGATGTTAATATCTTGCAATTGAAGATTAATTTTTCCAAGCCGTTTGTTGCATTGAAATTTTGGTTCAAATTTCTACTTGCCTATGTATTTTCATGGCTTCAAAAGATAGTTTTACTAATTTTCCAAAGTGATTCTAGAGGCTACTTGGCTTCTTTTGCTCATGATACAAAATGCTAGAAGTCAATCCTGATGGTTTCCCATTTCAAATTTTTCATGGTAGATACATATAGAAGTAGTTTCAAGTCAATTGAGGATAACATTTGTTTCAAAATGGTTTTTTTAGCTAGGCCCACATGGGGACTCGACATGCTTTACATAGTTATGAAGTTGTAAGTGTTTGAATGTTGGTAAATGAGACAATCACTAATGCTTTAATCATGTACCACATTTTATAAGGTAATCCAGATGTAGATGTCCCTATATTGGATGATATTCTTATGTGGATGGTTGAGCCTACCCCTAATATTGTTTCTAAAAATGAGTTTGCATTAAATAGATTTTGTGGCCATTTTCAATTGAAAGTGAATCCAAAGAAAGATAAAGAATCATTATCTGATGAGGTTTGTAAAGATTATTTTATTGACATGCAAGGTGGTGTTCCACTTGAGTTTCCATGGGATAAAATTACAACACTATTTAATATTGCTAGGTTGTTTGCACAACTACATGATACTTGAAAGTGCAAATCTCTTATTCAAACCAATACATCACCACTGATACCAAAGGGGTTATCATGTTTTTCATGTGTATTTCCAAATACACCTATTAGGGAAACATATAAGCCTCGTTGGGATGGATGGGGAAGATTTATGGAGCCATTGACCTCAATGGTGCCCATGGTGGTGATAAAAGGGAATCATGAAATATAGCCTCAAGCAAAAGGAGCCAATTTACCTCGTACAAGGTTCAATTTTTCATGCCTTATCAAGAATGTAGCTCAAGCAGTAATTTATATTATTCTTTCAATATGGGTGGAATACATTTCATCATGTTGGGAGAATATGTTGACTACAAAAATATTGGCATGCAATATGACTAGAGGAAGAAATATTTGGAAAATATCAATAAACAAGTTACACCATGGCTTGTTTCATCATGGCATCCACTTTGGTATAATAGTTATTCTTCTCATTGCCAAGGGTTTGAGTGTATGAGGCAAGAAATGTAGCACCTTTTGTATGAGTTTTGTGTGGACATAGTATTCTTTGGCCATAATGATGCATTCATGTTATAATGGGACAATGAAATTGTGGGTATTAAATGGTCCATTTTGCTTCAAGTTGGCACCATTTCACTCAGAAATATTCATAAATATGAAGTGATCATTGACTATTTTGTCATATCCTTAGAATATACCATACCAACTCTAAGGGAAATGATATGCATTCTCTATTTTATCAGTTATGGCTAGTATAATGAGCAATTTGAATATAGGCAACACATCTTGAGAGGGTTCGAGCTATATTTGAAACTGTTGACATAGAGGCAAGGAAATGTTTATTCCATGGGTGGGGCAAAATTTTTTCTCGTTGAAAGGGGATGATTTGATATTGTAAAGGAAATATTTACACTGGTACAACAAGTTGTTGTGGGGAACATTATTCTATAGATGCCTAACGTGTGGGGAGATCTTATATCAGATTCTTTGAGAAAAATCTATGTATATTTGTGTGTTGAAATTTAATGAATCATATCTCTCATGTTTAATTGGGATATTTCCATGAAGATCAACCAAGTCTTTAGGGTATTGTGTTTGTTAAATAATTTGAGGAGAATCATCTATTTATAGTGTATTTGATACTTTGGAACACAAGTATCTACAAACACACTATTAGGATCACCCTCCCGAGTTTCACAAAGCTTGAGGTGCAGGGGAGAGAGTTTTTTAATTCAATCTCATGTTCGTTGGCCAAATATCTCCTTGAATTTGACCATTAGGTGTGGCAGCCCTTTAGGATTCAAGTGGATAACAAATTTGGGAACTAACAAAACCCATTCCAACAGAGTAGACCAAACATAATTATCCACCTTACCCATCATGAATGGAATACCTAGGTAAGTCAAAGGGAGGGAAAGGGTATGACAATTAAGAATTATGGAAATCCTCACTTGAAGAGCAAGGTCAACATTCAGGAAAAAAATAGGACTTTTGTTAAAGCTAATACATTTCCTAGAGGCCAAAGAAAACTTAGAAAGAGTGTCCTTCCAACCTTTAGCCTCTTCCAAGGTAGCCTACACTGTCAATATTGTATCATCAACAAATTATTGATGAGAGATTGGGTGAGACACGAAAGAAGGTGAAAAAACCACTAGAGAACCATTCAAAATATTATGTTAAAAATTATGACCAAGAACTTTAGTCACAAAAATAAGGAGATAGGGGACAATGGGTCACCTTTGCGAATACCACAAGTAGACAAGAAGAAACCTTGCGGTGTGCCATTGATAATCACTGAGTACTTGGGAGAAGTCACACAACTATGAATAAGTTTCAAAAATTTACCCGAGAATCCAAAACGATGGAGCACTTCAAAAAGGAAATCCCATGAAACCTTGTCATATTCCTTGGAGATATCTAGCTTAGGAGCCATACTTTCCTTTTTGCTTCTATCCATAGAGTTGAGGGTTTCATGCACCATCATAATAGTGTCAGTTATTTTCCTTTCTGGCCAATGTGTATTTTCTTGTTTGAGTGGGCTTTAATGCGATTGACCAACAATTTACAATAGATTTTGTAAAACATGTTGTAAAACATGTTGTAGAGACTAATAGGCCTAAATGTAGTCAACTTGTTTCCCCCTAATGCTTAGGGATAAGAAAAATGAAGGTATTATTGAATTCCTTAAGAATTTTCTAGAAGAAATATTTCTTTCCACTGTAGCTGTGACATCCTGACCAACAATATCATAGAGCATTTGAAAAAAGAAAGGTGGGAATCCATTTGGGCTAGGATCCTTAAATGGGTTGAGAGAAAAAACAACCTTGTAGACCTCATCCACTAGAGTAATATCTACCATGGATGAGACCTTCTATTGAGAAAGAGCCAGAGGGATGACATTGAGGATATCACCTTACAATAAGTTTGTGGGGATAGGATTGAGAAGGTTATGGAAAAAAGACACACCAGTGTGAGCCAAGTCATCCTCACTAGTCATAGAGGAATCATCATCAAGAATCAATTCCAAGATAAAGGTTTTCTTCCTATGTCTCATCGTCATCATGTGAAATAATCTAGGGTTTTTATCCCCTTGATGAAGCCACTGAATCATAGACCTTTATTTCCAATAAACCTCCTCCTTAATAATATTATGAAATTCACTAAGCGGGGTCTTTCCCTTAGTAACGAGATCCCCCTCAAAACCCTAGTTCCAACTCATTTTGAACTAGAAAAAATGGTCTTTGATTGAATTTCTTTTCAAATATGTTATTGAAATAGCTGTTACTCAAAACTTTGAGATTTCATTTGAGCCTTTTTTGTTTGAAAGCCAGATTATATGTAACGCCCCGCCACACAACCCTAAAGGAAGTTGCATTTAACTATTTAAACAAAATATATATTTTTTTAAAAGTATAATTAATAAGGAAGTTCGCTAACTAATGCCAACAACCTCTAAGGTTACGAGACAGAGGTTATATAGAATCTCAACAAAAAACATGATTTAAACCATGTCAATTAATTAATTAATAATTTAATCACATACACTCCAATAAGATAATTACATAATCACAAGAGATAACTTTCAATTCAATTTATCCAAATTAAATAATAAGATTACAACACTCATTCCCCGAATGAGGAAAGATCAATATATAAGATTACAATTACAACTTTCCACCTCGATAACAACTGAGGGGTAAAATAATACAAGATCTACTGAAATGCAATAAAGCAAGAACTGAAACTGTAATCCAACAAGCTCTCCAACTGGAAGTCTCATCCACATGAACATGAAGAAAGAACCCAATGGATTTAGGTGCATGCCACCCAACCAAGTGGAACCCAAAGGCCCAACCCCGGTGCTAGGAGATAGTAACAAGGTATCCTAGCCAAGGCTATCTACCTCTAGACATAGACCAAACTACAACTGAACCAAACTGACACACCCAATCACACGTACCACACAAGTACAACACAAGTACATCATGAGTACAACACTAGTACAAAACAAGTACAACTCAACAAGGCCACAATGCTTCCAGATATAAAGCATAATAAGTATGTTACAGGAACCATACACAATATAACAAGTACCAACTATTGTCCTAGATAGAGTGTCATCGCACAGCTCGTCATGGGTTATCCTCTAGGAATCTTCATAGGCTCCGGCCCCAACAAGAAAAGGTTATCCTAGTGACCTTTATCGAATCCCGACCCCCATACTCACTCATGCGGAGCCAAATACCTTTCGTACAGACAAGATAGATGACCTTGCCATTCCAAGCCTTCCCACTCATCCCAAATATAAATGAGCGCTTGTGTCTATGAGTGAGGTAAAATTATCTTGATTAGTGAGAAGTTAGTCCTAATCTTCTCAGTATTGTTTTAGTTATCACTTGATTAAACCACTTCCGAAGGTTATCTTGGATACCTCTTTGGGCTCTGGCCCCTACGGAAGCCACTCTTCTATTGACAACACACAACTCTAAACACCAAGGGAATCCAAGTGCATACCATCAAAATAACATAACCACTCCAACTCTAGGAGGATACCTAACACGAAACTCACTCCAACACTGAAGGAAACCAGAATAAGGCCACTCATTTCAAGGAGACATGGATCCCATAATCCA
Organism: Sequoiadendron giganteum; assembly: GCA_007115665.2. Taxonomy (NCBI): domain Eukaryota; kingdom Viridiplantae; phylum Streptophyta; class Pinopsida; order Cupressales; family Cupressaceae; genus Sequoiadendron; species Sequoiadendron giganteum. Next base: position 243,645,703 of record CM021108.1, read on the forward strand.
CTCCTTGCGCAAGAAACAAAAACATTCTCGTGCGTGGAAACTGGGTTAAGCACTAACTAGACACCATGCACTACCCAAGGAAATTTATAACAATTTGGCAAACATCATATGACAACCCACATAATTGAAAACACCATCTGGAAGGCTTACATATTAAAACCACTTAACCCATTCCCCAAAGTAATAACATAAGAGATTACTTTTTAAACAAACAGTTTGATCAGAATTAACTCTACTTTGGATTTCCTAAATCCACATCTTTCATTTACATTCAGTACTTAATAGCCTTAAGAAAACTGAATTAGATATCGTCTCTTTAAAATGAAAGATGAAATTCAAATTAAATGTTTAATTTCACTAATGGTTTCAAAGGTGACATGTGATCCTTTATCTTTCTATGTTTCAGACTATAATGTTTTAGAAATTACGATAGGTTTACTGCAAAATAAATTATTAACTAGTTACGATGCTAAATACATTTCTTGTCAATTCTACGTTTAATCTTTCAAAAATGCATTTAAAATTTCCAGCTGATAAATTGAGTAAAAGCTACATATTCTAACTCTCACATGTACATTTAAAACATAATCATCGATTTAAATCAATATTTTACAATAAACCATGGTGGAGAATATTTAAAATTATTAATCCAATTACCAAATGATTCACCCATAATAATCGAAAACCAAATATTTGTTCCTTCCAATTATCCTATTTTAAAATAGATTCATTACATCAACTATTGCATATTGAATTAAATTTTTCCTCGATTACCAAAAAAAAACGATATTAATCCTAATACATCGTCACATCATTTAATCCATATTTTACAATATGTATATATATATATATATATATATAAATATAATATACATATTTCATCTTTTAATTTTGATATATATATATATATATATATATATATTAATATTTAATATTATATAATAAAATATTAAATATGAATATATATTTGATCATTTCAAATATATATATATATATCAATACTTAATATTATAAAAAGAATATAATATTTAAAATATTAAAAAATATATTTTATTTTTAAAGTAATAATAAAAGTCAACAAAATTCTATTTTATTTTATTATTGAATGCACTTCCATCCTTGGGCCACATGCATGGATTTCCTTACCAAGGCCGCACAGATTGCAGAGGGCGGTAGAATGGAGAGGCGGTGGCGGTGGAAGTTCTCAGGACGGACGGAGGCGGTGAAGGGGAGTTTGGAGGGGCAGAAGGAGGTGGTCCATGTGCAGGGCGCGGCGGAGCGGAGGAAGAGGCGGTGGCGGAGCTGTGTAACACAGTCGGCTACCATTACTAGCAGTGACGGCTATGTAACACAACCTGTCGTGGGTGAGGGGGGAAGGATGCGGGGGTCACTCCGGGTATAGCTCCCCCACATGCCTCCCATGGGGACATGGTGGGATGAGCCCCCGGCGGCTCCCCCAAAGCCCTCCCAACAAAAGGAATTTTAAATTTTAATTTTATTTTATTTTTTATTTTTTTAAAAGAAACCAGACCTGTGGATTTTTAATCCAAAATTTTATTTTATTTTTTAAAACCAGGGTTAAAATTTTTATAAATTTTTTTTGATAGAACCCCAATAAATAGACAAAAAATATATATATGTAAATATATATGCATATTTACATATGTGTATATATATCATATATTCTAAAAGGAGATTTTCTTAACAGATTGGGAAAAACCCACATCAAAATAGCCATTTTCATTCAAGAACATCATTTCTTTTTTTTTAAAGATCAAATATAAACAAGGATTTCAATTTGAAGCAAGTTTAACATGATTATTTCTTGCAACCAGAAATAGAATTCAAACATTTCCCAATAGAAAAACATATATAAATATAAATTTCAAAATAATTAAAATACAAAGACATGAACCTAATAATCCAAGAACTTGAGAAGATCCAGATGATGATCGACTCCTTCCTTTGATCCCTTCCTCAGATCAGGAGATTTCACAACTCCAATCCAAAACCCACAAACTTGAAAAATTCTTTCTCTCACAAATTCAAACTTTCTCCAAAACTTCAAGATCCAAAATTGTGAAGAAAAAATCCATAATAAAGAAATTCCAAAAATAACTCCAAAATATCAGTGCAACAACCCTCATCAATTTTAGAAAATGGAAAATAGAAAATATCTCATTTTTCCATTTTGAATTCCAATTTTCAAATTTAACTTTCTAAAACATTTTCTTTTAATTTTCAATTTCCAAACCCAATATTCATGAATTTCCAAAATGCATAATTTAATTCATTCCAACACAACTAATTTAATTAATTAATAAAATAGATTTAATCCATGATTAAATTATTTATTAATTAAATTAAATTAATAATAAAATAAATTATATTTCAACATAATTCCCAGATTAAATCAATCACAACCTAAATTTATTAAGCCATTTAATTACCCAATTTAACTTGCAATCAAATTAAATCAAGACAAGATGATCAACATAACTCGACTGACACCTGATGACACATAAGGACTAGGGTGATGACTTAACATGGAAAACCTAGCTACTATCTCCCAATTGAATACCATTGGGCATTAGACACACTCAAACCTATGAAACCAGGTGGAGTCGATGTCCTGTACCTATCAACCTACAACAAAGAGAATATCCATATACATAAACATGTCATAATTAAAACACACCTTGAAGAGGAAATCATGGAATCATAGGGCACTCGCAAGCGAGTGATGCAATACCGTCCTCTTCACCAATACAGTAGTACTAACTGACAAATCTAACATACTAATATAAACCAAAACATAAACATCATTAATCTGAATATCAATTTATGCTAATTCCAAAACATGCCATAAAGATAACATCAAATTAAAATACCATCACATCAAAAGATAACATTAACGTCGCTTAATAGATAGCGATGAAATAGCAGCCGAGTACCATAGTCAAGGTACTAACAAAAAATACAACATAAGAAGGTATCTGAATAACTAGAACACATCAAAACAACATATCAACACAAGGACATACTGTCCAACCAGAAGGCAAAACGGAGGGGTATTACATTATACATAGTAGAACCACATCCATGGCCCATCCACCAAGAGGCTAGGAGATCCCTGAACTAAGGTTGATACATCAACATTAATTTAAAATGAAAAGGCTTTTTTTCCTTAGGGGAAGGAGTACTCCAACATAGGAGCGATGAGCTATGATTCGATCCAATTTTGATGAGAGAGGACAATGAGATCAAGGTAGTGTCCCAACAAGAAGACACCAAACACTAATCAATTTGGCCTAAATGAGATTTTCCCTTGACCATTTGTTATACTAGATGAAAGATCTACTTTCAAGGTCTAGATCCATCAACCCACCATCATGCAAAAAGTAGTTGAGTTATAGCATGCTATCTGACAAATCCATTGTACTACCCTACTTTTTGGAATGAGAAAGTGGAATTGAAATCACCCATCACCATCCAATTATAGTGTTAAAAATTGTTCCTACAACCTAGAAGGTCAATCTAGGTGAACCTCCTTTGAACCACATTATTGCATGCATAAACATTAGATAACACCGAATAAGTAAGATCAAAACAATGAGAAAAACCAATGTTAAGAAAATATTTCTCCTTAGAATGAATGGAGCCATTGAGAAAGAGTTTCCACATCGTAACTAAACCCATAGAAGCCCCAATAGCATCCACTTACATGAATAGGGCATTAGGCCACATGAACTTACAAGATTTATAAAACTTAACAACCGTCATTTTGGTTTCTTATAAGAGAAGAACATTAGGCTTGAAATCTTTGATGAAATCCCTGAAAATGTTCCTCTTATGAAGGATATTAATCCCTTGGACATTCCAAGAGAGAATTACATTGAGGATATCACCTCCACTAGAGTAATATCTTACATAGATGAGACCTCCTATTGGGAAAGAGCCAGAGGGATGACATTGTGGATATCACTTAAAAAAAACTTTGTGGGGATAGGATTGAGAGGGTTATGGAAAAAAGACACACCAATGTGAGCCAAGTCATCCTCACTAGTCATAGAGGAACCATCATTAAGGATCAATTCCAAGATAGAGGTTTTCTTCCTATGTCTCATCGTCATCATGTGAAATAATCTGGAGTTTTTATCCCCTTGATGAAGCCACTAATTTCTAGACCTTTCTTTCTAATAAACCTCCTCCCTAATAATATTATGAAGTTCACTAAGTAAGGTATTTTCCTTAGTGATGAGATCCCCCTCAAACCCTACTTCCAACTCATTTTGAACCAAAAAAATTGGTCTTTGATTGACTTTTTCTTTTCAAAGATGTTACTGAAATAACTCTTACTCCAAACTTTGAGATTGAATTTGAGACTTTTGAGTTTGAAAGCCAGATTATACATAGCAAAACAACATCCATGGTCCATCCACCAAGAGGCCAGGCGATCCCTGAACTAAGGTTGATACATCAACATTAATTCAGAATGAAAAGGCCTTTTTTACATCAAGGGGAGTACTCCAACATAGGAGCAGTAGGGTATGATTCAATCTTATTTTCATGAGAGAGGAAAATGAGAGTGAAGTAGCATCCCAACAAGAATAAACCAAACACTAATTAATATGGCCAAAATGAGATTTCCCCTTGATCGTTTGTTAGACTAGGTGAAAGAGCTAACTTCGAGGTCTAGATCCATCAACCCACCATCATGAAAAAAGTAGTTGAGGTCTAGCATGATATTTGAAAAATTCATTGTACTACCCTACTTTTTGGAAGGAGAGAGGGGAATTAAAATCACCCATCACCATCCAATTACAGTTTAAAAAATTGTTCCTACAACCTAGTAGATCAATCTAGGTGGACCTCCTTTGAACCACATTATTGTCTGCATAAACATTAGATAACACCCAATAAGTAAGATAAAAAAAATGAGAAAAACCAATGTTAAGAAAAAATTTCTCCTTAGAAAGATGGGAGCCATTAAGAAAGAGTTTCCACATTGTAACTAAACCCATAGAAGCCCCAATAGTATCCACTGCTAGGAATAGGGCAATAGGCCACATGAACTTACAAGATTTATGAAACTCAACAACTATCATTTTGGTTTCTTATAAGAGAAGAACATTAGGCTTGAAATATTTGATGAAATCCCTAACAATGTGCCTCTTATGAAGGTATTAATCCCTTGTATGTTCCAAGAGAGGATAAAAAATTTATTATTACATCTTGAGCTGACTTGCTATAGTGTTGCTTGGTTTCCATTCACAATATCTCTAGTTGTGTATTTTTGTCTAGTGACTTTACCAAGTTTTCTACCTGCCTTAGCAACAATCCTGACATGTGTAGACTTCTAAGGGCTAAACAAAGGACCAACCTTCACTAGGGAATGGGGAGAAACATAAGGGATGACCAAAGAAGCACTAGTAGGAATATACTCTGAAATCATCTATGGGCCGACATCATGCAATAGGGGAGACAAGTTCAAAGAAGAGACCTATGAATAAAACTTTGAGGAATCTGGGGAAAAGAATAGATCACCCACATGAGAGGATAATGGGGAAACTAGACACAAAACAAAGGGGACTAGCATAGCCAAAGGAGCTAGAGAGGGGGAAGGGGAAAGAAATCCAAGAATTGAAACCTCATAGGTCAAAGAAATAGGAAACATTGGGGGGACCTAGGTAATGAGATGGAATACATCACAACCAAGGAACCTGTAGCAGCAGAGGTAGGAGAAGGGTAGGCCACAACCTTAGCTTTACCCATAAGGGGGCCTAAGAAAACCTTTAGTGAAAGCATTGCAGAGATAACCAATAGAAGAGAAACTTTGACAAAAAGGAGTAGATTTTTCATATTCAATGGTTTGGGACAACTAACCAAGCTAGGATTCCAAAATGATCAAGGTTGGGAGGACCTTATTCATCTCAATACTAATGCAAAAGTAGGAAAACACCAACTTGGAACTTTATTTGGTGACAAAATCCAATGAAATGAAGTTACCAAATGAGTTGGCCACACTCGCAATAATTTTTTCATCCTAGAACTCTATAGGGAGGCCTTGAAGATGAACCCTAGTAGGAAGAGGAGTTTCCAAGTGAGCAAAGGAGTCAAAATTAGGTCACCATTTACACAACGTGAGGCTCTATTTACCAAAGAACTAGGGGCCACTAGTGAGGGTTGCCACATAGTCCTCGTGAAGATTGAAGTTAAAACAAAAAATGCCTTTTAGAAGAGCCAAAATAGAGAAAGAACCTTTAACCACCCATCTTGAAGAATCCCACTTGTGAACAGATTCAATATTAGGCCTTCTTCCCACAAACATATTGATTAGGCAGCTTTTCATTTTTTTAATCGTTATGTCCAAAGATGGCTCCAAGATTTTTAAAGTCTTGCCTTCCTTTCAATGAACCAGTTGGACCCCATCCCTAACCATACCATCATTCTCATTGGAAGATTTCAAAAAAAATTCTTTTGAGTTGAGAGTAGGTACCTTTTTAGAGGGGACAAAAAGTGACCTATACAACTCGTTAGATTCTTTGGGAGCCCCACCCCGCTCGACAAAAATGCAAGAATTCCCTCACACTAGAGGACAGGAAGAATGAGATTCCCACCCAACGTCATCTTCCTGCATGCCACTCATTTAAAAAAAAATCCATACTCAATGATGCTATTAGTATAATGAAATTGTAACAAAATATATAGAGGAACTAGCATCCCTTTGGGTGAGATCCAAAATACACCTTCCCTGAATTCAATTGGACATCTTGATCCATCAAAATAAATTTCACACTTAGGTTCATGATTTAAGGTGAATATATTTTCATCTGAAAATAAATCTAAGTTAGGAAATGAGTGAGATCAGGGAGCTTCAACCAATTAATTGACAACTTTTCCTTTAATTTATTTCTAAGTTATAAACTTGATGTTGAACTCAGAGAGCAATATCACACATTTTTCCAATCTTCCTAAAAGGCCAGTTCTAGTAAATAGATGTTTAAGGAGGTCACATTTTACAATCACATGAGCTTTTTCATGGAGAGTATAATTTAATAACGTATGCATTATAAAAATTAGAGTGAGACATTGTTTCTTCATGATAGAATATCGAGTTTCATAATCGGCTAGAATATGACTAAAGTAGTAGATTTATCTTTCCTTACCATACTTATCATGCTGAGCTATTAAATATACTAAGATGTGAGATGATGTAGAGTTATAAAGTAAAATGGCTCTATCATAAATAGCTTACATCAATATAGGAGGATTGGATAAATAAATTTTTATAGAGAAAATTAGTTTTGCATTCATAATATCATCGAAGATTAACATATTTATTTGATAGACATATGAATGGAAGGGTACGATCAACGAATTGAGATATGAATCTACAAATCACCTAAATATTCCCTTGCAAACTGCATAGTTGAGATATTTTTTTAGATGGAGGCATGTTAATGATTGCATCAATCTAATTCATGTTGACTTTCATTCCCCAATGGGAGATAATAAATCCTAAATTTTTTCTAGAATCTATGCCAAAGATGCACTTAAGAGGACTTAGTCTCATCTTATAGATTCAAATAATTTCAAAGATAAGACAAAGTTTTTCAACATTATCTTGATGAATTGTAGACTTAGCCATTATTTCATTGATGTAATCTTATAGGATTTTGTGAATGAAGTCATGAATGATAAGGGTCATCGCATGTTGGTAAGTTTCTCCAATGTTCTTTAATCAAAATGGCATGACTAAATAAAAGAAGGTACCCCAAGGGGTAGTGAAGGTTGTTTGATACTAATCATCAAAGTTAAAACATATCTAATTATAGCCCAAAATTTTATTCATTAAGGACATTAAGGCATGAATTGTAATCAAGTTGATATTCATATTGATATTAGGTAATAGAATTTATCATACTTAAGAGAAGCCTTATTAAGAAAACAAAAATCTAAACAAATGTGAATACTACCATTAGGTTTAGTAATAACTTGACTATATTCGATAGCCAAGGTGAATAGTTAATAGGAGGGATAAAACTAGCTTTTAAAATCCTTTCTATCTCAATCTTTATTAATAAAGTAACCTTGGGATTCATTTTATGGATCTTTGTTTTAATAGGCTTTATATTGGGACATAAAATCATATTATTAACTACCATGGATTCATCAATACTAGGCATGTCCTCATATGACCAAGCAAAGATATCGGGATGAGAATGTAATAAATTAACATATTGCTTAGATTCTTCTGAAGAGAGACATTTTTCAATCTTAATCACTTTCTCAAAATATTTAGGATCCATGAGAACATCAGAAGTATCCCCTTTAAGGAGAGTATTATGGTATTTAGGATGAGTTATAGGATTACTATAATCCATATTAGATAAAGGATCATTCTCATCAATACTCAGAATAGATTATCCAAAATATCTATGTTTATTCAAGTAGTATGGGAATTATGATTTACGGTGATGAAAAGGTAAGTTAAAGGAGACGTTTAAGAATTCTTCTAGTGCTTCATCCAAAAAGAAAAAATCTAGAGGAACTTCTTTAGAGTCTACTTTACTTTCAATATATTTAGGATGAACTAATTTAAGAGAAGGATATTTGATGGAGATAATATTGAAACTCAACAATGTTTCACCTTAAAATTTGTAGGATGGTATGTAAGTCCAATATTAAAGTTAGATAGATTAGCCTCTAAGGGGACTTTAGTACCTTGTTCATTACACTCACAACCTTTACCTCCAAAACTAAATATAGAAATTATATTGAAACCTAGTTCATAGCATGATTATAGCTCTTTCAAAGGATGAGGATTAGTATAAAGAGTGTAATCTATGTTATGGGTATCACAATTCTTCATAGGAGAAAGAGAATCCTTCTTAGTAGAAATACAATCGCAATTCTCCTTAGTAGAATTGTGATCATCTTTATTACTAGAAGGGAATGTGATTTTCAAAGTATCTAGTTGGATAAGATCTACTTTATACTTCTTGATATAGTAATTAGTAAAGTTTAAGGATCCCCAATTTTCATGAAGATATGTATTCGATTTAGAGGAAGAGGTAGAATGGGTAGACTTAGGATTCTCTACTTCGAGAGGATCTTCCTTAGGGTCATCATCTATCTCAAGATTAGTCTTTGTAATATACACTAATAGAGAAGGTTTCAAAAAATTTAAGATAATAAAGGAAAATAATTTTTGAGAGTAGGTGCAACCGATGTTTGACTAACAAATTCCATTTCACAAAGGTGTATACCACTAGGGTCATCCTTAATTTTGATCACCTCATTATTAGTGATAAATTTCATAGAAAAATGTAAGGTATAAGTGACTACTCCCAAAATATGAATCCATGGTGTTCCCAAGAGAATGTTAAAGTAATGGTCTTGGCATAAAATATACCAAGGTGGGTATGGTAATGGGTCCCAACCTTAGAGGTAAGGTTACTATGCCTAAGGCTTGTTGATCAATATTATCGAATCCATGAATATACAAAGAATAAGTAGAAAGAGAAGTACAATAAATTTATATTTTAGCTAACAAGTAGATTCTACATATGTTGATGACCTAGCTAATATCACTGAAAGAACACCTAATTCCAATATTATTAATATAAACTATTATCATGGAAGGATCTCCTTGCTTCTATACTTATGGAGGTGGGGGTTCATGTGGATGGAATGTAATATTTAATAAATTTGCATCAATATTATTTATGAAAATATTAAAATCCGTCATCTTAACATAATAAGGAAAGAGGATATTTTATAAGGATTCCTAAAGCATACCTTTGTAAACTGAAGTAGTCTAAAGAAAATCCCCAAGTGAGATCCTGGTAGAAGTAACACAAGGTTACTTGACAAGATTATACTCATTATGTGGCTTAGTTGTAGGTTTAGTCGGTTGAGAAAGGCTTGGTTGAGAAGGTGATAGAGAAATAAGTTGATTAAGATGTTATTGGTTCCTTCTAGTATTATAATTATGGGCCACTACTCTATAAGAGGGAGCCTTAGATTGTTTAAATCTCACATCAAGGTATGGTATGTCACTTACAACAAGAATGCCATGAATATAATGAATTCTCTTAGGAGATGAGTTAGCTGAAGTCATGTAAATGGCCGGTCTCTTAAGAATTTGAGGGGTGAAAGGGACTACAACTATATTCATAGAATCTATGTATTATGAAGAACAATATTTTTATGAAGAAATTTTTTAATTAATTTTTCAAGTAGAAGGAAATACCTCTAAGAAATAATCTATGGCATCATCTGACATATCAAAATCTTGTTTAAAAAAATAATTAAAAAATAATTATTTTTTTAGAAAAATATGTGATAGGATTTCATTCACATTGGGTTCACCAAAATGTAAAGGATGGGATTCACTATATTCAATACAAGGAAGTATCAAGGAGAAAATAGCCCTTGGTTACCTTAGTGATCAAATATTAGGTGACAAGATAAATAATGAAGATTATTTACATAACTTAATTGAATACAAGTTAAAATACTAATGGAAGGAATATGGAAATTGTTGTGTCGTCTCACTACATGCCCCATTTTTCACCTTGGAAAAATTTGGACCCATTTTTTTATTATTGTCCTCTTTTTATTTCATTTTCTTTGGCATTGTTTTGCAGCTTGGTTGGTTCCTACTCTCTTTTTCAATCTTGTTTTGTCCTTATTTGACCATATTTTATTTCCCAGATTTAGTGTTTTGGTCTTATAATGAAGTTTGATATATTACGATAAATCAAAATCTTAGTATTATGCAATTGTAGCAAAGTGAATTGTATCTTTGGTAGGTCTTAGCCCCGCCCAGTAATTCATCAACTGAAAGTGTCAATCCTGGTGATATTTTTAATTCTCGTATCAAAGTCTAGTAATTTTATTCGTAAATCAAAAGTTGAAGGGTCTGTTTTGAAATGTTTTGATCTTTCTTTAGCCCGATTTTTGGTCTTTTCTTTTGTTATGATTTGTGTGTTCTTCATAAAGCTTGGAGGTAAGTTCCCCAGATCCCAGTGATCATAAACTAATTTCATATATTTAATGGCCTATGCCTTGCAATGGTTAGACTGACACCAGAGTGCCATGTATGATCACTAAGTAATCTTTGTCCTCTAGTAGTGAGCCCATGCAAAAATCTAGGCATTTGCAATTTGAACCCTAATCCATAATGATTGCACCTTTATTTGAGAATTTAATGCATTGTAATAGGTAATTAATGAAGGTGGAAAACTACTCATGTACTTGGCATCACCTTAAGCATATAGTTTCTCTCATAATACTCTACTTTGCATCATGATGAAAATTTGCAAAGGACATTGATATAACAAAATAATACTCACACGTAAGGAAACGTAAATTTCAAGAAACTAAGAACAAAACTACCAAGAGTTTTGGAGTCTTATTTCAAAAAGATTGTCATTACTAGCTAGAACCAAGTATGTTTTGAATAACTAATTTTATGATAGCTATTTTCATGCATGAAGATCTTGAAAGATGTTTTTCCCTTTAAAAATTGAAATGATGATTATTCTCTGATTTTGAATTTAGCCGAAAGGTGAATGAAATTTTTATAAATTGTCATAAATTTTGGTTAAATTTCACCCTAACTCACACACAAGGAACACATTTAAAAATTAAAAAAATCACTAGCGAAAATGAGTACTTTTGATGCAAGGGTAGAAGATAAATTCAAATATTACAATTCATAGGCCATACCAATAAATGTGGTAGTGACATACATTCATATGGGGTGGTCTTCTGATGTTGAAATTTACACTCAAGTACAACAAGAAAATGCCTCTTAGTGTATTGGAAATGTTATAGCAAGTGGGTTATTTTTAGGAGGGTTTCTTCCAAAAATGGAGGCCCCTAAGTTGGTCATGCAATGTATGAATTACTATAACCCTGACAAAATATTTGTTGAGAAGGAAGGAGGAATTTATGTAGATCTCACACCAAAAGGAATTATATACACATTTGGGCTTCCTATTTTCACTCAACTGTACAATTTTGATATGAAGGTGAAGGCCAGGACATATCAGAGTGTTGAAGCTCGCAATAATGAAATTATGAGTACCCAATGATGTCAAGAGATAATTACACCATAGAACAAAGTAATTCAAAGGTATATGTTCAACCAGGAAATTCAAGCTATTATAACTCTCCTATGCAGGATGGCTGGTTTAAGAGATGCCAGTAAATTTGAACCTTGGATGTTTGTAATAATATCTATATTTATGGAAAATCCCATGCAAATGCATTGGGGGAAATTTATCAGTGACAAATTATATGAATAGATAAAGGAATTTCCCAAAACTAGATGTTTTTATATTTCTTCATATGTGATTTATTCTTGTGCCATGAGGGAAAACAAACAAGGGTCGAAAAGGGTTGGTACTCTGGACAGGGAGGTTGGAAATAGTTTGATATATGCTCATTTATCCCAGATCACTATCCATGGATATAAATAGAATTAGAAGAGAGTTAGTGATGTGTTCTCCATAAAGCTAGTCAGAAAAATAAAAGGTTATAAATCCAAAATATTGTCCTTGGAGGTACAAAGTGTTATTAAACCAATGGGAGGTTGGTATATTCAATTCCCCACCTACTCCTACATTAGGATGGAGGGGTTTGATGGACATCTATTTATGTTTCCCATGTACCCAACATATAAAATTATTTTATTAGAATTGGTGAGGCAGCTAAAACCATCTCAGGCTCTTTATAACAAGGCTCACAAGAAGGCCTCTTTGATATTTCCTATAGTATTAGGAAATTATAAATGTAATGCAATAAGAGTGTCTAACTTGTGTGAGGAAGAATTGAGAACACATAATTTTTAAATTTTTCCACTTCAGAGAATGTACTATGATCCCGAAGGGAATATTGTCAAGACTATTGCTAGTTATCATGCTCATGTCCAACACTTAGAAGATTATTGACTTAATTATGAATATGAGAACAAAGTAAGGTTGAGAAAATATGAAAGATTGTCTTTAGAATTTTCTTGCATCCTTATGCTTCATGATATTCCAGACCAGCTAGAAGACGATAATGGAGAATTTTTGAATAAATCCTATAATGAAGATAGGGTGTATGATGAACCTATTCTAGACCCAGATTATGAGGGTGAAGAAATGACATCAATTGATGAGTTCTATACACCAATTCTATTACATACTCAACACTGGATAAATGATTTTTGTAAATCTTTGAGAAAAAGAGGAATTGAGCCCACATTCTCAAAGGATAAGAGAAGAAAACAAAGAAATGAAACTACATTTGAGAGTGGGGAACCTGCTATAAAGAAAAGGAAAACAAGTAAGGTGGCTCATGGTATAAGAATTGAAGAGAAAACCCCTAAAGTATCAAAACAAGAAGTTCCAATAAATCCATCTGATAAGCGAAAGTATGCAGAGTCAAACAAAGATAAATCAAAGGTAAGACCTACAGGTGCATCTTCCTCTACAACAAAAAAAAGAACTAAACCAATTATTGAAGAAGAAACATGAGTAATAGAAAATGTTGGTACATAGACAAGGTCTACATCTCAAAGGGTTGCAACACTATTTACTTCTCCTCCCTTTATTAACAAGGCTAATGTGAAACAAGCATTAGGAGGAACTCCTATGGTTTTGGATGAAATTTCTGAGACAAATGAGGTGAGAATTAAATAACAAATGGATCAATGGGGTGAAGGTAAAATAAAACAAGTCCAAAGAAAAACCCATGAAACAACTAGTGATAGAAGAAATTCCTAATATAGGATCCACCCCTATAAATGTTGAAGAAGAAGAATTTATACAAGGAACACTCACCTTAGAAGCAGGGAACCCTGATATTCTTGAGATGGAAACAAGGGAGACTGAAAATTAGGACCCTCTTGATGAAACAATTGTTGAAGATACTTCTGATTCCTAGACTTCACTTAGGAATGTGTTGAATGATAATGAGAAACCACATGTCTTTGAAAAATCAAAAGAAGACTAGGTTGAAGTTGAAGTTGAAAAACAAGCTACACAGGTTCCAAGTGAAGAAGTTGAAAATTAAAAAAATATTGGTGTAGTAGAGAATAAAGAAGGTAATGTTTAGGAAATTAATATTAACATTTGGATAGATAGGAAATGTAAGTATCCAAACAGAGGAGGCAATGCCAAAACTTAGTAATCTTGAATCATTTCACAAAATTGTTGAAGAAATTCCCATTTGATAAAAAGTAATAGATAAAGTTGAAGAAATAAGAGAAGAGATTCCTGAATCCAGTGAAAATCAAGAACAAAGGAATGCTACAGAGGTAAAGCTAAAAATAGATGCACCTGATTGGTTGATCAGGGAATTGGCTTCCCCAATGGAAGTAGAAATATTACATTTGGACCTTAATAGTTTTGTATAGTAAGTAGATACTCCTAAGCCTAGGCACGGAGCTAAAGGAAAAAATGTCATACATGGAAATGTAGATGGTGACAAAACCATCCATATAGCTACTCCAATAGATGATAAAAAAAAACATGGAATAATGCATAAGGAGTATAAGATAACAAATATTAATCTTGGACATTCATCTTGGAAGCAAGAGTTGGATGAAATAAAGATGAACTTGGATGCCACTATTGCCAAAGTAGAAAAATAGCAAAATAAGAAGAGAGAATTGAAAGAATGGGTTGCTACCTTGGAACATTTTATAAAATCACCAACCCTATCTGGTCAACCATAGACTGAATTTCCCTACCATCCAGTACTAATTCCACAATAATAGGTGGATGCAATTGTAGTAGTCTGCCAAAAAATGAATGTATTTGAAGAATGGATTGAGTATTGGGTAAACAGGGGGAAGAATTCATCGTAGATGTGATAGGAAAATTTAAGGAAGCATACCATTGGTCTGGAAAATCCAAAAGAATTGAAAGTGAATGTAGGGTTCATCAGGAACAAATTGGTATTGAAAAGAAAAATATTAAAATTATCATACAAAAGGATGTCCAAGGTTTAATACAAGGAAATGTAATTTTAGAGAAAGAAGCTCCATTTCCAAAAAAATGGAAGAAACAATTGAAGTGGGAAGGTAATATGTTGATACAATGTATTGGAGGACTTGCAATAGTCACAATGGAAAGTAGAAATTTTTTTGATAAGAATCAATATTTTATTGAATTGTTAGCACGTCAAAGTTGTGATCCCAACACATTAGGAAAGGAGGGTAAAGAAGCTAAAGATTTCAAAGGATGGATTGAAAGAATAAACACAGACTTTGTTCAGTTATTAATTCAGGAGGTCATTGATGAGATCATATAGTGTAGGAACACTATAGCTAAATATAAAATAGACAAAGTGGAGAGAAATGATATTATAATTGAGGTATCAGAGGAATACACTAGGCTCAAATTTAGTTAGAGGGATATACAAGGGATTTCAAAATAACATATGCATCAAACATTGAGCGCTTTTTGAGAATATCAATTGAAGAAAGATGAAGAAAAATCTTGGAGCCTAATCCTTGAATGGTGAAAAGATACCAAATACCAAAGGTGTTGTAGTGATATTTGTTTTAAAATTTTGTAGGTTGTTCTCAGTCTTGGTGGATGTCCTTTGTCTAGTATTCAAAAGGATAATGATAGCCTTGGTTTATGTGGAGTATCACATACTGGAGTAAGAAGTGAAGATTGTGGTTGTTGATGAAGTCAAACCTTTGACTTCATCTGGAATATTCTAATGATAGTTGTGTTGGACTAACCGCTAGTGTCTCCCTTCGGGTTCGTGACATGGTTTAACCACCTCCCATGGATCTTAACTGATGCTTGTATCAGGCATTGACAGGTCGATCTTTTGGTGCAACGATAAGGCCAACAATTGGTATTTGAGCCAGTCACGGGTTTGAACCCCTCGAGTGATGCTAAGGGGGGATTGTTGGACTAACTTCTAGCATCTCCCTTTGGGTTCAGAAGATGGTTTAACCACCTCCCATGGATCTTAACTGATGCTTGTATCAAGCATTGACAAGTCCATCTTTTGGTGCAACGACAAGACCAAAAAGTTGGTGCATCCCATGTGCTACCTTTTGATTTGGTAATTCTGATTCTTTGGATAAACTTTAAGTTTGAACTATTGGGGCCTTTTTCTTATAAAAGGCCGTTTACTTCTTTATTTTCATTTTAAGTTCAGAATTTGTGGATATCAAAAGAGCCAAAACTTCTCTAAGTTTTGTTATTTTTTCTTTTTTTTTGAATCATTCCTATCTAAAAAATTGTACGCACATAGACATTGATTAATATCAGAGCCAATTTGATAACTATCTATCTCATGAATATTTTGTAGTTGGCTTTGTTAGTTCAACCGAACAAGACTGTCTGATGCACCATTTAAGGGTGCATGTAAAAGCTACTCGGTGTCCAAACTAAAACCCCTCTCTCTAAAAGCTGACACCATTTTATATGTAGTTGTGAAGAGATATGGTGAAGTATAAAGTGGTTTTCTTTGACTTAATTAATTCTTTGGGGCATGCGTGGAAAATAACTAGGAGAAAATTTATTTTTTAGTACTTTTATGCTTTATTTTAGAGTAGATGTTTAAATTTTTAAAAATGTTCCAAAAAATAGATGAATGGATGGAAATTTATTGAAAATATTTTTTTGTCTATGAAATTGTTGAATGCTTAAAACTAAATCTACTTAAGTGATAGCAAATGAAATTGTTGATATTCATGGAATATTATTTTAAATCTTTTGATTTCATGATGTTATTTTTATGAATGAATTGGAAATCTTGTATAAAAAGCTTATGATTCTTGATAAAACCAAAAAATATCATATTCCCTTTGAGATTAACAGCAAAATCACATCATACCCTAGAGCGAACCTAGTACAATCATGAACTGATTCCTAGAGAATTGGGATTGAACTGAGTCAATATTTTGTTCTATTAAAGACTATTTCCCCTCTAGATTGTCTTGTTCCATATCTTTCAAGAAGGATGGGATCTTTGTGATTTATCTGTGAATATTTTATTTGAACTGTTGCTACGAGTGAAATTGTCATAAAACAAAATCACTTAATTATAAAAATTAATGATAGACTCAAAATATTTAGTATACAAAATGGAAAGTAGATAAAAAAAAAATAATACCTTTAGGAGGATTAAGCCTTGACAAGAAATGACAATGTTTTGTTGGTAATTTTGCACCCCACACTATCATCTCTAGTAAAATAGAGAATAAAAACCTTAAATTTGCAACATCTAGCCTGTTAAATCTATACATCTACATAATATAACAATGAGGAAAAAATGTTGGGGGCTGTTTCAAGGCTTGCCATAGTAAAACCATTGTTTTGTTATTTCTACCTCCATGAACAACAAGATAGATAGAGATAGAAAAAATGCTTGAAATATAAAGACAAACCACACAAAGGGGGAAAACCCCTATCATGATTGTAAATAAGTATAATAGAAACAAGTCTCATGATGAAATTTTATCACACTACACTTACCTCCTTTCATCCTGTAAACCCATTTATTTGGTAAATCTCGTTTACCTATAGGCAACTTGCATAAATCTCAAGTCTGATTTTGCAATAAGGAATCCATTTCTTTTTTCATTCCTCACTCCCAGTGTTCCTTTATATCCACTTGTGTAGCCTCTTCATACCCTTTTGGTTCACCAACATCAGTCAATAAAATATAATATAATGAAGTAGAAAATATTTTTTGACGTTTACTTATCCTTATAGAATGTCTAATATTCACTAGGGTTTCTAGTATTTCTTGTTGTTGCTAAGCATGAGGAACCACTAGAATATTACTTTCTAAAATATCATCCAACACCTCATATTATTTTTCTTTCTTCTCACACTTCTACAACTGATCTTTTTACAAAAAAAAATTATTGAATACAACATCCCTTCTTATAATATTTTTTAGACTATCAAAATACCATATTCTATAACAAAATTAATGAAGGAAAATTGTTTTGAGTTAGCTTCTAGATTGGTTTTATTTTTAGTATTAAAATATACAAAATATTCATAACAAAAGTTTTTGAGAAAAGAATAACTCACCTTCTTATCTATCCATGCTTGCTTTGGAATACAACAACCTAAAGGAAATGAAGGATATCTATTAATTAAATATACATTAGTATTAATAGCTTCTACCCTTAAGTTTAAAGGTAGCGCAAGATGTAATATCACGCTCCTTACACACTTCATAATTTTCCTTTTCATTTTCTTAGCCACACCACATTTCTATCTAGTCTCTACAATAGTTTTCTACCCATGAATTCCCTTGAATGAACAATAATATTTAAAATATTTTCTACAATACTCACCACCATTATCAAATCTGGGAAATGTTAATCTTTTCCCTGCCTAATTCTCAAACAAGCTTTTCTATTTTTTAAAAGTTTCAAACACATATAATTTCTATTTAAGGAAATACACCCATGTTTTTGTAGTTGCATCATCTATAAATGATACATAATAATGAGAGCCACCAATATAAGATACCCGAGTTGGCCCCAATATATCCATATACAATAGATCTATTTTCTCATGTTTCTCTTTCTTCCTATCTTTTATAAATTTCACTCTTGTTTGTTCCCCATACACACGTCTCAAATAAATCTATTTCAATACATTTCAGACCTAGTAATAAATTACTATAATGAAGGATTTTCATATCTTTTTCACTCATGTTCCCATGTATGTGATGCCATAGTGTTTTCCTAGAACTTGTAATAACTATTTATGTTTTCATTGCAAAATTCACAACTACTCCTATAACTATTATAGAACCGAAAACAACTATTGTTCAACCCACATAAATTATTGTATCTATTTTTCTAGAAACTTTTCTTTTTTTACATTTTTCTACAAAAAATAAAGTACGAGGATTAATATAACATGTAAAAATATATAAAGTGCCTACTTTCACACCTTTTGTAACCTTCCAAATTTTAATTTTAAAATTCACTATGAAACCTTCATCATCTAATTTCCCTATTGAAATTAAATTTATACTCATATTTAGAATGTTCCCTACCACTTGTAGTAGTCATTTATTTCCATTTTTCAATTTAATCTTAATTCTTGTCTTTGTTAGAAATCTGAAATAGATTGAATAACCCAAGGAACTTTTTAAGAGCAAATCAAAGTTACATAATCTATAAAAACATAAGAATACAAACTAGGACTCTAAGAGATTATTCAATGTTGATGTGATTATATTGCATTAAGAGCTTCTAAGCTAAAAAGATACAAAGCAAAGATGCATGAATGGATGAAAATACAAGCTAGGTAGTGATTTTATATAGAACTTAGGAGAAGAGGTAGGTGGAAAATAAAGGCAATAGGAATCAACCAAAAAAAGTGGAGATCGACCACCAAAAGTGGACGATGCCACCAAAAGTGGAATGTGGTTCCACCCTTTAAGGAAGGGGACACCACACATTTATCTCCTAGTAATAAAATAAATTTATTATCCTAAGAAAGCTTAATTAAGTGTAGGAAAAACCTAGGACTAAGGAAAAATAAATTAACCCATAAGAAAAATAAAAACCTACACCAAAATCTCCCTTAAGCATAGCTTAGGAGGATGTTAAATATGATGGGTCTCAAAAAAATGAGGCCATTGATGCAGGAGCATCCATGACAAATTGGCAATCCCTTGTCAATAAAAAAGAGGTTAAGTTTTGGAAGTATTTTTGAATTTTAAAATAAGCTAGCTTGGTTTTAATTTCATGTTGAGGGGTGGAAAATTATTTATTTTTGAATAATTAAATATTCCAAGTAAAATCTCCTTTGCACATTGAAGTTGACTAGTGGGGTGAAAAAGTAGAAAAAAAGTAGTTTTAAAAATATTTCATTGTAAAATATTTGAGAGACAATATTAGGCATTGGGATTTGATTTATGGATATTTACAACACTCAATAATGATTCCTAAATAATAGGGACTATGAAAGTGGGCACCCAATCCTGCTTTTTGTGTTTTTCTATTTCAGGAGTTAAAAAGAGAAGAATTTAAAACTACTTTTTTTCCTATCTTTAGAGGGTTGCTAGGAATGAATATTTAATTATTTTTAATTTTTTCTTAGGGGATTTAATGAGAATAAACACCATGGGTCGTTCTATATTGGATAAGGGAAATTAAATAATTTGAAATTAATTTCTAGACAGGAGGAGTTAAGAATCAGAAAACCACTTTTCATTGGAGGGGTTTTGAAGAGGAATTTAGGAGAGAAGAGGGGAATGTGTAGTATTCTCAAGAATATCTTCTTGGATGTTTTTTTTTCAGGTTTGGACTGATTAAAAAATTCCATGAAATTTCCAAAACAATAAGATTGAATCCACAAAATTTGCAAGTGGATTTGGGGTGTTGGGAGTGGGATAGTTTGCAAGAGCTCACATAGTTGAGCATAGATTGCATTAAAATTACTTTTCATTGAATATCATATGTCTGTAAGGGTATTAATTTTTTGTTCATCATTCCATTTATGACCATAAATCATTTATAATAATTTTCCTTTAATAGATAAATTCATTGGATTCACGTGCAAACAAGTTGTTGAATTTAAATTACAATTTTCTTTTTCTATTTAAGCAATTACTTGAGGATTTTAGAGAGGGGTTTGAGAGAAGAAAATCATCTCTTCATTAGTGGTATCAGAGCTGGTTTTTCTTGAGTGTGAAGGTAGAAGCACCGATTTGAGGCAATTTTCACTAGGACCTATGGCTAGAGAGTGAAGTAGTTACAAATAGAGTGGGAAAGTGTTTGACAAAATGTCTTGGAAGCCAGAAGAATGTTTTGTGATGAAGAAAGAATTTTTAGAGCTACAAACAGAGAATCAAGAACCCATCCAGATGAGTAATTTATTTTGAACAAGGAGTAAAGTGAGTGGGAAATGTTGCAAATTCATTGTGGATAGTGGTAGCACCAATAATATTGTATCTGAAGAGATGGTAGACAAGCTAAAATTGAAAAGAATCAAGCATCCTAGCCCATACTACATTTCTTGGTTGCAAGAATATTGCTAGATATTGGTAAGTGAGAAATGTGTGGTTGATTTTCAAATTCATAGATATGAGGATGTGATTGTATGTGATATATTACCTATGTATATATGCCATATTTTGTTGGGTAGACCATGGTTGTATGATTGAAGAGCTCTACATGATGGTAGGAAGAATACATATAGCATCATAAAGGATGGGGAAGAATATGTTTTGAATTCTTTGTAGGATAGGCAAGAGGAAGTGGAAAAAGAAGTTGTAGTAGATAATGAGGATAGAAAGGAAAATAAAATGAGAAGGGTTGAACCTTATTGTTATTTTGGTATTGATATGTTTGCAAGAAAAAAATTATGTCTAGGGAAGAAGGATGAAAAGAAAAATGTGGAAATCCTTGTTCAAAAGGATAAAGAGGGAAAAGTAGAGGAAAGTGCAACAATGACTAAGGATGATGAGTGTCCTTTTGAGGACTTGAAAGTAATGGAAAATGAAAGTGCAACAAAGAGTGAAGGTGAGGAAGATATGGTATTAGGTAGTGGTGAAGAAAATTTTGAAGAGAAAGAGGCAATGCATAATATGTTTCATTTTATGATGAAGATGATAGTGGATATTGTTCTTGGAATATGGTTAGTGCTCCCCTTGGGATTCGTGACATGGACTAATCGCCTCCTATGGATCCATTAATTATGGAAATTATATCGGACATTAATAGGTCGATCTTTTGGTTCATCAACAACTGTGGGCCAACAAGTGGTATCAGATCCAAAGGTGTCAGGTTCGAATCCCCTTGGGTAACGCTGGTGGGGAGTTTGTTGGTAGATGGTCAACACTCCCCTCGAGATTTGTGACATGGAATAATCACCTCCCGTGGATCTGTTAACTATGGTTGTTGTATCGGGAATTAATAGGTTGATTTTTTGGTGCAACGCCAACTATGGGCCTACTATTGTGTAGATGAAAAGATTTCAATGATAGAAAATGAATGACAAGTGTTGATGGAAGGTGGATTGAAGATTGTAGCAAAAGGTAATGAGGTGAAATAAGATTTTGAGGAATGCTTTGATGAGGTTGAGAATGATATTGGAGCAAGTAGTGAGGTTGTAAATCCTTTTATTTTGAATTATTTTTGTGATAAGTTGGATGATTTATTGAATTCAAATGAGATGGTTTAGTTAGTGATTTCTAGTGAAGTATGAAAGGCAGATAATTTGTTTAGTATTGCAAAGTTTAGCATAGGTGCATTATGGAGGAGGTGGTCATAATATGGTAGGTTGAATTCCATAAGATTAGAATATATTGTGAGTTGCATTTTGTGGAGGTGGTTCATTTATGGTGGAACTGATTCCACATTGAAAATGTTGAGTGCATAGAAGAATTGTCAAAGGAGAAGGATACTTGTTCCAGCTAGGTGTTGGAAGAGGAGAAAGAAGAAAAACTCAGAGGTACCAATTTCAGCTATGGAGTTTGATGAGGGTTGTTTACAACTTGAAAGGATGGTTCTACCATTCAACTCCATTTTATGAGACCAAGCTCACAAAATGTTTCTACCTTGGGTGTATGATGCAAGAGCATCCATGGAAAATTGTTAATCTCGTGTCAATCAAAAAGAGATTATTTTTGGAAGTATTTTTGAATTTTGGAATAAGTTAATTTGGTTTTAATTTCATGTTGAGGGGTGGAAAATGATTTTTTTTTCAATAATTAAATTTTCCAAGTAAAATATCCTTTGCACATTGAAGTTGACTAGTGAGGTGAAACATTAGAAAAAAGTAGTTTTAAATATAATTAATTGTAAAATATTTTAGAGACAATATGAGTTGGGATTTGATTTATGGAGCTTTGAAACACTAAATAATGATTCCTAAATAATAGGGACTTTGAAAGTGGGCACCCAACCTTTCTTTTTGTGTTTTGTATTTTCGGGAGTTAAAAAGATAAGAATCTAAAACTATTGTTTTCCTATATTTAGAGGGCTACTGGGAATGAATATTTAATTATTTTAAATAATTGTTTAGGGGATTTAATGAGAATAAAATCCATGGGTCGTGATATATTAGATAAGGAAAAATAAATCATTTAAAATAATTTCTAGATAGGAGGAGTTAAGAATCAAAAAACCACTTTTCATTGCAAGGGTTTTGAAGAGAGAAGAGGGGAAGGTTTTGTATTCTCAAGAAGAGCTTCTTGGGTTTTTTTGTTGCAGGTTTTGACTGATTACAACATTCAATGAAGGTTACAAAACAATAATATTGAAGCCACAAAATTTTCAATTTGATTTGAGGTGTTGGGAGTGAGATAGTTTACAAGAGCTCAAATAGTTGAGCATAGATTGCATTAAAATTACTTTGCATTGAATATAATATGTTTTCAAGGGTTTAATTTTTTGTTGATTAGTCCATTTTTGAGTGAACATCATTTGTAATAATTTTTATTTAACATAAAAATTCATTGGATTCATGTGCAAACAAGTTGTTGAATTTAAATTACAAATTTTCCGTTTTTGTTTAAGCAATTGTTTGAGGATTTTAGAGAGGGGTTTGGGAGAAGAAAATCCTCTCCTCATTAACCATGTTAGGTATCCATGTACATATCAAATTACCCCCAAAGAATAATAATATCTCTTGACAAATAGAGAAAGAACACTCCCCATAATAGAGAGAAGAAAATAAGGAATGCATAGGCCCGAAAGATGGTATCCAATGGTAGATGCTCAAAACTTGATGGAGAAGATGGTCCATAATCATTAAACAATGTTCCTCCCCTTAGGAAGAAACATAAACAAAGGTGTATGAAAGCTATCTTCTAAGTCTTGAAAGGAATATTTAAGAAGAAAGTGTAAGATGTATGAAGTCTTTGAAGTCAACTCAAGTATCCCCATGTTGATGCTAAAAGATATCATGATCAAATAAGGAATTCTAGGCCATACTACAAAAGATGACAAATCAAAATCTCCTAGAGAATGATGTAGAGCATAAGCCAAATACTCAAGTTTCTCCTCTTAATATGTCTTCTCCAAATGATGATCCAAAGTAGGGTATGTGCAGGATCATCATGGAAAATATAGGCCCTTAAGTGGCAATGAAAACTCATAAAATCATAGTTAGGCAACTTGATGTAAAAATTTGAATAAGTTATCTATATTATTTCAAAAATATGCAAGAATAGAATCTGAAGCAAATTGAATTTAGTTTCTAAACTACTAGGTTTATTTTTAAAAAAATAAAAATCTATTTGGTGAAAATTTGAAATTTCAATGCAGTAGTACTTGAATTTCAGAGAAAAAATAAGAAGTGGGTGTCTATCTAACCACCCTAACCACAATAAAATGATAATATTTTTTAATAATTTTTTTCCAAGTAAATAATTAATTATGAATTTTTTATTACAACTTTTAAAAAATATAAAAACGCGTATGTCTGACCACCTTAACTTGGTAAAAAATTCATGAAATTCATTTTTTTTTTTAATCCTATAGTATGTAAAGCATAGAGTGTGACACATGTTTTGGATTCAAAAAATGTGATACCATTTGAAAGCTATAGATTTTTTTCAATCAACCTATCAATCAAAACTTTAGTTGTAATTCAAATAGAAAATGAATATAATTATTTATTAAATTCAAAGTAAAGCATAATTTATATTGCTGGAAAGCTTAGAATCTCCTTTAAAAACCCTTTTCATTTCGTCAATTTTGGGTAAAAAAAAAGTCATCAGCTACATGGGCCATCATATCACTTACATATCACCACTTTTTGGCCCATCATGATCTTGCACATACCCAGTATCCACACTCATGTCAAACTATGATGAATTATCATGTAGAGAATGAACAAGAGGGTTAAAGTGTTCCCTCACAACATCTTAAGAAAACTCAACTTCATTCTAGAGAAGATGAATGTTATCAATAGGGTCTCCCAAATATGTAATATGTGTATCCATAAACAAGTCTGAAACTCCTTCCAAGAGATCATCTCACAAAAGAAAATAAGGAAGACAATGGATGTCCTACTTTAAGAAGTCATTAGAAGCTTTCAAATAAGAAACTCTAGAATCTAAAGTAGCAAAAGATGCAAGGAAAAAAGAGTGATCCTAAAAGAGAATATGTATATCCTCAATAGTTTCATCTAGATCCAAAAGGAGGGAGTCTACAAACAAACAAGAGATGTTTGGTAGAAACTGGTCCAAATGGACTAAATCTTGAAGACATAAATGATCTCACTATAATGAATCACTGGAGGCTCTTGAAGAAGCATATCTAGAATCTAAAGATGGAAGAGGTGATGGAGGATATGTGTTGATGTTGCAGCTTTAGGCTACATACTTCTGCCTTGCTTGTTGAACAATAAATTCATATAGCCTAATGGCTATTCATTTATTCCATTGATTAAAGTGAAGAGGTGATTCGCATAACAACTTATTATATTTAATTATTTGGAATAATTAAATGGGGCCAACCTTATTAAAGAAATAATATTTATTTCTTTATTGCTATGAGGCCGACCTACTTGAAGAGTCACACTATTTTTTATTTATACAAGGTTGAGTTTTCTCATTATTATCATCAAGTTCATTCATCATATTTGAATTCCTAGAAGTTCACACCTATGCAACAGATCAACATCTTGAGCAGAAGATCATTATTTGTAGAAGCATGTCAATTTCAAGGGGAAATATATTCATGTTGTATATTCGCATCTAGGAGAGGTGCTATTATTCATTGTAACAAATTCAGCCTTGTGTTGGGCCTGAGTTGTAAGAAGATTTTTGCTCTTATTCCTAAATATATAAGAGACATATTTGTTGGGTTTTTCTCCTTAAGTTGGAGGGTTTTCCTAGGGTATCTTGTGGTGTTCATTGTCTTATATGTTGCATTTTATGATTGCTTTCATTTTTTATCCTAAAACTAGCATGGTATCAGAGTGGGTCTGAGAGAAGAAGTAATCAGATTTGAGTAAGCATAGTCTCTGAAAATTTTGTTTTCACTCAAGAGAAAGAGGCGATACCAAGTAGATCGCAACGACGGGCTTCAATGATTATCAATTTCGTTCAAGTGAACAAACAATTGTATGATCATTATGAGAAAACGATTTGAGAAAGAATAACCTCAAATTTTAGGAGAATCAATTTTTGGAAATTTCTAGTGGTATTATCTCAGTCCTTGCAAAAGACAATTTTGTGCATTGGAGGATGCCTTTCTTCATAATTTTTTGAGTTGACCTTGCTGGTGTTTAGAAGACTTGTTGAAGGATCATATGAGACTAGATGCACCTCCCCAAGGGTGCAATTTTGTCAAATGAAGGTTGAGAAAATCATATATGGGTTTGTGAAGGTTGGATGCACTTGCTACAGGTGCGATTTCATTGAGAACAGTCAAATAGATTATTAATAGATATTTATCAGTATCACATAATAGTATAAGGGTTAGGCACAACATCTAGAGATCAAACACAACCATACCAAAAATATTATAATATTCTTATGATTGTTGCAGCATATAATCCTGGTTTCTTTCATTATATGTTGAGTCTTATGCATTATTGTTAGTATAAAGTATAGGCATAGTCATTAGAGAACTTCATGAACATTGATGTATATAATTCTAGTCATATGATAAGCATTGTAATTAGACTTTGAAGTCATTGGTCATGAGCTGAGATTGAAGTCTTGAAGTTACTATATGACTTAGAGTGTGGGAGTTGCCTTGTCCATTTGAGCTAAGTGTTGATAGTGTACATTGCTTTGAAATTTGAGTCAAATCATTTGTAGAAGTAGTGTTAAGTCAAGTTTTTCATGATACTATATGTTTTCCAAGTCTGGTGTCATGTTGCATATAGGTGGCATAATACAAGGCTCAAAATAAGAGAAGATGGACTGTGAAGAAGCCATCTCCCTGATCCAACACTTATAGATGTACAAAGAGCTTTTCCTTTATATTTATTTGATGTAGAAGAATAACTAGCATGAATTTTTCCATTTTTATTTGTAGATTCTTGGTTTGCTGAAGATGGAGATTTAGTGATCCCTTTATTACTCTTGTTAAGAAGATGTGTGAGGTTATCAATCTATTTCTTCATACATTTGTGTTCATCATGACTAAGTTTCTTACAATAAGAAGATTCACTCAATAGGTAATTAGGGGACATATTCACATGTTAAGTTTACTTAGGATATAAGATTCCTTCTAGAAGTCTTAGTTTCCATGTCTAGGATTTACCTTATCCTACGTTGTAGTTGTCACATGTTATAGGATTAAGAAACTTGTCATGATCTTGTCTAATCCTATCTATCACCTTCCCTTTATAAGCAAGGCATATCATGTACATTTTCATTTTCAACTATTATTCAATATTACATTGTTGAAGCAAGTATTCTTTCCATTTTCTATCTTGTGGAATATATTTTTCTAGACCACAATGTCTTCCACAAGAGTAAAATTGGAAAGAATACTTTCTTCAACAATGAAATAATGAATAATGGTTGAATATACAAATGTACATGAGATGTCTTACTTATAAAGGAAAGGTGATAGATGGGATTAGGCAAGATCATGAGAAGAATATTAATCCTATAACATGTGACAACTAACTAATAACAAACTAGGATAAGATAAAGTATAGAAATGATAACTAAGACTTGTAGAGGGAATATTATATGCTAAGTAAACTTAACATGTGAATATGTCCCCTAATTACCTAGTGAGTGAATTATCTAGGTACAAGATATTTATTCACAAAAAACCCCCCTTAAGAACAACTTAGGGAGAATATTATTATGCAAAATATGCAAATATGAATATGGAGATGGGTCCTAGATATGAGGCCATGTTAGGTACCCATTTACAATGAAATCAATCTCTTACAAACAAAGAAAATGAGAAAACCCAATGGGATAGAATCCTCTCCAAAACATAGAAAAGAAATAAAATAGAACAAAATGATGTATGAAGGCCTCAATGATACCCCCCAAGGGCTATGTCCATCATCTATATATAGTCAATGAACCCCCATAAGAGAGAAAAAGAGAGATAATATATCCCCCCATATTGTGTAATCACCTACAAATATTGTTAATGTCTAAAGATAAAACGTAATCCAATGGCTAAAACCATTGTTTCTCCCTTGGGAAGAATATACACCAAGTACAAATGCAAGAATGCTTCCCATTTTGGATAGGAATTGGTAGGAAGAGGAATACATATTTATAAAGATTGTGTCTTTGAAATCTTCTCATGTGTTACCAAGCTCATGGATGATGAATATGATGCCACAATCCAATTAGGTACATGCCCAATCATAGAAAACAGTGAAAAACCAATAACAAATGGAAATTGACCTTGAAAAATCTCCAAAGACAAGCATGAAGTGATAATAGTTGATCCATGACTATCATCAAATAGGAGAGATAGACCCTCAAATTGGTCTTCAAAATATGCAATGTTAAACTCCACAAACAAAGAAGCAATTTCTATAAAATATGAATCCTGATCAGGAAGACAATTAGATACTTATTACAATATATCACTAGATGTACTGAATGAATCATCAACAAAAGATGAATGTGTGATCTCAACTGGAGAAATAGGAACTACTAGAGAAGGCTCTAGATCATCAAGACGCTCAAGTTATGCATCATATTCAAACTCCTCTAAGGTCTCATCATCAAAGGGTGTGTTTCAACATCATCAAGTGGAATGAGGCAATTTGAATTTGGATCATATAGGAATGGAGGCTTATGTGGATCTCCAAAGATCTCCCAAACTTTGGTACAAATTGCACATAGGCATGAGAAGTTTGAGAATATCTTATGATAGCTTTCTTTGAGGATGCTTTCACTAAAAGTAGAACCAATCAATCCTATGATATGATCATTCTTATTACCCTAAATATGTTTCTTATATTGTTTTTTTCTCAATAATGAGTCCATAAAGACGTGGCTAAATTTTTAGCGACTTACAATGTGTTATGATTCCTTATTGCCATGACTCAAAATTATCCCTAGTTAGAACTATTATAGAAGGATGATTTGCATAACCCGTGATTACAATGATAGGATAGGGATCGACTATGCAACCGATAATGACCCTTAAAAAGACAACAATGTGACCACATGCCAATGGTACTACAGATGCCAACACAAAGAGTAGTCTCTATAGACTATGCCCAATGATGCTAACTAGATTTTTAATTAAACCACAAAAACAATATACAATGCCCAAGACTTTAGAAATTTTTTCCCAACTATAGAAAAATTTGACTCAAATTTTTATAAAATACTATAGAAAATATTTTAATTTTTTTCCTTGCAAAATAGTGACAACTGTACCATTTAGGAGGCTATTGGCCTACTCGAGCAAAATAAAATTTCCCCAAAAATAACTTTATGAAAAATAGATAAATTTATAGTCAAAATTCGTGTAATCGGTCTCTTGAGTGCAATGTTGATGCCAATATGGGCCCAAAGTATTATGAAAAATTAGTAACCTCTTGGATCATCTACTCTTCACACTTTATCAAATCCTTGTAGATCAGGAATAACATAACCAAATTTGATGAAACGAAAGGAAAACCTGACTTTCTTTGACATGCTAGATTTAACTGTGAGGTCATTGAAACCTCAAAATGAACCTAGAAAAATATTGAATCCAACATTAGACCCTTAGATGTGGGATGGAATATACAATACTAAAGCTCTAATACCATGTGGGAGTTAATGCTAAATCCTCGAAACCCCTAAGAATAGTTTCTAGACAAAAATATCTTCCACAAGAGAGAAAATGGCATGAATATTTGCTTCAACAATGCAATATTGAATAATGGTTGAATATACAAATGTACATGAGATGTATTTCTTATAAAGGAAAGGTTATACAAATGATTAGACAAGATCGTGACAAGTCTCTTAATCCTATAACATGTGACAACTAACCCATAACAACCTTGGATAAGATAAAGTCTAGACATGACAACTAAGACTTCTAGAAGGAATCTTATATCCTAAGTAAACTTAACATGTGAATATATCCCCTAATTACCTAGTGAGTGAATTATTTAGGTACAAGACATTTATTCACACCAACACCCTTTCCAACAATCTGACAAGGTTCATTATCTCCTAAATACACCAACCCAAAATGCCCTTGTACATAATTAATTAAAAAAATTATCAAGATTTAGACACAGTTTTCCTTAGTACCAACAATATTTATTTCATGTAAATTTAGACCTATTATTTGATCTCCCTTTTGACTTACCACAAACTCCAAGAATTGTTCCTCTCTTTTGATCTTCCCCTATCTTCTACATTCAAAACATTACCCGATGTTGAAGTTACACCTATTAATTTTCTTTGAATTCCCTCACTTAGAATCACACCAACAATGTCATCAATTTTTAATGTATTTAAACCATAAATAGTGTTACTAACTTCAATAAACAATCTATTTTAGATTTCATGAAAAGAACATAAAACTAATAGAGCTCTAACTTTTTCATCAAAATTAACATTTCAAAAAGTTAAATGATTGGTAACCATATTAAATTCATTTAATTGATCTCTAAGTAAACCTCCTTCTACCATTTTCATATTATATAAAAGCTCCATCAAGAATACCTTATTCAAAGTCGAGGGATTTTCATATAATTTTTACATTGATTGCATTAATTCTTCTGTTAACTTTTTCTTTGAAATATTAAACACCGCCAATGGTGCCAGGAACAACAAAATACTTCCCAACTCCTTTCTATCTAGAATTTCACATTCCTCATCTATTAACATTGTTGGTTTCTTTACCTTTCCTTGCAATGACCCCCATAAATATTTTTGATCTATATAATCCTCCATTTCCATCTTCCATATTCTATAATTCTATCCATTGAATTTATCAACCTTCAATTTTCCATCTTCTGACATTTCTTGCACTCAACCATGAGACTTTCCTACCAAACTATCAAACACCACTAATCATACTAATTTTTAAGATTTTTTAGTAAGATTGGAATAATATAAATGAATTGAACAATTATAATATAGATTTAAATGATAAAATAAAGAAATAAAAATTCATAAAAGAAATAATTTTTTTTTAAAGCCATTCACCCTTTGGGCTACATCTACAAACAATTAAAGTCCAAGTTTTTACTCAAACTTCTACCCAAAAAAATACAATTTATTGCAACAATAAGCTATGTGTACTTTCACTAAAACTTGAATACACCCAAAAAAATTTGTGTTAACAATCCCTCATGCATTGTTGTTTGTATTATTCATTGGAACCATGAAAAATTCCACCTTCATCCATGAATGAATTGCTATATTCTGATAAAATTCACATCACATGATTGTTGGTCTTCATTCCACAACAACTAAAAAAATATTTTGATTATTTTGATAACTATTTTTAATTGAATTTATTTTCAAATATCCCTTAATAAATTTTCGGGGAAATTATGCCAAGAAAAGTGACCAAAATTTAACTCAAAAGTCCAAGAAAGCTCCATAGACTAAAACT
Organism: Sequoiadendron giganteum; assembly: GCA_007115665.2. NCBI lineage: Eukaryota > Viridiplantae > Streptophyta > Pinopsida > Cupressales > Cupressaceae > Sequoiadendron > Sequoiadendron giganteum. The sequence continues at coordinate 243,677,228 of CM021108.1, forward strand.
TAAATATATGATGAAGATTTAAGTATTTGAATTATAATTAGACCTTAAAATTGGTTATATAGTGTATCGGTTAGATATTATTTACTATTTTATATGCTTGTACAATCTTATGTGCTTAAATATAAAATCGATAATGCATTGATTAGATATATTGCAATGAAACGATAACCTAGGATAATTAGAGGATTAATTGAAATTATTAAATATCAAATTAAAATATTTATCATATGAAGATTTAAGGATATATTCCTTGACACCTTGTGATATTGTTATGATTTGGAATAGTGAAATTTATGTTTAATTAGTAATAAGCTAAAATTGTTAGATAATAATATTGTGAGCAGCTTGTTATGAGAACTAAATTATGAGCATATGAATATGTGGTTGCTTAATTATGTTTATTTATTTGTGATGATTATTAAACATATTGATATGTGAAAATTGAGTGTATAGGTATAATTCAATTGTCTATGGAATCAAAGATCTCCTACAAACCTAATGTAATTAAAATATGACACCAAGACCATACTCCTTAACGAGAGACTATAGTATCATTTGTGATATGTTTAATATATAATATTAATTTTGAATTTGTGTTAATGGTTTTATTTAATATCGTATAATCCGCAAGATGTGAGTTGGAATTATGTGTGAAAAAATTTAGGTTCTTTCTATAATGGGTTTTTAGAGGATCTTTAAAATCTTATATTTAATTATTTTCATGTGTTTTGATTTCATAGAGTGAGTACCTATTAGTATGGGGTCAATTTAAACAATAAAATTTTTTAAGGGATTCAATGTGACCATCTTAATAACCCATTAAGATTTGTGACAAAAAATAGATATTGAGATGGGAGAAATCTACTTGTTTTGTCTCATTCCCATTCCTATAGGCTCATTTATCAGATTGGATAAGCCCACAAAGGACTCTCACTTGTGTGAGCCTCATTTATAAGAGATCATGAGAAGAGTATCAAAGTACACTCTCCATATTCCAAAATTTCTAACACAAATGTGAGCACTTGTGGGAGAGTGTGGTTGAGGAAGAAATGAAAAAGTGATAAGTGTCGCTCCCTCACTCATGGAACCCAAATTAGGGTGTTCTATTTACCTCCAATTTAGAATGAGAAAGGGGATTTTTTTAAGGTTGATGCTACTTTTTCTCTTTTCATTTTTTGGAAGATTTTCTCACTTGTTTATTTTTGGAAGAGGTTTTTCATCTTGTCTTTCGGAATGGATTATTAAAGAAAGAGTTGGAATTGGATATTACTCTTAAAACATCCTCACATTTAATAGAGATCAAGATGTATGTATTCTTGTCTTCTTTATTTATTTTTCTCAAGGTATGTTAATGAGATTTAAAGTTTGTTTGTTGAGTTTTAAGTTTGTTTACTGAGTTTTATTTGTATATTTTGTGTTCTTGTGTTATATGTTGTGATAATAGAATGAGCTATAGGGATAAACTCACCCTTATGGTCTTTTCATCTCGAGTTAAAATTTGAATATTAAATATGATTTTTTTAAGGTTTTAAGTGTTCAATGACATTGTATTTTTAGCTCAAAATGAAATATGACTTAAGGGTATGATATGTGTTCTCTTTTATTTTATATTTGTTTTGTTTTTCTTGCAAATGTATTTTACAAAGATCTTGCAAATCGGGGGTGATATATGAGTAGGTCAATGGCTGGGAGGTGAGCATCCCATGGCTATTATAAGAGTTTGTGTGCATGTCTAAGTATAGAGGACTTTGAAGATGCAAACTAAACTAAGGAGACGGCTACTTTAATTTCATTATTGCAATATGTTAAGTCAAGTATATGGAAAATAACCTAGAAAGGCTCCTTGTAACTATTGTACATGTGTGAAATTTTAGGTGTAAAAAAATAGCTTAAGGTTGATATTTATCATTATTTCCATGTGGATTGAAGGGAATGAATAAGTAAATTATTGTATGTTTTGTAATCCTTTATCAAGAGTATTAATTGAAATAATAAAATAAAAATAACCTATCTCTAAATTTTGGTTTCATTAAACCATGTGACTGGCTGAAAATATATATTTAGGATGATAGTTGTAAAATATCAGATGATATATTATATGGTGTAATGGATAAATGTTTTAAAAAAAAAAATTACACAAACATGTATATTTCAATATCTGCATTGGCATATCCATTCATGGTAAAAGTTATAACACATACCTTGGACACCATAAATACACAATGTTACTATACTTACATATGAGTTAAATATATTTATTATATAATTTGTGAAATTTTAAATATGTATAATTATATTTGTTATGAAATTTCATTATATATGTTGGCAAGAGGAAAAGAATAATTACAGTTCAAATATCTTACACTAATATCCCTTATATAGACTATTTGTACCTAAGAGGATACAGTGAGAGAAAAGAGTAATTGTGGAAGGGAAAAATATATCTAGATGCATTCAATTTATAACTTAAATAAGAATCATATCTATACATAACACATATATTGACCAAAACTTATATCTCCATCTATCTATGACAGTTACATTGAGGGTTCTTAGTCCTTATTCTAATTTATTATTCTCGTGTCTTTTCATATCTCTCTTGCATCTATTACATACATACATTTATGCAATTTCTCTTAGAGAAACTTGACCCTCATAGGGAACCTCTTAGTTATTATCGTATGCTTTCCTTATCATCTACAAGTATTATGTTGTATCTAGCAATATATTTTGGCATTTCTTTGCACTCCACTAGCATCATGCCCCTTTTTAAAATGATGTCTTATCCTAAATACATGTTTATTTCTTGGGAAGAATCATTTTTTAGATGAATTTTTGTTGTGAAGTGCAATTTCTCATTGTTATTTTTCTTTTTTTAGGACTTTGATGTGTCCTTGGGTGTTGATGTTTATTTCTTTTGCCTCAAAAAGTCTACAAAATATATATATTATTATGATATATTATTTTCCTTCCCCAAGATTCTAGTTAAGTGAACCAATTTTATATTATTGTCTCCCTTAGCTATTTTATTTTTATGTTTAATTTTTCCCTCAACTCATAGACTTTTTTTTGTTGAGTGTCTAAATTCTCTCTCTATCATCTCATTGTACCTATAGACATCTAAATTTTTCCACTCCCATATGGTCAAATTTATCCTCTTATCTCACGTACATATCCATATTACTTAAATGGTTCACTATTTAATTCATATTTACACTATTCCTAACAATATCTATGGTTTTTTAATTAATCAAATACCTTACCAAATTCCTCTCTAAATTAAATAAATAGACCTGTTGGTTTTTTTTTAGAACCAAAATTAATCTCACCATTTACCTATGAATCTACCTGAATCCAATGATAAACAAAGGTAAGGATTGGCTAACGAATAGGTACGATATTGCTAGGCTATATCTCTACTCTTCAGGATCTATGAAACTTAGGAGGGTGATCACTATAATGTTTATGTAACATAGTTCTGCCATTTTATCATGAAAATTATAACAAATAGATATACTAATATCAGGTGCTAATAGATAAAATTCCTCAAGGATTTGGTTGACCCTTAAGCAAACTACCATCTACAACAAGGAATAAGTGATATTTCTCAATGATACATTGTAAGTGAAGGTGTTTAAGTGATTTTCATTCTTATTTGTGCCCTTGAACAGGTGCAGGACTAACTCATTTACATTCAAGATAGCTAAACAAATAGACCAGTACATTATCCTTGAGTAACAAAGTCACATTTGTAATATTCTATAATACACTAGCAATTTAGATTCAACATTTGTAGGTTATTGACATATTCTATTACAATATTCAATTCACTATATCATAAACAAAAATACTTAGCAATCCTTGAATCTTTTCTCACAAACCTATGATCTTCTTTATGCATTTAATTAGTTCTTTGGATGAAAGTAGAAATAACATCATTCATCCAACCAAAACAATTGAAGATAAACAAAAGGATCCTTAATCATTTCAATTATAATTTGGAAAACAAAATACATAGGAGAGATAAATTCTTCCAAACTTGCATTTTCATTCATATACTACTACTACTATAAAACTAATTAAGCTCATTACAAGTTAGCTTATACCCTAGTCTCCATATTATTCTATTCATCTATGCATGAATTGCAAACTACTCTTACATGAGCCAAGTTTGACCTAGACCACCCGAAACCCAAATTTGAACCCCTGCAATCGACTCAAAAATACCATTTATAGAGACATGGGAGCAACAAGCATCAGGCCAAATTACCATTTTAGTCTCATTTACATTTCATACACATTTCATTTTAATTTCAAGACTCCCCTAAACAGTTACATTTGTATGTAGCAAAGTGGTGGGATAGCAAAAAGATAAAAATCCTAAATCATTTGTCGAAGAATATTAGCTAGCCTTCCAAAAGGCATCATTCATTGTTGTAGTAGAACCAAAATTAATTTTCCACATTAGCACCCAAGAAAAAAACCTTATACACTCATTGAAGAAGATGAACTCACCATTGTGGTAGTGGTGTCATCAAAAACAAAAATAGATCTAGGGTGCTACTCCAATTCTTCAAAATTAGAGTAAGCACATCCCCTTCATGTTATTGTTGTAACTAGAGAAGGTACTACCCCTCCATCATCACAATCCTCTTGTACCACTAGAGTGATAAGGTATTGGGCATATTTTGGGTCAATATTTGCTTCATCGCTAATATGACTAGTTGAATCCTCCATGGACGAGTCATACCTCCCCATATAAGAAACATAAGACTTTTGGTACTTATTCTTCCTCTTTCCCCAAGAAAACCAATTTCCCACCACACTCACCCTATTTATGAGAAACAAACCTACTCCTCAGGTTGTAAGTGCTCTTGACACCACCCTTCATATATTTCTTATGGGCTCTCCTCTTCTCTTTTCTCTTTGTAGGAGTTCCTAGTGTACCTTGCTCAATCTCAGTGTATCATCCTTAGGTTCAAGCATACTATTCCTCCTAGACCTCCTGACTGGTTGGACAAACTCACTAGGCTTACTCATTCTTACAAGAAATAGAACAAGAACAAGCAAACATTCACTTGTAGGAAAACTAACATTGGTTTATGTTTTCAAACTGAATTTGTTTCATAACATAACTCCTAGACTTATGTAATGCTTACCAACCCAAATAGAAAAATTTGACAATATAAACCTCACAACTCCAGGAACCTAGAGCTCAAAAGCTATCCTATGCATAATTGAAATAGAGTAGGTATAAACACCTACTTACCTGAGAAAACTATCTCAATATCTCTACAACTTCCTATTGAATTTTTTGTATTCCATTATCCCAAACATGAGATCAACATCTTAGCATGTGATGATTGCAATTATGAAGAAAAAAGTTTTGAACTCTCATTATATTGAACAATTGGAGCATTTCGACCATTAATTCTCATAGAAGGCTCATGCGAGAAAGATGACAAGTGACCACTTGATTTTTAATCTCCACCATTAGTCACATTGTGAGATAGATCAACATATAATCAGAATTATAGCAATTAATTTTGAAAAGGAAAACTACATGCATTCCCTTACCTTTTGTCCAATCATAAAAACCCATGTGGATAAGCATATAACTTGTCCACACATTCCATCATCCACCTAGAATTAATGAAAGCCTATCATGTCAATTTTTCCCACTCGCCCATGGGAATTAACCCACTTGTAGGATCAATCAACGAGATGGTGGGGAGAGGCCAAGATTTGATCTCAAACCATCAACTTGTGCCTACCATAATGAAAACCACCTACTCATGTGTACAACATTCTGGCATAATTGATAGCCAAGATCAAAAAATATCCATCATATCTCAAGCACGTGTGAAAGAAATTAATTTTGATACCACACAGTTTATCTTTCATGTCCTTGGGGCAATATTTTATTAATATTTCACCCTTACTAATGTCTTTCATGCCATTATAATGCTCCCCGTGGAAGCTTCCTACTTCCTATTTAAGAGATGAAAGATATAGGTGGGGCCCTCACAAGATGGCTAGGAGTGGTCAAGATTGACCTATGTTAGCCACCATCAACCATCAATCTCTGCTTGATAAAGTGTTCACTACATCCAAAACCAAGTGGGTCCCTCCATCAAAGGGATAGATGTCTACAACCCACTAGCTTGTGGTATTATTTTAAGATAAAATAAAATCAGACGAGATGGCAGGGAGTAGCCCTGATGAAGCCATATCACCAAAAAAATCCATTATTGATCTTATAAATTCATCACCCATTGAAATTTCAAAGGTGTTGGGCCCACCAGTATAGAGGGCACATGGTGAGTGGCTGCCTTCTTGCTAGATTATTTAAATGAAAAATAGAGTAGAGTAGGGGCTCAGGGAATGACTAGGATCTGACTGTGATGATGGAATGATCATAATCGTATAAAATTTGCAAATCCAAAAAGTAAGTTTATAAAAAGGGGGCACCCCTAGGCATAAAATAGACAAGGACATAGGGATTAAGGTCAAAACTTAGGCAACCAATGGAAAAATATTAAAACCCAATCCTAGGACCTAACAATTATTTTGATGAACATCAACCCATATTAGTATGAGGCAATATTTTTCATAAAGCAATAGGAAATTACTGCGATCATTAGGACTCCAAGGCCGGTAATATAATGGACTCAATGGCATATGATATGTCTTAAATGACCAATAAACCATGACAAATTGTGAATGATGAAACATATTTTTTGTAAAGATCATCAAACTTAAGGGTTTTATTTGGAAAGGTTTTAGTAATACAAACCCTAAGGAATGATTGTGGACAAAACCCTAAGCCCAAAGAAATGGTAAATGACCAAAGTTTACAAAATTTTGAGATGGAATACAAAGCACTTTTAGGCGTTCCATTAGTGACTCCTGTTGGGGACGTATGTTCCTCAAAAATAGAGTGAGATCCAAGAATCTCAGGTTCAAGTAGAACAAGCACAAAGAACCAAAACTACGACCTTGCCTAGATGAGGAAAGAGAACCAAACCAAAGAAAACTAATATATATACAATATTTGTACATGACTGTACAATATGCATCCCACATCAAATTTTCTCAAAATCCTCTTTTGATGTAAGTGATTTAAGCCTAAATTTTTCAATTTCAATAGGTTTCAACTTCAATTCGTGGACCTAGGGCCCCACAAACTTAGATCCATTATTTAACTATCTCAAAAGCTTTATTTTATACTATTTTCATGGGGCCATACTTGAAAATATTGCTATTAACTACCCACAAACTAATCCTATTGTGGTCACTATAATTAACCATAGTTTCCATGTGCTTGAAATCACCATTTTCATCATTAACTTTGTCAATCTTCAAACTTTAATCATATATCAACTGAAATCCATAATTACCATAGCATGTTACCTCATTCAACTCACAATTATACTTCACCAAATACTCATCCAATTGGACAAGAAATTGAAAAAAATCATAATCCACTTGATCATTAACATCATAAAGGTTGACATCAAATTTAGTTTGCACATCAAACAAAAAACCTTCATAAACACTTCATTCAATATTTCCACCCAGAAGAAAATCTCCTGACTCCTTAGAGTTACAAGGAAATTTCACCTCTCATAAGTCAGAATGAATAAGAATCTCATATAAAACCTTGGAGACATCTCCCAATTTTTTTCTTATGCCAAACAAGGATCCATTTTATGTGATGAACAAGAAATGTTCATACACAAGCACATTTTCAAGTTTATACTCCCATTTGTCTAAGAACTATAGATTATTTATATTGGCACATGCTCTACTATTTTGGAAAAGTGATTCATTAGAACCCATGGTATCTTTGATTCTATTCATATCATGGTCATCACCACAAAAAACATTATTAGTAACATCATATGTATCAAAGAAAACCTCTATTTCATGTTTATTTACATCATCTAGTCCATTTTTCAAAATTACATCCATCTTAATGCAAAATGTTTCAAAGGATCACTCAAATAACTCAAGATCAATAGGGTCATTAGAAAGGTGCTTATGTGCCTCATCAATTGATAAGCATGTTGCTTCAAATGAAAAGGTTTACCAAAATTTAAATTTTGTTCACTAATAACTAAGAAAGCCTCTTCATTTCTTTCCTCATCAATATATTCCTTATTGAAAACAATCATGTCCAATTTTTCTACAAAACTAGCGTATTCCATCTTTGCTTTGCATAAACAATCTTGAACAACTAGGACATGATCCTACCAATTAACACTGCATTTTTCATCATTGTTAACACTGTACTTAGGCTTAGGATATTGAACACATATGTTCTTATCTTCAAACTCATCATCATTCATTATTCACAATGCTAGCATACACCAGTTTTGACATGACTGGATTGCACCCCTAGTATCCCTCACATGGAATTTATTCATTCACTTATAAGGGAAAAAACTCATGAGCATCAATATTGTTGCATCCTTCATTCAAATTAAATGCCTCTAAATCATCCTCATTAAAGGAATCATACTCAGAGAAATAATCAAAAACCTCACTCTCCTTGTGATCATTATCACAAGGCAATTCATTATGACATGCATTATGCTTAGAGTAGTCAAAATGAAAGTTGAATTTCTCATTCTCAATAACTTGACCATTTATTTGTGATGATGCATCAACAAAACTTGCAAATGTATTGTCTTCCTTATCACCAATGTATTGCTTTGCATATAGGCTACTTGTAGATCGGTTACAATCACTATCCCCACTCATACCACAAGATGCATGTTTATTCTCTGATACACCTTTTTCACTTACTTGAGTTTCTTTCTAATTATTTTCAATAGGACAACTATCATCAACATCTTGAGACATCATATTGTGTGTGTAATCACATATGGCTTCCTCAACTATTATAATCCAATCAATCATTTGATCAAAACCTTGAGGCTTCAACTCTTTTGGCAAGGTAATCAATCCTTGCCCCAAAATTTCACAAAACAAGTCAATGCACATAGAATCCTTTGGCCTGAGATTCTTGGGTATTTCCAATAAGGCTTCCAAAACCCTTGCAAAAAATCATATGGTGATTCTCCTTTTGTCCCTTTTCAAGTTGGACAATTCTTCAATAAAAGGCATTTCAATGGTGTTGCTCAAAATTTAATGATGTTCAATTTGGAACTCACCACTAGTTATATTTGATAACGATGGAACAAAAAAAGCACCATCACCATGATAATCACTTCTATTGTGTGACCCATTTTATATCAGGCGTGCTAAAATAACTAACACTTGCAAGCATATAACACTTCATCATTGAATATATTAAGTTGTTTTCAATGTCCACATAAATTTTATATGCATGGTACAGTATTGTACACTCCTTATCTATCAAAAAATCACTCATTTCCTCATCAAATGCATACAAATATGCAACCAAACACTCTACATCACTTGGTTTCATATTTTCAAGAATATCCCTTATTGCTTTTGCAAATCTGAGGTTAAAGGTTGGGACTAACTCCTTTTCATTCTTTTGAATTTCCATGAGTTTTTCCCTTACTGAACTTGGATTAATTCTTTCACCAAACTGTTCAATAAAAGCTACCATGACTTCATTCCATGAAGAGATAGAACATACTAGAAAACATGAAAACCAATCTCTAGCATCTTCCTTTAGAGATTGAACAAAAAACCCCATGACAACATCTTCATGACTTATCATAATGTCCCATTAAATCCATAAATGTATACAAATTCCTATAAGCTAATTTTTAACCCTGCATAGTGAATTTTGGAAAACTTTCCCTAACATCATCAGGAATAAGGTTTGGGAAACATTGAATACCATCAACACTTAATGGTCTATACCTTCTAATAGAGAATTTTTTTCTTTGATGGTATGATAGGGGTTGCACACTTTTCTTTCTTGCATCTAACACCCCATAGGGATGTATAGGGGAATGATACATTTTCTTACACCTGTTTACAAACTTCAAATCAACTCTTTAGTTGATTACTGCCCTATGTCCTTAAAATGCATAACTCAAATCCACTCATGCCTAAGATCTTTCTAATGGGTATATTTTAAGCTTACTTATTCATCATACTACAGAAACTTCAAATTATATTGTAGAAGTATATAGAATCATCAGTACTATTCCCTTGATTAGTTCTTAATTCACTTAATATGGAACCAATTTTTTTCTAAATCATTTAATATGGTTTTCACATAGTTTTATGCTTCTTGAAAATGAAAACAAGGGAAATACATGGATATGTTGCAACTGCCATAAATTCTTCTTCTTGACCATAAATCTTTGTAGGTCCATAAATTTCTTCACATCTTCATCTGGTTCTTTTGATAGAGTTGCTAGCTCTCTTCATAGAGGGTTGAACTTCAAGTAATATGAAGATCCTTCAAAAATGAATTTCCTTCTAGGTATTCTACAATAGTAGAGCACCATAGATCATGAAACTTTCAAGTATACTGCAATAATTTCTTTCTCTGGGTATGAATTCCTGAGACGCTAATGACTCTTTAAGGCAAAATGATATTCTATTAGAATTCTCTCAAGTACTTCCCCAATGGAGTTTCCAATCTGTTGGTTATTGTTTCTTAACCAAACTTAATCTCACCATTTGTCTATGAATCTACCAAAATCTAATGATAAGAAAAGGTAAGGATTGGCCAACGAATAGGTACTAGCTTGCTAGGCTAGACCTCTACTCTTTTGGCTCTGTGAAACCTAGGAGGGTGATCCATATAATATTCATATAACATTCTTCTGCCATTTTATCATGAACATTAGAACAAACAAATATATTCCTATCAGGTGCTAATAGATAAAATTCCTCAAGGATTTGGTTGAAACTTGAGCAAACTACTATCTATAGCAAGGAATAAGTGATATTTCTCAATGAGACATTGTAGTTGAAGGATTTTAAGTGATTTTCATTCTTATTTGTGCCCTTGCTCAAGTGTAGGACTGACTCATTTGTATTCAAGATATCCAAACAAATATACCAATACATTATCTTTAGGTCATGGAGTCACATTTGTAACAGTCTGTAATACACTAGCAATTTAGATTCAACATTTGTAGGCTATTGACATATTTAATTACAATATTCAATTGATTATTTTAGAAACAAAACTAATTAGAAATCCTTGAATCTTTTCTCACAAATATATAATATTATTTATGCATTTAATCAATTCTTTGGGCGAAAGCAAAAATAACATCATTCATCCAACCAAAATGATTGAAGATAAACAAAAGGATCCTTAATCATTTCATTTATAATTTGGAAAAAAAATATACATAGGATAGGAAAATTATTTCTAACTTGCATTCTCATTCATATATTGTTGCTATTGTAAAACTAATTAAGTTCATTAAAAACTAGCTTATACCCTAGACTTCATACTATTCTATTCATTTTTGCATGAATTGCAAACTTCTCTTACATGAGCCAATTTTTCATCTAGATCACCTAAGACCCAAAATTTGAATCGATGTAATTGGCCCAAAATTCTCATTCATAGAGACATGGGAGCAACAAGCATCAGGCTAAATTACCATTTCGGTCTCATTTTTATTTCACACATATTTCATTTTAATTTCAATATTTTCATAGATGGTTACATTTATACATAGCAAAGTCGTCGGATAGGAAAAAGGAAAAAATCCCAAATTATTTTTTGAAGAAGATTAGCTATCCTTCCAAAAGGAATTATTCATTGTTGCAGAAAAACAAAAATCCATCATCCATGTTAATCAAGGAAGTTTTTGACATCAGCACCCAAGAAAAAAAAAATGCTAATTGAAGAAGATGAATCTACCATTGTGGCAGTGGTTTCATCAAACCTTCACTTGTACGAAAACTAACACCAATTTATGTTCTCAAATTTAATTTTGCAAAATATAACTCCCTGAACTATGCAACACTTACCAGCCCAAATAGAAAAAGTAGATAATAAAACCTTCACCACCCCAAGAATCTAGAACTCAAAATCTCTCATATGCATAATTGAAATAGAACAAGTATAAACACCTACTTACCCAAGAAAACTATCTTAATATCTCTACAACTTCCTACTTAAAACCTTTTACGTCATCATCCCAAAAATAGAATCAACCTCTCAGCTTGTGATGATTACAATTATGAAGAAAACAATTGTCAACTCTCATTATATTGAATAAATGGAGCATGTCGACAATTAATGCTCATGGAAGGCTTATGTGAGTGAGCTAAAAATCGAACACTTGATTTTCAATATGCACCATCGATCACATGGTGAGATAGATCGACATATAATAAAAATTATAGAAATTAATTTTGAAAAGGAAAACTACATGCATTCCATTGCCTTTTTTCCAATTAGAAAAACCCATATGGATAAGCATCCAACCTGTCCGCACACTCCATCATCCACATAGCATTAAATAAATCATGTCATGTCAAATTTTCTTGCTCACCTATGGGAATTAACCCACTTGTAGCATCAATCAATGGGACGATGGGGAGCCACCAAGGTTTGATCTCAAACCATTAAATTATGCCCGCCATAACACAAACAACTTGCCAACGTGTATAACCTTTTAAAATAATAGACAACTACGATTAAAAAATATTTATCATATCTTGAGAAGGTGTAGAAGAACTTAATTTTGATACTACATAGTTTATCTTTCATGTCCTTATGGCAATATTTTGTTAATATTATTCCCTTATTAATGTATTTCATTTCATTTAGAATTCTCTATGTGTTAGTTTCCCGCTTCATCGTTGAGAGATGGGAGACATAGGTGGGACCTCCATGGGATAGTGGGAAGTGGTTAAGATTGACCCACATCATCCACCATCAACAGTTGTTCTCCACTTAATAAAGTGTTCACTGCATCAAAAGCTAGGTGGGTCCCTCCATCAAATGGACAAATGTCTACACAAATCGCTAGCTCATGGTATTATTTTAAGACAAAATAAAATTAGATAGGATGGTGGGGATCAACCCTTATGAAGCCACATCACCAAGCAACCACCATTGATCTTATCAATTCATCACCCACTGACCTTTCAAAGGTGTTGGGCTTGCAAGTACATAGGGCATGTGGCGAGTGCCTACTAGCTTGCTGAATTATTTAAATGAACATAAGAGTAGAGTAGGGGCTTAGGGAATGGCTAGGATTTGAATGTGGTGATCATAATCATAGAAAATCTACACATGCAAAAAGTTTGTTCATAAAAAGGGGGCACCCCTAGGCATATCATAGACAAGGACATAGGAATTAAGGATGAGACTCAAGCAACCAATGGAAAATATTAAAACCAAATCCTAGGACCCAACTATTATTTTGATGAACATCAACCCATATTAATATAAGACGATATTTTTAATAAAGCAATGGGCAACGACCATGATCATTAGGACTTAGGAGCTGGTAACAAAATAGACTCGATGGCATACGATGTCTTAAATGGCTGAGAAACTGTGAAAAAACTTCTATGATGAAACATATTTTTTGTAAAGATCATTAGACTTAAGGGTTTTACTTTGGAAAGGTTTTAGTCATACAAACCCTAATGCATGATAGTGGACAAAAACCCAAGACTAGAGACATGAAAGGTGACCAACTTTTATAGAATTTTAAGATGGAACACAAAGCACTTTTAGGGGTTCCATCAAGACCAATTTATTTAATCATTTTATCCCACATGAATTAAGTCAATTTTTAATCATTATTTCTCTCTCTGAATGTTACATCCTCCATAAAAATCCCACTTGCCTCTAATCCCATCATTAGATAGCCTAATCATTTGCACAACCTCTAAACATGATTTATTAATCCATAATTTAAGTCTCTTACCAATTATGGCATGGGTAATTTGGTCAATCTTCTTAAATGCTTTATCTTGTTGGAAGAGCTATCCCCATCCCCAAGGAATTTTCAATTCCTTTTTATCTTTCCAACATGGGAACTTAGAATTTTTAATTCCACTTATTCCCCCATGAAATCTTATGTGGAATTTTAAATTCCACTTTATTCCTCCTACATCCTTGGAGGGATTAAAGGAAATTTTTTAATTCACTTCCCACATCACCATGTCCTTAGAAGGGGGATTTTAAATTCCACTTTTTCTTCCCAATGCCCCTTTAACAAAATCTAGAAGGATTTGACTTGTTAGATCCTTCCATCATTTGAGAAAGGATATGACAAGTCAAGCCTTTTTCCCCTCCCCAAGGTACTTGCAAGTTGTAAGCCCCAATCCTTATACCTGCAAACTCTTGATCCCATGGGGGAGTTGGTGCCAATTATGTGTAGAAATTGGCCCTTTCCCAACTCCTATGCAAACTTTGATGAAGATTTTGTTAAAGGGGCATTCGGAAGGGGAAAAAGGCTTGACTTGTCATATCCTTTCCAGAATTGTGATCACATCTTCTAACTTTTCACCTTTCCTCAATCTCTCAATGATTTGTTCCAATCTGCATTCGGTTAGGTCCTCCACTTTCCAAAATGTGTCCACAAGTGTGTTTTTAGTGAACTGAAACTTTGTGTGCTCAGACTATAGCTCTTGAATTTTCTTCTTGATTTTACCATCCTGGTCTTGAAACATATGAAATATTTTTCCAATCCCATTCAATTTTGTTTCAATTTTCTCTAACTTGTCTTTGTATTTCCCAACTAAATGTGGCCAATGGATGTAATAGTTGTAGATGTTATTTGTTGCATTTATGCATTTCCTTAGCTCATTCATCCTCTTTTTCAACTTGGTGAGTGATAGCCTGAACTATTCCTTCAACTGTGAGATAACTTCACCTTCTTCTTTGTCTTGAGATTCTGAGTCCAAAGTTTCCTTAATGCATTCAATCATTTATTTAGGTAAGATATTCTACAAATTCTCCAACTTGATCAGATTGTGCACAATATGAGCACTCAAAACAATTAAGATCATATGATGAACACTTAAGAAGAAAAGAATGATGACAAGAGGGTCCAACAAGCCTACGTTATTAATGATGATGGTGATGATTTTCTTACTAGGAGTCAGGATTTCAAAAGGGTCAATTACTTTATGTTTGATAACACACATAGGTACGATGCATCAAGGTATAAAGAACCATGATGGCGTTGTACCTAGTGTGATGGACTTTGACTCAAAAATCAAATAGGAGTATCCATGTTCATACTTAGCATATAGAACCTCATTTAGGATGTAGTTTAGACATTCTAAATATCTTGAACCAAAACATAGAAAAGCAAGCCTTCCTATGTGTTCAACAAGACACCTAAAACACCCTCCCTACAAACCAAACAAAGCATGCATGACTAGGTTATTTTACAAGAGTATCCAACAAGCAAGGTAGATGAAAAGATAATGATCATTGTCCCATTCCTTTCTCTCTAAATATTTTTGTTTAGACATCACCGAGAGGTCCTTCGAATGAGCACAAAATAAGATATGTCGAAAAAGACCAATATAAAATAAACAAACAAGCTAATGTTCTTCGTACCACCAGCCAAGACTAAACTAAGGTGAGATACCTAATTCTTATGTCCATCATTGGAAGGATACATCCTAGGACATGTTGTGATCAGGGTTTTGATGAGATTGATTAGATGATAAGCTATTGATACTCTGAGTTGATCAACTGGCTGACTTACTAATCTAGACTTTGAGACTTTGATGATTAAGCTTTCACTTTAGAAGCTTCTAACTGACTCACCAAAAGATGAAGGAGATGATTGATTTATTAGGAATGATGATTATTTCGGGTGAAAGAGAGATGAGATGGGTGCACCATTTTGTGTTTTTTCAAATGTTTTGAGGTTGTTTTGGTTTTCGGATTTTTCAATTTTTTGGATTTTCAAGATTTATGACCAAGAGACTAACTTAAAGACCTATCCTAGGGGTCTTGGGAGGTGATCCATAAATTAACTTTTCCTATGTTATATACATAGAGACCGCGTAGTTCGAACGATGATAGAATTGACTCAATGATGAGAGAAAGGGGCAAACAAATTGCGAAATTGTGATAGACGCCTAAAGGACTGACCTATGGTGTCTCGAGGGATGATCAAAGATTAGCTTTGCCTACGTTAAGGCTCAGAGATGATGTAGTTCGTTAGATGACTTTGTTTTATGATTTTTTTTATTTTGACATGTTTTGGATTTTTTGATTTTATGATGTTTTCAAATTTTTTGATGGATTTTCTGAATGTTTTTGGATTTTTGATGTTTCGAGAAGATCACAAGAATATACATGAATCCGATCCAATGCAGGTATATGAACATGCCCCCAACATAATGTGATAGACTACTTCGATAAAGGTAGGACAAACTAACCTTGGGAATATGCCAAGTAGTACTATGGTGGAAAATGATATGAGCATAAGATCAGGCTATGGTATATATGGGAATGGACAGTGAAAGGATAAATGAAATGTAGTGGATAGGTGAGTGCATGAAAAATGCCATGAAGATCCTGGTGGATGGAGAGTTCTTTATTTATGCTTGGTACCTATTTTCCAGGTTTTCACCAAGGTACTTGTCCAAAGCGCCACCGAAGTGGTTTTCACTAGAGGACAATTTTTTTTCTTTACTGTTTTAAATCCTTTTTCTGATTTTTTGGATTTTTGTATATTTTGATTTTTTTATTGTCACCAAGACACCTGTTTACCAAGTTTTCATCAAGGTGGCCCTTTTTTTAGGACATTTTTCTAATTTTTTTGTTGTATTTTTCGGTTTTATACCTTATAGGATTTTAGGCATAAAACTTTTTGAGATCGGAGTTGTTTAGAGGCTCCTGCAGAGGCTCGCCTTTTGGTGTTGACAGTTGATATGCCCCTAATTTATAGCTTGTTGTGATGAAGAAAGGTCCCAACCAGTTAGGCTCAAATTTTTCTTTGCTTTCTGGATTTGGCACGTTCTTCTGATTTTCTTTTAGCACAAGTTCGCTGACTTGGAAGGTGTGTCTCCTGAGGTTTTGCAGTGATATCCTTAATGATGGGAGCTCGATCTTGATTGGGAGGATGAATTCTGATCCGTAGACCAGGGAGAATGGGGTGGCACCTGTTGGCATGTGGATGTAGGTTTGGTAGGCCCATAAGGTTGGATTTAGCTATAGATGGCAGTCATGACCAGAGTCATTGACTATTTTCTGAAGGATTTTCAGGATAGTTTTAGTAGTGGCTTCTGCTTGGCCATTGCCTTGTGGATAGTATGGAGTGGAAAAGTGATGTTGGATATTGAAGTTGTGGCAAAGGTCACGTACGTCCTGATTCTTGAAAGGTGTCCCATTGTCAGAGATAATGGATTGAGAGACACCATATCGACAAATGAGATAGTTCAAGATGAACTTAGATATCTGCTTTCTGGTTATGTAGGTCATGGGAATTGCTTCGACCCACTTTGTAAAGTATTATGTGGTGGTGATGATGATTTTTTGGTCATTGGATGAGGTGGGTGTGTTTCTGCCGATGAGATCGAGCCCCCACTGCGAAAAGGGCCAAGGTGTAACAATAGGATGAAGATCTTGAGCTGGTGCATACATAAGGTCTCCATGTTGCTGGCATTGTAAACACTTTCTAACAAAGTCGTGCACCTCTCTTTCCATTGTTGGCCAGTAGTAACTGGTTCTCAGAAACTTCTTAGCCAAGGTCATACCACTTGAGTGTGAACCAAAAGTTCCATTGTGAACCTCAGTTAGAGTAGTCAGGGCTTCCTCCAAATTTAAGAAATGTAATATGATTCCTTCAATGCTCCTATGATAAAGGGTTTCTCCTAGAATGACAAAGCGTAAGGACCTTTTGACAAAGGCTCATTTAAGGTTTGGGGTAATGTCAGCTGGGAGGACTCCTATTCTTAGGTAGGTATAGATGTTGTGAGACTAGGGGTCACCGAGACCAATGAATTTTCACACATACTCTAACTTTGGTACCTCGAATGTGGGTATGAGAAGCTGCTCTACCAAGAATTCATGTTTTGAGACATTGCGAGGAATATCCAATAAGGATCCAATTGTTTCCATGGTGCCAGCTGCTCTGTTGTTAGCCCTTGGTATCTTCTCAAAGGTGATATCAATGAACTATTCTTTGAGGCTCTCTACTAACTTCTTGTATGGTGTCATATTATCATCCTTAGTTTGGTATTCACCATTGACTTGTTTGATAATAAGCTGTGAATCTCCATAAACCTTTAGTGCCATGATCCTCCACTGTGTTGCAATCTTCAGACCTATGGTTAAATCCTCGTACTTTGCAATGTTGTTAGTGTAGGGGAATTCCAATTTGAAGGATCTAGGTATAAAATCCCCCTATGGGGTAATGAAGAAAACACCATCCCCTGATCCATGTTGTGTGTATGAGCCATCAAAGTAGAGTTTTCAGTGATTGGCTATGCTGAGATTGAAGATGGATTCATCTTCAAATTATGATATGAGTGGATTCTCTAAATAGATTGGAGCCTCTCCCAGTTCGTCTACAATTGCCTTCCCCTTGATAGCCTTGCACTCTACATATTCAATATCATAACCCATTTGGTTGTTCATCCCATGAGAGTGGCCTTAGAGAGCAGGTATTTTAGTGGATCTATCTTTGCAATCATCTTGATCTGATGAGCCAACATGTAGTATCTAAACTTTTTGGCTACAAATACGACTGCTAGGCAAGCTTTTTCTATTAGTGTGTAATTGAGCTCATGCCCTACCATTGTCCTGTTGATGTAGTATATCACTCTCTCTCTTCCGTTTTCATCATGTTGGGCTAACAAGGCACCGAGAGCTGCCAAGGTTGCTGAAATATATAAAATCAGTGGTTTTCCTGGTATAGGTGGCATTAACACTGGTGGCGTAAGTAGATATTCTTTGATTTTACTAAACGCCTTATAGCCCTTGTCATCCCACTTTAACACTACTCCCTTGTGTAGTAGATGAGAATACAGGATCTGTTTATCTGCCAGCTGTGCTATGAATCTTCGGATGGATTGGAGCCTTCCCTGTAGGCCTCTAATTTGTTTTAGGGTCCTGAGTGCTTCCATGTAGAGAATTGCCTTGACCTTGGAAGGATCCACTTCTATTCCTCTCATGGATACTATATATCCTAGGAGTGTGCATGACTGCACACCAAAAACGCACTTCTTGGGGTTAAGTCTAACCTTGTATTTCTCCAATCTATGAAAGATGGTACTTAGAGCTGCTATGTGATCTTGTCTTTTCCTTGACTTGGCCAATATATCATCCACATAATCTTCCACAATTTTGTGAATCATGTCATGAAAAATTAGTGTCATGGCCCTTTGATATGTTTCTCCCACATTTTTTAGCCCAAATGGCATCATATTCTAGCAGTCGGTTCCCCATGGACATGTTAACACTGTCTTATGATGGTCCTCCTTTGCAATCATAATCTAGTTATAACCTGAGAATCCATCCATCAATGATAGAATCTCGTGTTTGGTCATCATGTCCACTATCATGTCAATGTTGGGTAGTGGATAATCATCCTTAGGACATGCTATTTTGAGGTCTCTAAAGTCAGTGCAGATATGGATTCCCCCATTTGGATTTGAAATGGGCACAAGATTGGACACCCATTCTAAATAATCAATTGGGCGTATAAAGCCAACGTCCAAGAGTTTATGTAATTCTACCTTGACTAGAAAATCTATCTGAGGGTGAATCTTTCTTCATTTCTATCTTATTGGCTTTGCTCCTTGGTAAACTGCCAAGTGATGAGCCATAACTTTTGGATCAAGATCCGACATGTCGAAATAGGTCCATGTGAAGTTCACCTTTCTTTCTCTTAGAAATGCAACCAAAAATTCTTGTTCTTTTTTCAGAAGTGATTCAGCATAGAAGGTGATGTGTGGTGTTTCTTCTGTTCCCAGATTGACAAAATTACACTATTCCGCTAAGATTGTCAATTTCTCTTGATGAAGTGCAGTAGGGGGGAGATTGAATCCTTCATCCTCTGGTGCCTCATAAAGGTTTTCACCATTGGATGCATCCTTTATTTTTACTATTCTATGGTTAGATAGTGTCATAGTGTGGTTTTCACTCAATGACCCTGAGCTTATTCTCATTCTTTTGTTTTTGGGATTGAAGGATTCAATCGTCTCCCCATAATAAGCCTATGTGTCCAGTGTGATGTCGAACCCAACCTTGTGATCTTTGTATGGTACTGCATCACTCAGTTCCATGAATTCTGAGAGAGCCTCATCATTTTTGAATGTTTCTAGAACCGATGGTCCTCATTGGTCGTAATCGATGAGTTGAGGGTAAACTAGGTTTATCTTGTGGGGCTGGTGGTCTGACTCAAAATATGATGCACTAATCATGAGTAAGGAGGAGTCCTCAAAAAGCATGGGAAGGCCTGCTAAGGTATCCTCATCATCACTACTACTACAGACCTCGGTTATGTTGAAGGTGAAATTATCTAGGGGCAGACTTGTTGATACGGTTAGTTGAAGGGTGGTTGCCGATAACTAAGGAAGAGACCTGACTGCTCTACTGGGGGTACCTCTGCCATGTACAGCTATACTTGGAGGGGTACATCCAAGACCAAGATTTCTCATTCATCTTTCTACAATGATGGGCTCTAGTCGTCCATCACTGTTCCTTCCAAGGCTTTCATTTTTGTTGTAGCCCATACCAAGCATCATTTGCAATCCTCTGCTAGATTCATCCATGGGTAGGGTGGGTATGGGTCTTTCATCTTGGTATAGTGTGTTTGAGATGAATCTTTCATCCACATTTTCTTGACTTAGATCTCCCAACAACGAAATCTAGAAGGGTTTTACCTAAAAGTGTAGGCAGGTGTTTCAACTGATTGAGGTTGTCCATGTGACCTAGGAGATTGAGGTAACTCTCCTACAACAAAATAATTTTTTCTCATTCTGTAATCTCCACACCCATTATCTTGGATCATGAGCTTGATGTCGGATATATCGGGGATGGAAGGTGTCTCTATCATAGAAGTGGAGGTGAGGTTAGATGGATCCACATAGGGAGTGGAGGGGCCTTCATCGTTCTTTGGTACTTGGGGAACTTTGTAAAACCTGGCTTCCAAGTTTTTGCAATAGGAAAATGGCTCTGGAATCACCATGTATTGTGACCTCCTCATCCTGGTATAAAAATTTTACACATTGATGAAATGTTGAGGCAACCGCCTTCATTTCATGAATCCATGGGTGTCCTAGGAGGATGTTGTATGGAAAATCAAGATTGAGGACTTGACATATGGTCTCCATAGTAGTTGGACCTACTTGGATTGGGATCTTAATAGTGCCTTGAGACATTCTTTCCTGATCATCATATGCTCTAACGTTAATACCTTTATTTTTGTCGATGGAGTCTTTTGAGATTCCCAAGTTCTTTATAAGTTTAAGCGAGAAAATGTTGAGGCCCGCACCTCCATCCACTAAGACACATTTGACCTTTTTCATATGAACCAAGACTTGAAGGTGAAGTGCACGATTGTGAGATGGTTGGGTGGGGAAGTTTTGATCAAAGTAGGTAAGGAAATTTGGTGTGACAATGTTACCAACCATAGCCTAAAATTGGTCCTTATCAAAGGGTAGTGTAGACAGTGGACACAGATAATGCCTCATCAAGGATTTTCCTATGGGCAGCGGAAATTCTCAATAATTCAATGATGGAGATTTGAGCAGGGGTTCTTTTTAGCTAGTCAATGACGTTATAATCATTGGGAATGACTTTCGTATTTGATATGGGGGTCCTAGATAGCTATGATTCCCCTGTAATAGTAACTTTTTCGCTGCATGTGGTGACTTCACAATCAACTTTGGCTCCTTTGATGCTAATTACCGTGACCATTTCATATATGAATGCGACAACACCTTCATATACAAGGTTTGCACTGACATACTTTTGTTTCCCTTTATTGTTCCCTTGGTTGTTTCCTTGATTATTTCCCTAATTGTTTCCCTGATTGTGATTACGCATCGGATTTGTGTATATTTTGAGATCTTGATTGCCGCCAAGTTGTTCAACATTTATGATTTTTTCCTCGATAAGATCCTGGATGATTTTTTTCAATCTCATGCAATTATCAGTTGTATGCCCTTTGATTTTATGAAAATCACAAAGGAGATTTTTGTTTTACCATGGTGGTTTTGTCATGGGTTCCACATATTGCTCTGAATTGGAAATTTTGATAAGGTTCTCTTTAACCAGTTTCTTCATTATAGATTTGGTTGGCTCCCCAAGGGATATGAAATTCCACTTGGGAGGATATTTGTTTCGGGGAGGTGGTCCTCCTTGATTGTTCAGATTATTGATTTGATTGTTCAGAACCAGTTGATGTTGTGCCACCGTATTAGTTTGCACATTGTTGTGGTTGTGGTTCTGTGGTTGATGATGGGTTTGAGTATTTTGCTTGGGAGCATTGATGACAACCTTAGCATCAACCACTCCATCATTTGTGACATTTTTGTTCCTTGACCATGTGCGAGTTTTATAGTTATAACTGGTGGATGGGTGATTATCCTATTGTGTAGGAAATGAAGATGCGCGCCTCACGTAGTAAGGGCTCTTTTGATATTGAGTGCTTTCAAGATCAACATTTCATTTTTAAATTGAATGCCAAGTTTTCATCTACGCTGGCTATGATTGTGCAAACTTGTTGCTCTGATTGGCCTTGGATTGCCATCTTTGCAAGAAGGAGGCTAATAGCTCTCCTTTTCTTTTTTTTAGCATTGATAGTTCCTCTAGACTAACATCCATACCTAGGTTGAATGCATAGTTTTTGAGAAATGCGTCCACAATTTCTTGGAATGTTTTGATGCCTATAGGTAGGTGAGAGAACCATTCCATGGCAGGACTAGTCAGACTCTGAGGGAATAGTTGCATTAGATACGTGTCATCATATGCAACTTCCATGCAATGCACTTGAAACTCTCTAACGTGATTTTTAGGGTTTCTCATCCCATTATATTTATCAAATTTAGGGATTTCAAATCCCTTTGGGAATGGTATCATTGTAACACTTGTATGAAAAGGAGAGGGGCACAAATTGCCCAGTGTTCTGGTTGTTTTTCCTGACTGAAGGTCCAACACTTGCTACGATAGCAATTCGATCTATGCTGCAACATCATTTTGTAGATTAGGAGGTGGGATGAATGTGTTTTGAGGCATTCACAGTGTTTGATTGATGGTTGGGGTAGTGATGGGGGTTTTCTGCAAACTCTATTGTGCTTTTGAGGCCCACTGATATGCCTCCATTTGTTCCAACAATGCCTGTTGTTGGTCTTGCTGCTGTTGTTCCCACAAAGCTTGTTGTTGGTCTAGTTATTTTTGCACCAACAAAGCTTGTTGTTGGTCTAGCTATTGTTGTGCAAACAAAGCTTGTTATTGGTCTAGCTATTGTTGCACCAACAAAGCTTGTTGTTTAGCTCGTTGTTGTGCATGAAAGTCTTACAGGGCTTGTTGGTATGCTTGTTGGTGGATTTCTTGTAGTTGTGCATGGTACTGTGCTTGCGCCTATTGAGCCTGGTGTTTCACTTGAGCTTGAGCTTGTGCTTTTTGTGTTGCTTGTGTTGCTTGCACAACTTGTCGAGTGGCTAATTACATTTGTGCTTACTGAGCAGCCAGTTGTTCAGCTTGTTGATTTTGTTGAATTACGCTTTGGTGAGTGGCTTTTTGAATTGCCTAAATCATGGTGATGAATGAATTAGCCATATTGACTTTTGGTGGAATCAGCGGTGGATTGAGAATGGTGTTAACCATTGTGATGATCAAAATAGTTGTGTTGGTGATTGGGATTTGAGTTCTAGATGGTGCAATCGAGATACTTGCTCCCTAGGGAACCATGCTTTATGATATTTGGGGAATGGTTGACATGTTGACCATTGCAGTGGCTTGAATGGTTTCCATTTGTTGTTGTGATACTGATGGAAAAAGGAGGGGGTTTGATGTGATGCTTAGATTTCTTTGGTTTTAAATATTGGGGATGGGTGGGGGGGGAAGACCCAACCCAAGAGGTGATGCGGATATGAGTGGTAATGGAGGGAATGGTGGTGTGTTCCCTTAAAAAAGTGATGATGATGAAGGATCAATGACTCCCTCTGTCCTGAATAACCCACCCTCTCCTTGTGAAACCATGGGGAGAGAAGTCTGTATATTCAACAGATAGATTGGCATTGCGTGAAATGAGGATGATTTTGTATGATTAAGGAAAGTAAGTGGACCATACGGGTGTAATGAATTTACTCGGACAGAATTATCCGGTGTGGTGTTGATGGTTATCTCTCTATTTTTTACAAGGTGATGCTTTTGTAATTCGCAAAACATGGTGCTTCCCTTGTTAACAACTGGCAGAGTTGAAGCAATTGTTGATATGACTTGTGGAATATCTTGACTGATGTTTGGGAGTGATATTGGAGGTATTCTCATAAGAGGCCTTTCCATATTGGTACTGATGTCCATGTTAGAAGGGATTTTGGCCCCTTTTAACGCATATATATATAGAGAGGGATTAAGTTTCAACATGGCATTGTTGATTCCCAATCCATCATTGGTGATGTCCTCTATATGAACCTCCTCTAGAGGGTTTTGTGATGGTGGAGAGGAGCTATTTGGAGGGTTTCTTGATTCCACTAGATTCTTCTCAGGGGTCGTTTGACTTAGGTCACTTGAAGTTGATGCTTCTTTAGTGATTTACATGTTATTCTTGTGTTGTGATCTTGTTTGAACCATAAAATAGAGATCGTTTAATCTTAATCTTAGGAAAAAAAGGAGAAGAACTAGGAAAGTCTAAGGATCAAAAGTGATGATGGGGATGCGATAAATGGAAGATGGATGATGCGGATGAGTGAAAATTCTTAAAGAACTTCGGGGGGGGAATGCTAAACTTTAATAGGGCTTGAATTAATTTGATTTCGATTTAAGGATAGTTTGAATAGGTGTGTTAAACCAAACAAGATGATAATGAACTTGTAAACCCTAGGAAGTTGTGTTATCCTAGAGAAAACTTGTACAAGAGAATGAATTGACTAAGTGTGTTAAGCCAACCAAAGTGATTATGACCTTGTAAACCTTAGGAAGTTGCATTATCCTAAAGGTAAATTTGTTCAAGAGGATTGATAATTCGACTAAGTGTATTAAGTCAAACAAGGTGATGATGATTTTTCCTATAAGTTTAGCACGAATGATGTTTCAAAGCTATCAATATTTTTTTGGTGAAATGGAATTTGATTTTGATGATTAAGAGATGGATGAGAGTGATGATTATGATCCTAGACTTGACCTAGACAAGACTCTTTCTTACAAGACCTCGGTATTGGAGAACATGCCATACTTCCTATGTGAGAAAAGAAAACCTTTGAAAAAGAGTTGGATTTTGTTGATAATAGAACTCATACAAAATTGGGTTGTTCTTTGAATCCTTCTTGTAGAAATTATATACCAATATTTCTCTAACTTCAAGAAGCCTTTCAAGATGCTCCTCACGAGCTTTTGGTCTAATCTTCTTGAACCTTGGTTTTTGGATTTTGATTTTATGGGAAATCATTTGAGAGAACACTTGTGAGGTTCAATTGTCCTTATCTTTTCTTAATGAGTTCCTTTTATCGGAAACAATTTGTTTTATTATGATTTCAAACTAAATGTCTATGCCTCAATTCCTTTTCATTCTACAATGTCCCTTATGTGAAAATCAAGGTTTTAAGAGTATAGTTTCCTAGATTGACTTTAGTGAAAACAAATGATGATTAAACCTAAGAACTTAGAAACATCTAAGGATATAATCCCTAGGGAAAGCAAGAGCTCTTAGATTCATCAAAGAATATTTGTTTCCTCCAAAGGGTTTGAAATTTTGAAGATTTTTGTGAATGTTCATTTTTAAATGTTTTGAGGACCAAGCAATGCTATTTTTTATTCCAAGCACATGTACAAACCTAGGATGAAGAGACAATATTTTGTTGGGTTACCACTTGGATAAATCCATCTACGCATATTCAGTTTGGATGATTAGATGCTTGACCGTGCAGGCTCCCCTTTACAGTGCACTCGCTTCTCGAGTCAATCAAGCATTAGTACCCATGAATCTCCCATGGCATACTTTTCATCTCTACAATAGAACCACATGTATATGTGGGGAAGCTTCAAAGGACATGACCTTTTGCACCAACAAAATAGTTAAGGATTTTGACTTTTTCTAAACAAGGGTTTTAATTCGGACCTTCCATTTGTAGGAGTTGACGCATGCGATGAGAGACCATTGTTGCCCTTCTCGTCGGAGCCAACCGCATGATACTGGCTTTTGTTCCAGTACCCACTTTTATATCCCAGATGGAAATACACTTTTCCTTAGTGTGTTACCGGTTGGGTCATTCCCTTGGGTGAGTACTTTTTCCCACAAGGCAGGCCCTCTAAGATAAACAAAAGCAAGAAAACATATTCGTAGTTCGATCAACCTTCATTTAGAAACAAAGGGAAAACACACACAATAGGCTTACTCACACTCGCAAGATGTTTTGTTCAATTTTAAACCCAAAATAAAATGTGGAGGCAATATTTTATGCAACTTAATGTCACCAAAAAAGAATTTTGATTCTCAAGATTGTCGTGAAGCGTGAGAGAAGCACATATTCCTTTTAAATGAAATTACTTTGCAAAAAAATTTACAAGACACAAAAGCACATGTTCATTTTAAATCCTTCAAAGAAATAATGAATTCTTTTTTAAGCACCAAAAAGAAAAGTGAAAGTTGTTTGTTCAATTGTTAACCTTTAAACAAAATCTAGTAAATTTGTGTAAGGTTCTTTTTAATCCTTTTGTCTTGTTCTTTTTAGAGTCCAAATTGAAATCTATTGAGTCCTTAAAGCTTGAAGAGATAAAAATTCTTAAACTTGGAATTATAATTGCTTCCAAGAGTGTCTAAAGACACTTGATACAATAGAAAAATGATGTCATCAAAAGCTTTTATTTTGTTTCCTCTTCCCCTTTTTGATTTCCTAACCTAAAAAAGTGTTCAAAATGTTAGATGAGATCAAGACACAAAAAGATATAAGGATTAGATGAATCATTAAACATAAAAACCTTAAACCTTAAACCAATTTCTAATGTGATATGAATTTAAATGTAAAATTGAAAATTTTAACTCTACTAAAATTGCAAAACACTTATACCATTGCATAGCTTATGAAATTCAACCCCATTTGAAAAACAAAAACGTCAAAAAAGACCTTCTTATAACCAAAATATCATCATTTTAAAACTTACTATAAAAGTGCTAAAACAAAGGTCTATGCGCTAAAACAGTGCTTAGATGCATGAAAATAGCTAAAAAAAAGCGCTAAAACAGGTGCGAGAAGCACTAAAATAGCTGAGCAGTTGCCAGAAGTGCTAAAACAAGTGGTAGAAGCACTAAAACAGGTGCCAAATGCGCTAAACAGCTATCAAATGCACGAAAACTGCTAAATAGAAGCGCTAAAGTAGATGTAAGAAGTGCTAAAATAGTTGAACAGTTGCTAGAAGTGCTAAAACATGTGCTAGAAGTGCTAAAATAGGTGTTGAAAGCACTAAAACAGTTGCCAGATGCGCTAAAACTACTGAACAAAAGTGCTAAAATAGGTGCCAGAAGTGCTAAAACGAGGATTAATGAACAAAACTATCGAAAAACAATAGAATTTAAAAAAACATGTTAGATTTGTGGTTCAAGCCCTCCTTCTAGTGCCAAAATGTGAACCCCAATCTTTGTACCTGCACAAACATGCGAAACAAACACACAGTTAGATTCAAATGCAAGTAAGAACAAGGATTCCCTATGAAATCCATTTGCAATGCTCAAATAGGAAAGAAAATGAATAAATGAACAAAGAACACAATGAAATCTTATTCTAAGATGCAAACTCTTGATCCCATGGGGGATTTGGTGCCAATTATGTGTAGAAATCGGCCCTTTCCCAACTCCTATGCAAACTTTGATGAAGATTTGTAGATGATTGAAGCTCCTTGATGAAATTTTGGCATAACCTTGCTATGAAATCGTGAAAATGATGAAAAATTGATATGAAATGGATAAGTTGTGGATGAAATGATGTATAGTATACTTGCTTGGATTGTGGATGCTCAAATGAGAGGAAGATTCTCTCATTTATAGATTTCAAATTTTGAAGAACGAGTGAGATTGAGCAATGTGGGATCATTCAACATCCAATGGCCAAGTGCAACTTTTTAAGATGTGAATGGTTGAAGGTTGTGCACATTTTGATCAAAGTGCCAATAAATGCAACTAGTTTGAATTTCAATTTTGTGAAAGGACTTTTTGAAGAGGGAAGGAAAATGAAGTTATGGCCACTGGGCTCAAGGCAAAAGGACTTGTAAGGTGAAATAAATGCCTTGTTGGAAGGACCAAGCCCATTTGAATTTGAATTCAAATTTGAGGGAATATTCCTTTTTTTATGTCATGTGAGGGAAAATAGATGAATTAATAAATCAATTAAATTGATTTATTGGTGCAACTTGCAAAATCTAGAGGATTTTATTTATTGAGATTAAATTAATCAAGATTCGATCAATTTAATGAGAGATTAGGTGATTTGACAATTTTGACTTAGATTTGAAGATTTATTTAAATCAAGATTGAGAGGAAAATGATTTTAGACTTAATTACATAAAGTTTGATTTATTTAATTAAAGAGAATGGTGTTAGTTTTATATCAAATAAAGATAATTTTATTTAATTTAAGGATATGACTTTAGAGATTAAATAAAGTGAATTATCTAATTAAAAGAGGGATGATCAGATTAATTAAAAAAAATGATTTATTTAATTAATAGAGGAGAATGACTTAATCAGATAAATAATGATCTATTCAATTAAGGGATGAAAGGTGATGACAAGCTAAGAAGGTGATTGAAAACGAAACGATGTTAATAATCAAGATCAAGTGTGTCGGATCGAATTGTATATTTTCCATGTCTACACAAGTACCTCCACATAGGAGACACCTAACCTCCACATCACCCTAACCTTTCCACCTCACATGCCATGTGTCCTCACCACATGTGTTGATATGCCTCAATGCATCTCAACCATTGATCTTCAAAACCTAATTTTGATCCTATCACCCTCCATTTAATGCATAAAAATTGGCTAAATAATTAGCCAATTTCATTCAATCTAGCATCTATCACTTACGCAATTTTCATACACTTATCTCCCACATCTTTCTCTCATACCTCCATTATTATTGTAATTTTAGCTTCCATAGTTCCTCTCAATCTATTTTTCATGGCTTTCATTTCATGTATCCTATCATTTACATCATTTTGAGCTAGTTTTTTATGTCATTTGTAGATCAAAGGAGTACACAAATCTACAACTAAAGGGCTAACCAAAGCATCAATTTAAGCAAGGTAAAATTGGTCTTTTGTTTCCTTTTATTATTTCAATTTAACTCTAGAGGCCAATCTTGAGGTGTTTTTTGTTTCCCTTTTGCATTTAATTTTCACTTGCATAGTTGGTTAAGAAAAATTGCACACATTTCTAACACTCCCCATGGGACCCATGTCATAGGTCTATTTCACATTTTCTATTGTTTTATATTTTGCAGGTTTAGACTTTTTCAGGCACAAAGGTGAATTTGCCACATGGGTGATTCTCCCTCTCTGATAGGTGATTCTGCTCACTATAGAGGAAATTATGCTCTCATCTTCCCTTGCCAGATCTAGATGGGTGAGTGCACATTACACTCTCCACATCGATGATTCTACTAACCATAGAGGATATTTCACTTCATCCTTCATAGGAGACTGTGATTTCCTACAAGGGGAATTCTACCTTCTAGAGGAGTGATGCTAGGGTAAACTCAAGACTACATTTTTTTCTAAAAACTTATCTTTGGCCTTGGGTTTAGAAATTGACCAGCTAACTTGTATGCATGTGTCTACATAAATTACTAACATTTTTTATAGCTTTCTTATTTTTTGACAAAGACTGGAGGTAATAAAACTACAAATGTATTTGTTGTAGGAGGAATGGTCGAAGACTTTAGAATAGTGGATTTCCCTAGCTAACTAGGCACACGTAGAATTAATTAAAGGGTCAAAGAACTTGATAAATGTCTTTGGAGTTAGCTATGGATATATTATCTCCCCTTGCATTGTATGGTGAACCTAGGGATCATAAATCATAGTTAACTCAAGTCCATTTGTTTACACATGAGTACTAGTACATGTATGCTCTCCCCTTGCACTACGTGCAAGCCTAGGGATCAAAAATGTCTAGTATTTCCTTCCCTATATGAGGCCTACTTAGGATTTCATCACCCAAGGGACAATCTCAACCATGTGAACTAGTGGGGTATAGGTAGGGGGGAGAACTAAAGTTGGACCCCAATCCAGTCATGTCGTGTTTAGTGAAGTGTTGATACAAGTGTGATTCCTAGTTAGGTATGTAGGGTTGGACTAAGTTTTTAGTACCTCATTGAGGCTCTTGATACATGCTTGTGATGGGATAGTGTTCATGTAAATTCCTCATGCACCCTCTTGGTGTATCAAGGACTTCCATAGTTTACTTGTTAAGCCTAGATAAGACTCATGTTTAGCTACAACTTGGTGTAGTGTGGGCTACGTCAAGTTTACAAACCCTTTACTACTAATTTAGGATTTTTAAAGTGCTTGGCATGTTTTCTTGTTATATAATAGTGCAAGCTTTAGTCTTGATTCCATCATACCTACTATTTTTTGTTTGTTATTTCCTCAACATATTTTTCTAGTCTTCCTATCTTATAGGTGATTCTACTTCTCATAGGGGTAAATTTGAACTCTCAACGGATGATCCCACCTTCATGGGAAAACTTGCATCAGTCATCAATCTGATCCATTTAGGTAGTTTTCTTATGATAGGTGATTCTATCTCCATGAGAGGTGAATCTTCTCATCTATTTTTATCCCCAATTAGGAAATCCCACTCTCTTCAGGGGCAAGTCAATTGTGGGTATCCATATAGTCACACCCTATTAGGAAATTCTACGTCCAAAAAGAGGCTAATCTACTCGTACTATCCATAATACCTTTGGGCTCTCTTGGGAGATTTTGTGAAACCAAAAGGTGGTCCTAGATCTTTGTTCATACACCTTCAAAGTCTCGATCAAGTGATCTTATATCATTGATAGATGACTATGTCTTCTTAGGTCCAAACTGAGTCTTTCCCCAATAGGTGATTTCACCTCTTAGAGAGGTGAATTTGATCCATCCATCTATATAGTCTAACCTCCATAGGTTAATTTGTCTTCCCATGTTCATAACAAAATCTCCTAAAGAGGTGATTCTTCTCTCTCAATAGGTGATTATGTTGTCACATATCCATACATAATCAGTCCATCGTAGGCAATCTCAAGACCTCGATAGGTGATTGTGTGACCCTATCTATATAGTCTAACATCCATAGGTGACTCTATCCCCATGTTTGTACCAAATTTCTATAGAAATGTGATTCTTTCTTCCCCTTAGATAGGTATTTCTGCTATCTAGAAAGGAAATTACATCCTCTTGTCTATATATTCAATACTTCAAAGGTGATCTCATTCTCCATATAGTGATCCCTAGATAGGAAAATCTATGATACTCAAGGGTGATTCCACTCATGTTTTCATACACCCAGTTCTAATAGGTGACTCCATACTTGTCATCTATACATCCTTTGGTCAGTCTTGGATAGGTGATTCTGCTTCCTATAGAGGTGATTCTATGATTTTATAGACGAGCAATTCCACCTCCTATAGAGTTGAATGTGCTTCCCATAAAAAAACATGAAAGTGAATCCTCTTGACCAATGAAAGACAACATTGTTCTAAGCCCAGTCCTATGGTCAAAAATTTTTTAGCATCCCCTAGTCTCTCACAATCATCATTTTCATGCATTTGAATTTTCTAAAAGTCATCAAATCATACATTTGGTCACACAACTTTTTCTTAGGTCATCCTTAATTATTGTACCGATCATCAAACATCTAATCCAAAAAATTGAGATGTTTATTTGAGAGATTTTATCCAATTTGGGAACTTAACTAGCCTATATCATCATCATCCTTGTTCACTTAGGAGCATTATCCACCTTGAGTCATTAATTATTCATGACCTCATCATTTTTCTTCCATCTAGAGGAAAATTTATGCCATAATCATGCTTTTGTATCATCATATCTAATCCAATCCAATCATCATCATCATCATAGTCATCCAATTTTCTTGAGATCAATATTCTATCTCAAGTAACAATCTTGTATCCAAACATCATCCAATCAACTCTCAAGTCTAGTTGATCCAATCCAATCATCAACCAAATCCAAACATACATCTAATCTATTCATCCACCCAAACCAATCAATCATCTAAATGATTGTTCAATCTATTAATCCATCATCTTGGCAATCCTTTAACCATTCATCCAATCATCATCTATTAGTGTCATCGTAGGGGTCCATGTCATCCTCATCTCCTTATTGTCCACACTTTCATGCCCATTACCACTCGATCATAGGAATAAAAGTTAATGGAACTATAATATTCATAGGTTGGACATTCATAGTGTCCTCCCAATCCACCCACTAACAGTGGATCTCAACAATCCAAAACAAAACAATTCCTAGGATTTAATCCTCAATATCCCATGGAGGAAGGAATGGTTAATAAACCTACATTGTTTGTTGAGGAATATCTTAGCAATCTAGTTAATGCATAAATGAACAAACAAATCTTCACTGAATGACTAGACAAAATCCTTGCTTCATTACTCATGAGAGGTACTAAACCACCACTTGGACTCAATATGACACAATATGCTTACATACGAATGCCTCCTCAATCATAGGATCCTAAGAGTTCTTGGGTTCATCTAAACCTATCAGTCCCTCAATCTCCACAAGTTCCTCTAGTTACCCCAAAAGATACTTGGTATCAGACTAGACTTGGGAGTGACATGTGTTATTTAATTCCACCTCTCACTATTAAAATTTCCATTAGAGGAGAAACACTTGAATTCACCAATCCACAAGGTCATACATCCATTTCATTTGTGCCACATCTATCCCTATATCAATCAAACCAATAATCGAGAAATGTTGGGGGCACCATAACTAGTCTACTAGCATCTACCCCCCTCATGTCCCCCTCTTCCAAACACAACCATTAACACAACAAGAACCACCACCTCAACAAAAATCCACACAATTTGTTCCTCAACAAGTCCCTCAATGACAACCCGCACAATTTGTTCCTCATCAAGTCCCTTAACAAAAATCCACACAATTTGGTCCTCAATAAAAATCCACATCCCACCCTCAACAAATTCCCCAACAAAAATACCAACCACAACTTGTGCATATGTATGCAAATAAACCTCCTCATTTTTTTCACCTCATTATCATCAACCTCCACCCTTTGTGGAACCTCACACAAAATATACTTATTACCAACCACTTCCACCACCTAACACCCCACAATAGAAATACACCATGCCTAATAAAAACTGCCAATATGTTGGACTCAAGGGAACACTTAGAGGGGGGGGGGGGGGTTGAATCAGTGTTATGCAAATGTGAAATTTATTAATTTGATAATTAAACCATTTTAGAATTAAACCAAAGAAAGATGCAAACACACAAAGTAATCATCCACAAAACCATAACACAAGGATTTTTGTGTGGAAACCTTGTTAGGGGAAAAACCACAGTGGAGGTTAATCCACAATTTGAGTACTCAAATATAAGTTTTACAAAAGGGAATGCCCTTGCATTTAGGCACACTGCCTAGACCTCACTGCTAAATGTAAAGGCTCACTACCTTACAAAATTTTAGATTAAAACAATCAAAATGATTAAACTAAATTAGTAGAATCTACTTATGCCAAGTTACAGTTCAGGTTAGGCCCGTTGATCAAATTTTGAGACCTTCTACTCTAATTTTGATCTTTGTTGTGCTCTGCTCTCCTCTCCTCTACAATTCACAACACAAATCCATGCATAGATGAATTCAGACCACTATCCTATTGAATTTCACACCACACACTCATATACTTTGCATACTACATATTCGCTCTTTCAAAATGATACTATCGATCTCATATATATCCACTATCAAAGATTTGATCATTCATATGTCGGCTTACATAAAAAATAAAATACTTTTCAACTATTAGCTAAATCTACCACTAATTCTTAATGACCACCCATAGTTAGTTAAAGCATAGTGACGACCCAAATAAACATATTCGAACACAAAAACATTTAACCAATTACTTCTTAAACATCCACAATGACTAATTTCGTGAAGTCGGCCTTCAATCACAAATAACCAAAAAATTAGTGCACCGGATCTCCCAGATCATACACTAGTGAATGTGTAGACATAAAACTCTAGAATAAGGTATTACAGATACCCAAATATCTTCTCTGAGATGTGCAACATGAAATAACAAGCATATAATGCATATTGATCGATATAGTTAGATTTAACCAGATGCCCTATTCTTCATTTTCTTCTACTGGTATGAACCAATACAAGACTGTGCACCAAATAAATCACTTTAGGTTGCCATCAATGACAAAACTAGAATCCATATGCCAACAATCTCCCCCTTTGGTAATAATGGCAACACTTAATGAAAAATGACTAAGTGTCAAAATCAATATGAGTACACTACCAAACTTCAAAATTCAAAACATAGCTCCCCCTTAGATTGATGAGGCATTTTTCACTTTTTTTCTCTCCCCCTTTGACATAAATGAAAAAGCTATGACAATAATTGACAAAAAATGTGTTTCTTTCTCTTCCTCTTTTTCAAATATAACCAAATCTTCAAAAAAAGAACACCTATTAATTAGAAAATTATCTTGTGGTTCTCCATCTCTGGAAGGAATTTCTTCCAAGCATCTATAGCAATCCCAATGATTATAATCATGTTGTTATTCTTAGATGTCATGTTGACAATCTTAGTGAGGGATTCCAGAATTGTGATCACATCTTCTAACTTTTAACCTTTCCTAAATATCTCAACGATTTGTTCCAATCTACATTTAGTTAGGTCCTCCACTTTCCAAAATGTGTCCACAAGTGTGTTTTTAGTGAACTAAAATTTTGTGTGCTCAGACTATAGCTCTTGAATTTTCTTCTTGATTTTACCATCCTGGTCTTGAAACATATCAAATCTTTTTCCAATCCCATTCAATTTTGTTTCAATTTTCTCTAGCTTGTCTTTGTATTTCCCAACTAAATGTGGCCAATGGATGTAATAGTTGTAGATGTTATTTGTTGCATTTATGCGTTTCGTTAGCTCATTCATCCTCTTTTTCAACTTGGTGAGTGATAGCATGAACTATTCCTTCAACTATGAGATAACTTCACCTTCTTCTTTGTCTTGAGATTCTGAGTCCAAAGTTTCCTTAATGCATTCAATCATTTATTTAGGTAAGATATTCTGCAAATTCTCCAACTTGATCAGATTGTGCACAATATGAGAACTCAAAACACTTAAGATAATATCTTGATCATATGATGGTCTGATAGACCATAATTGAGCAATTTTTTGTATTTCACCTTCCTTGTGAATAAGATGTTGTAGCATCTCCTTTATCAAGTCATCGTCTTCTGCACTTGCTTCTGTTATTTCCTTTTCTTGTTCAGATCCAGCTGAATCTTGCTCTTTTCCCTATATGTCCTCGTTTTCTTCATTGAATTCCTCATTTGGTATGTCAAAAATTTCCTATTCCTTTCATTTTCCTCCAGTCTTCAAAATCTTACATTTCAGAGGAGTACAAACATTAGTTACTTCTTCTCTTTTCTTCTTTCTCGCCATCTTACTGGAAGAGGAACCAACTTAAAGTGTTCTTAGTGGAAGAGAAACACCAACTAAATTGAACTTTCCTAGCAAACTCTTAAGAAACTTTCAAATTCTTGATCACAGTTAGCCAAATTCTTAGAGTGTGTGTATATCTATTTGCACACTAGCTCATTTACTTTCCACACCACATTGTTGTTCATCGGTAAAAAATTCAGAAAATAAATTACCAAACATATGACTAGAGTACTAAACCTGAAAGGGTAATCTGTCATATTCATTAATTGCATATTTTCCATCAGTTGATCCTTTAATAGTCCATATAGATCGAAGTCCTGACCTTCCATTATCATCTTTTGTGAGATGTAAACTGCATGAGCTGAAGTTACTCCTTCTCTATTCTTGAAAAATATTTTATATGATACGCCATGCACAATGTACCTTGTCACAAAGTTTTTGATTATCGAGATTATCAGTGCCATTTGATCTCCAATTATTTCAGTTAGGGTTTCAACTTATTTATTGTAGATGGATTTCTTTCTTAGTATATTCCCGAATTTACATAATCTAATCAGATTTCCAATTACTTCCTTCAAAATGATGTAGGGTTTTTCCAAAACCAAAATGTCATCATTCAATCTGCTTAAAATCAATTTTACGAGTTCCACGTTCTCGAAATAGGGAAACTCATTCCAAATATCTAAATTATTGTGTTTGGCTTATTTTATCCATTTCAATTCATCGGGCAACAACAAATTTCTTATGACTCTAATCTTTTCACTATTGTATTCATCTAAACTAATTGACCCTTTAATTTGTTCCATTTTTCCCTTTTGTACAACCGCACACCAAAATATATGGAAATTCTAAAACAACTAAAATACTTGAGTGATTTCAAGATTTTCTGCCGAATTTAGTTTACTCCTTCAAAATTATGCTACAGACCACTTTCATCCTTCTCTTCTTCAATGCAAAGGGACAAATGATAGTTACAACTTATCTTTTATATCTCGCACACTTGTAATAAATTCCTTTTCCCTAGGTTTTCCGGATACTTTGTTTTCTTAGATAGCAAGAGAAAAATTCTTCCGTGGACCTATGGTCTCTCTAAATTTCTTTGTGAGTGTTTTCAAAAACTTTTGTAGATCATTAATACACCTGTTGACAATCTTCTCATGATCCAGTACCATCTTACGAATAGGGGGAAAATATTTTCTTTAAGAAACTCCTTTGGGCCAATGGCCTGAGATTAATTTTCAAAGGAATTACTAGAAGTAGGTTTCAATGTAGAGTTATTTCCAACATAAAATTCATTTTTCCTTACCCATGTCTTCTTCATCTAATCTCTTATTTCATTCGTAATCAATTTTCCCTTTTCTTTATCATTTTTCTGTATATTTTTGTCTTTGTATACCAGACCTCTTTTACCCACATTTATGTTTTTGCAAAATCTTGCAATGGGACCTTATCTATTGCAATTGTAAAACATGATAGCTCCTTGTCCGGACCAATCATTCCATTGATTTATTCTTGATATGCATTGATTAGCAATATTCCCAATTATTCCATAGGTATAACATTCAATATTCCTTCTATTGATAGAGTAGTTTGACATAGTTCTACATTCAATTGATTTATGACCAAATTTTTTGCAATTGAAACACTGACCAGAGAATGATGGATTACTTGATTTCATTTTACTTCTACACTGCGTACCCATATGATTGAGTTTATTGCAAGAAAAATAGTATCCATTAAAATTTTAAGAATTAGGTTGTCTTATCAGATACCTTCCACCTTTGTTCATCTAGTTTCTTTGGCTGGAATTATTTTGTCCAAATCCAGAGCTTTCTCATTTTGCATATCCAATACCTCTCTTTTCTTTAGCATTCTTCTATCCTTGAGTCAACTCCTCAAGCTTAATAGAACAAATCTTAAACTTCTCCTTTTACTCATTTTCAATAGCAAGTTCATCCCTGAGAATAATAAGTTGTTTTTCAAGATCTTCTTCATTGTTTCTAAATTGTTGCAATTCACTTTCTAACTGAATGAATTCTCCATTTTCTCTTCTGCATTCATCAGATCTTTGTTTTAAGGACTGGGAAAGACTCTCCTCAATCTTATTTCTTTCTTCAATCTCCTTAGTTAGCTTCATCACCATAGATTCCATTTCATAATTTAGGGTAGCATTGTGTTTAGCAAGATTTTCACATTCTTCAGTTATTTCCTTCAAGGTTTGATTTAGGTGAGCATTATCCATGTTTTCATTTTCTTTTTTCTTGATCTGATCACAAATATCTTTCCTCTATTCCCTGGATTTAACAATTTGATCCTTCAATGTCTGAATGAATTTCTCAACATCCCTAAGATTTACTTTCAATTCCAAGACTTTTTCTTTAGACTGATCAAGGTCGTCAAGTGCCACCACAAGCTGCTATTGAAGACTACCGAATTCCATTACATTCCAAGATCCACCTCAAACTGCTAAATTTTTTTAGAGGAACTAGATGCTCTGATACCAATTTTTGGACTCAAGGGAACACTGAGAGGAGGGATGAATCGGTGTTCTACAAATTTGAACTTTATTAATCTGATATTAAACCATTTCAACATTAAACAAAAGAAAGATGAAAACACACAAAGTAATCATCCACAACACCATAACACAAGGATTTTTGCGTGGAAACCCTATTAGGGGAAAAACCATGGTGGAGGTTAATCCATAATTTGAGTACTCAAATATAAGTTTTATAAAATGGAATGCACTTGCATTCAAGCACACTACCTAGAGGTCACTGTTCAATATAAAGGCTCACTACCTTAAAAAATTTTAGATGAAAACCATCTGAAGGGTTGAACTAAAGTAGTAGCATCTACTTATGCCAAGTTACAATTTTGGGTAGGCTCGTGGATCAGATTTTGGACCTTCTACTTTGGTTCTTCTCTTCACTCTGCTCTACTCTCCTCTGCAATTCACAACACAAATCCATGGATAGATGAATTCAAACCACTACCCTGCTGAATTTCACACCGCACACTCATGTACTTCACATACTACATATTCTCTCTTTCAAAATGATACTACCGATCTTATATATATCTGTTATCAAAGATTTGAACATTCATATGTCAGCTTACATAAAACATAAAATACTTTTCAACTATCAGCTAAGTCCACTAATTATTTATGTGCACCACCCATAGTGAGGACCCAAATAACATATTCTAACATAAAAAAAAATAACCAATTACTTCTTAAACATCGACAATGATTAAGTTTTCCAAGTCAGCCTTCTAGCACAGATAACCAGAAAATTAGTGCATCGGATCTCCCAGATCATACACTAGTGAATGCGTAGCCAAAAAGCTCTTAAATAAGGTATTATAGATACCCAACTATCTTCTCTAAGATGAAAAACATGAAGTGATAAGCATATAATTCACATTGATCGAGAGACTTAGGTTTAACCGGATGCCCTATTCTTCATTCTATTTTGCCGGTATGAACCAATACTAGACTATGGACTGGATAAATGACTTTAGGTTGCCATCAATGACAACACTAGATGCCATATTCCAACACAATATTCCCAAAACCAAAACCAACAACATGTATCCTATATTAACCTACAACAACCCACATCCAATACATACTAATAGCCTTCCAATCTACAACTACCTCCATATGTCCCTCTACAACAACCAACATAAATCCACCAAGCCAATCCATCATACTATCAATAGGTTTCATCCCAAAAATAACAATTTGCACCATCCTACCATCAACCACTTCCACATCAACAACAAATCTATTCCAACCAACAACAAAATTACACTAATCAATATCAATAGGTACCATCATACTATGACAATCCCTTCCACCACCATCATACAAATAATATACTCTCCTTGATTAGTCCAATCCAATATATCATTCCCCATTCACACCTATCAACAAATAATGGGAAGACATGAAGGCTACCTTGAAAGAGTTACAAGATGGTGTGTCATCATTTAAAAATTCATTCAAGTTTGAGTACATTTGTTCATACCCATTTGACCTATTGATTTCCACCATCCCCTTTCCAAAACACTTTGAAATTTTGAAATTCAATAAATATAAGGGAAAGGGAGATCCATGAGACCACTTGTAAGAATTCTACATAAATTTTCAAGGGGTATTACAAAATGACAATTACCTCCTTTGGTGGTTTCCCTGTAGCTTGAGTAGAAAAGCCTTAGAGTGGTTCCTACATCTCCAATGTAGGTTGATTTCTACATTTTTCAATTTATTAGAAAAGTTCATAACACACTTATATTTTAACATAGATGAGGACATATACACCATGTAACTTATTAAGTAAAAGTAACATATTGGTGAAACATTTGCTAGCTACTTGCAAAGGTGGTGAGATTTAGCTAGCTATCTTAAGTGTAGCCTCCAAGAGAAAGAATTAGTGGGTATCTTTGTTGAAAACTCACATCCTAAGTTGGCCTATATTTTGTACATCTATTGCGCAACTACCTTTGCTAAAGTCATCGAAAATGGGGTTACCATTAACAAGACTTTGATCACTAAGGGACTCATTAAGATCTTCAAGTAAGACAAAGACAAGAAATGTGGTGATAAATCCAACTACTAGAACTAGAATAAGAATGTGGTTAATGATGGTGTTACTGACACCAAACATGTCCAAGTAGCTAACACTTCTCAATTACCACAAAACATTCCCCAACATCCCATGGATAATGCCATATTTGTATCATAAGGGGTACCTCATCCTCCTAATAAGTCTAATCAATCTGGCTAAGGGAATGCTAAATGAATGTTCAATCCCTTAGGGGAACCCTTGGAGGTTTTCTTTAGAAGGTTGGTTCAAGCCAACATAGTTGTGTATCCTATGAATAAACCTTTTGATGAGTCTAAACTAAACCCAAATTTGTATGAGAAAACAAATATTATGATTACCATAAGATCAAAGGTCACTCTACCAACAAGTGTGAGGGTCTCAAGAGTTACATCTAGGATCTCATCAATCAAAGAGACATTGTAGTTGAGGGAAACTAATCCCAATTATCTAATGCTCAATTACATATATTCTAAAATTCTTTCCCAAAGCACAAACAGGGTTCTAGCTCTACAAAAATGAATACCAAGTCCAACAATAATAATCAAAAAAATCAAACCAACAATATTAGTTATACCAAGGTTCCTTTCAATTATGATAATATAGTTGGTTGCACTACACAAGTAGACGTACATTTCTCTATGATTCATGTAAAGGGAAAGGACCCTCAGTGTGTTGTAACCACATGTCACACCCGTATATCAGTTCCAAGACCCTACACATCATCCTAGCCAACTCTTGTGAACTCACAATATAACATCCTTGATCACCTAGACAAGACTTCAACTCATATACCTATCTTAGACTTGTTGAAGTCCTCCTCAATGCATTAATGAATCCTCACCAAAATCTTTGTAGGACACTCATGTACCTAATGACATAAATCCTACTCAATTCCAATCTCTCATAGGACATCACTCATCTACATATCAGTTAGGATTGAACCAAAATGATATGCCACCTATTGACCCTACACATAATTGTGCCCTTTATGTAGATGTCCT
This sequence comes from Sequoiadendron giganteum, assembly GCA_007115665.2. Lineage (NCBI taxonomy): Eukaryota > Viridiplantae > Streptophyta > Pinopsida > Cupressales > Cupressaceae > Sequoiadendron > Sequoiadendron giganteum. The sequence goes on from CM021108.1 coordinate 243,718,656, forward strand.
TGTAACTAAGCACAAAGTCAAATGACTTCTGGTAGATAATGGATATTCTCTCAATTTTTATACACTAAAGTTCAAAAAGTAGGTGGGGTACACTCACACTAGCTTGGATAATCAAGTGATCACCATAAAGGCTAATGACAACATAGAATGAGATTCAATTTATGGAATTATTTGTCTTCCCATTCAAGTCAACCCTATCATATATTATACGACTTGCCACATCCTTGAATTCGACCTTATAATCTTTGCCTTGGCTGACCATGGCTCCATGCTATGCAAGTCGTTCCTTCCATAAATCATCAATCCCTCAAATTCCCCCACAATGGAATTGAGGTCATAATTCCTACTAATCAACACCCTTTTGAGTATTGTCATGCTCTAGAGGCTTCTTTCCCTCATTCCCACCATTGTCCTAGAATTGAGGTGGGAACCTCTCATACCAAACTATCATCATCTCATGCCAATCCTAACACTTCATCCAATCCACCCACCACTTTAGATTCCACCATTACAAAGCTTTAGATCATTTACAAAGGTTGTGGGGAATACGAGATGCACACTGCACTCAATGTGGGCTCAATGCCCTCCTCACCATGAAGTTATGATTAGCCTACTAAGTCTCCACAATAGGGAGAGCTGATCACCAAGATAATAATCTCTAAGAATGTGGGATCCACTACATTTCAGTCCATAGGTACCTTGCAAGATTAGCTTGATGAGGATATTAGTTAGCGAGTCTATAAAGAAGAACAAGAACTGTCACCTCCTCTCATTGAATATTTCTAAGAATTATATCCGCAAGCTTCCAATTTGGCATAAAAATAAAATTATAAAGGGGGAGGAATAATAGTTGATGAACATGGAATGTGTAAGATAATTGATACTCCCATTTATCTAAAACAATTGGGTATTTGTTATGATAATAAGTAAAAACAAATTGTAACATCTTTTAGTGCTTCAAATAACATTAGTGTCGAACTCAGTGTGTTTGATGACATCCCTTAGGAGGAAACCATCATACTCTCTTATGATGATTTGGATGTCTCCTCCCTATTCGAATTTACATCCATATTTACCATTAGCCTCTCCCTATACCATTTTGACCTAATAGATTGGGACCTATGAGGAAGAATACCTACTGACATCTTTCTAACCAAAGAAGAATATGCACACTACATGGGCTTAGAAGAAGACTATGGTACCTACCCTGGGGAAGATGAACCACCTCAAAAAATAAAATAAAAACAAAGTATAAAAGGGTATCCTAGTGAAAACCTCCAAGAGGCACGTTTAGACCAATCAAAAGTAAAAAGAAAGGGTGTATCCTTTGATGAAAATCTCCCCAAGGTATTAGAGGATGTGGATGTTCATCTTTCACTCATTGGTACCCATCTTTTAGAAAAATCTCCCATTCTCATAGAAGACACAATAGAGAATAATTTGGGAATAGAAGTAGAGACAAGCATCACATATGTAGCTAAGTCGTTGATTGAAGAGGAATTTTCTATAATTGTCAATCTACTTCAGGAAGGGATCATTAATTTTGCATGGGCCTGTTCAAATATTCCTGGGTTGGATCCAACATTAGTTGTGCATCACCTTGATGTCTGTCTTGATGTGAAGCCAATGAAACAAAACCTCAAGAAAGTGCATCCAAAAGTCACTCTTCTCATCAAATTGGAGTTGTAAGAACCACTAGTAGTGGGGTTCATCAAACCTATTGATTATTCAAACTAGACTTCCAACATTATCCTTGTAGCTAAACCAACTGGGTGCATCTACATCTACACATATTTCAGAGACCTTAATAAGGAATGTACCAAACATGAATTTCCACTATTGAACATTGATATGCATGTTGATTTGACAACAAGCTATGCTATCTTATGTCTTATGGACAAATTTTCTAGGTATAATCAGATCAAAATTGCCCCCTAAGATCAACATAAAATAGCTTTCACTACACCTTGGGGCACTTTTTGTTATATCGTCATGCCTTTTGGTCTCAAAAATGTAGGTACAATGTATCAATATTCCATGATAGTCATCTTCAATTATTTGATCCACCTCATAATAGAAGATTATGTTGATGACCTATTGGAAAAATCCAAAACTCAAGAAGAACATTTGTAGATCCTAAAGATTTTTTTTGATAGATTAGAGTACTATAAGATAAGGTTAAATCCCAAGAAATGTGTTTTCAAGGTCACATAAAGAAAATTTTTGGGTTTCATCATGTCTAGAATGGGTATAGAGGTTGACCTGGCTAAGGTCAAAGAAATTATGGAAATGCCCCCACCTAAAATCTAACATAGTTAATGAGTGTACAAGGCAAGTTGCAATCAATCTGACACATCATAGCTCAACTTGTGGATAAATTCTAGCCTTTCACACACCTTTTGCATAAATATATTATGTTCAAATTGAACTCACAGTGTCAACAGGGATTTGATAAAATCAAGGAATATCTTGCCAACCCACCTATCTTGATGCTTCCTATACTAAGAAAACCTTTTCCGCTTTATATTTTTTCTACCACAGTTGCATTGGGGGCACTCTTAGCTCAACATGAAAATAATGGTAAGGAATGGGAAATCTATTACATCAACCGCACATTGGTGGGGTATGAAATTTATTATACTCCTATGTAAAAATCATGTCTTCTATTTGTATTTAGTTCTAAAAATATCCCTCACTACATGCTTAGTCATTTGATTAAGCTAATTTCTAAGGTGGGTCCACTCAAGTGCCTATTATCCAAAAGATAATTAATAGGTCATATAGTTATGTGGGTTATGTTGCTCAACAAATTTGACATTGAGTATATAGATCATAAGTCAATCAAAGGACAAATTATCATAGATTGGTTGAAGACCCTCAAGTGGATGTGTATCCTTTAATGGTAGAATTTCTAGATGATTAAGTTTTCACCATTTTAGATATAGATACATGTAAACTTTATTTTGATGGATCCTACGCATAGAATGGGGTAGGTGCTAAAATTATATTTGTCACTACTCAAGGTGATTATATCCCCAAGTCATTCAGATTGGTGTTCCTGTGCACAAGCAACATTGTTGAGTATGAAGCTTTAATCACGATTCTCTAAATTATTGTCCAATGGAACATTACTTGTCTCCATGTCTATGGGAATCACAACTAATAATCAAACAATTTAATGATGAGTATCAAAAAAAAGATGACAAGATTATTCCTTATAAATGCATGGTTGATGACTTTAAGTGATATTTGACTCATATCCAATTTGAATAGGTTCCCAAATTATAGAATAAGGCTATGGATGTAATGGCTACTATTGATTCTCTTATAGATATTCCTAAGGATTGAATAGATTGTGATTTTTTTCTTGAAAAATTATTGCTCCCTGTATATGACATCCTAGATACAAAAGTGGTGTGCAAAATCATAGGTCCCCAATCCCCATGGTACCAAAAAATTTACACCTTCCCTCCTGATAACATCCTTCTACCCAAGCTAAACCACAAACAATTCAAAATCCTTCATACATTGAGCATCTTGTTACACCATCCTAGGAGACACTCTTTACCATAAGGGGTGTGATGGGGCCCTTCTTCAATTTTTGAATGAGCTGAAATCAAATGTAGCATTAAGAAAAGTGCATAGTTGAATTTGCAGGGCACATACTAAAGGAATGGCCCTAGCAAATAAGCTTATTCAGACTGGGTATTATTAGCCCAATATGGAACATGAAGCATGTGAATTTCTCAAGAAGTATGTACCTTGTCAAAAACACATGGATTTGATCCATGCTCCAATGCAAAACCTACAATCAATGATAAAAATATGACCTTTTTGTAGTGGGGTCTCAACTTAATCAAAAATATCTACCCACCATCCTCTAATTGTCACACCTTCATCATCATCGCCACATAATACTTCACTAAATGGGTGGAAGCAATTCCACTCTCCCTCATTATCGACACCCAAATATCCAAAGTTATCATATACCATATTCTTTGCAAATATGGTATTTCATCTGCCATCAACACTGATAATGGAAAATCTTTCAAACACTAGCATGTACAACAACTTTGTGAAACTTTCCATATCCAATATCAATGGCCCATACCCCATTACCCTCAAGGTAATGGTTAGGCTGAAGCCACCAACAAAACACTAATCAAAATCCTAAGGAAAGTTGTCAATAACACTTGTCAAGATTAAAATATCCATATTAATCTCACCCTTTAGGCCTATTGTAAATCCATTCATGTCCCCACCAATTCCACACCATAGTCACTCATATATGGTGTTAATTCCATCTTTCTAGTTGAATTCAAACTCCCCTCGCTACATATCTCTTTGAAGAACCTAATAAATGATGAGGAATATCATGTGTCACATCTCAGTCAGCTAGATCCTAATGAGAAGCATCTCAATGTATACAATCACTTGTAGGATTACCAAAATGTATACAAAGGAAGCTACAACAAGAAGTTTCAACCCCACCAATTCCATATTGGTGACCTTATATTGAAAGAAAATTACCATACCCAATGAGATCAAGAAAAGAAAAGGAAGTTTGAAGCTAACTGGCTGGGTCCATATGTCATAAAAACTAAGTATGGTTATGGAGCATATCAGCTTGCCACACCTAACAGTGAACCCTTGTAAGAACCCATATACATTGTGCACCTAAAGTGGTTCTACACCTAGGTTATTTGGGTTACCCCACCTAGAAAATACCAAAAAATGTTAAAAATCCAAAAAAGTAAAAAAAAGTAAAGATAAATAAATCATTCTATGGTGATAACCACCTTTAGTGGTGTCTTGGATAAGTACATTTGGTGAAAACCTTGTAACAGACACCATTCATAGAGAGCTTAATCATTATCTACCAGGTATCTCATTTTCCTATATGCTTACACATCTGCCCCATCCTATCTACACATCTCATCATCCTATAATGTATCCCAATGGTATATTTTTATTGAGCATTAGATGGTTTAGATTTATTATCCTGATTCCTCAGCTTCTCTTTCTTGTTGGTGGTGAACTTCTATAATAATTACTAGATATCTTATTCTCATATCCCTATACTAGTTTGGCTTTGGTTGATGATCATCACTTGCATATAGTGTCCCTCTAGTCTATCTCACATCCTCATCTACAATCCATCCTTGTATATTTTATCATTAGGTCTTATCTCTCATCCTTTATCTTTTATTCTATCCTTTTATCAAACTACATTTCCTCTATGATTTTGCATAGGAAAGACCATATTTGATGAGCCCTCAAGGCTTTGTTTCATCTAGTTAAGTCTTCATCATCCCCTTTCTGCTTTTGTCCATTATTTTTCATCAATATTTTAATCAAATTATGATGCCTCTATACTTTTACATAGACAAGACCATCTTTGATGCACCCCCAAGGCTTAGTTTTATCCTTTAGGGTGTGTCTTTTTGTCTATTGTGTCACTAGGAGTGTCCTTATCTTGCTAGAATTAACCAACAAAATGCACCAATTCCTTGAAATTTCAATCAGTTTCATATATCCCGAGTCTTCTCGACACTATGATCTACCTCACATCAGACAATGTCAATCTCATCCAACTATCATCCCCATGGGAAAGGATATTTGATATTTATTGTGATTTCTTCATGCTTTTGCATTTTTTTTATCTATGGATCTTCCTACTATACTTAGTCAAGGTCGCCAAAATCCATCATATCATGGTGTGCTTTGATTGGTATACATAGGGACATATCTTATTTTTTGTGTGATTATGTATTCTCAGTTTTCGTGTGTAGTACCCACAAAGACCTTTATAATTTTGTGATATGTTGGGGCAACCTTTGGTGCTTTAGGTTTTTTAGCATTGACCTGACCAAAGCCCCTATGAATTTGGGATGTTGGATTAACTTATTTGTTTGTTGTGTCAGATCCATGTGTAGAATGCTAATTTTCCATGATTCCTTTTACCCTAGTGCCTAGTATTCTACACTCTATCAAAATTCAATGCTCCTAGGGTGATAGAATAGAATTGCATTGCATTTAATTCACTAACCTATTGCATTTTCCCCATCCATTCACCTAACCTATAATAACTAATTTTGGTTGTGTAAATGAAATTTCCCCCCACCTATTCTTTCTATTAGGTTGCTTCAATTTTTTATGGGTTCTCTACACCTACCATTTCATTAATAATTTGCATCAAGTTGCATTCCTCATTTCATTATCATAATTATGTTTCATTAATCATTTCATTGTCCATTTCATTAATAATTTGTATCAAGTTTCATTATTCATTTCATTATCATAATTTGGTTTCATTGTCCATTTCATTATTTGATTGTGTTATTCATTGCATTAATCATTTCATTTATCATACCTAGGTTGCATCAATCATTTCACTATCCATTTTCTTTATTTTTCATTAGGTTGAATTAATCATTTTCATAACCCTTTAAGTTGTTTAGAGTAATACATATTTGTTATTTTAAGCATATTAATCTAGTTTATTTGTATTATCACATCATTTAAGTTGTTTAGAGTAATATAGATTTGTTATTCTAAGCATCTTAATCTAGTACATTCACATTATCATATTTATTTAAGTTGTTTAGAGTAATATTGATTTGTTATTCTAAGCATATTAATCTAGTTCATTCGAATTATCATATTCATTTAAGTTGTTTTGAGTAATATAGATGTGTTATTCTAAGCATCTTAATCCAAATCATTTGCATTCTCATATTTATTTAAGTTGTTTAGAGTAAACATCTTAATCCATTTCTTTTTCCCATCTCATTAAACTCATTCATTGCATCGACATTAGATGCATCAAATTCATTACTTTCCACATCCATTCCATATCATAATCAATGAATCAGAATGTGTACATCAACTCTATATATATATACTATCACGTACATATCAGTCAAAATTGGGGCACCTGTCTCCATACCTACCCTTACTATCCACCACTAGCCACATTAGATCATTGTGGTGAATCTAGCACTCTCCCCACTCCTCCTGATAGTATCCCTCTTTAGCCACTAGATACACTTGATCCCTCTAACCATGAGGGTGCTAACCATCAAGGCCCTACACTCCTACATAACACCTATTCATAGGGAGCAAGTCTCTGAGTTGGGTCTGACACTGTAGTATAATATGCCCCCATCGAGTATCCTGCATCCCAGGTGACATCATCATAATGGGCTGTTAATACTCATGCTACATCCCTCTCACCATGATATATATCCTACTATACATGTAATTTCCCCTCTCCAAGTCTCATGCATCCATGGATAGCCTCATACTACCTAGCTTTCCCTCCTCCTATTGTGATCCCTCCATCTCCTTGGCCCATGCAAGGGCACCCTCTTGCTCTCCCTAGAGTACTCTTAATACCTCTTCACCCTCATCTACCACTTACTAAACTACATCCCTTTGCTGGTGCATATCCAAAAACTCATCCCTATAGTTACTCAACCTCTCTCCTCAAGTTGTCCATTGTTGCACCTGCCCCCTCCTCTGCCATCTACTAGGCTCCCTGTAGCCTCTTCACCTCATCCTATATTTTTTCTCTCTCCTCTTTTTCCTATCTCAACCTCCTCTATAGGATGTCGATCTCTTCCTATGCCCCATCTAACCGAGTGATTGTATCATCCTCTAGAGGTTCTTGATATACCACCAATTCTCTCTCCCTTGGTGCTTCCTACTCCCCCTCCTCCTATGAATCCATCTCCACCTACTAGATCTCCTCCTCCTTTTCCTCCTCAATGATCACTCTCATCTATCTAAAAACCCTCCTGTAATTCTGCCTCAAGGGTCTCTCTTCCTCATCCTCAACTACTACCTCATCCTTTCCCCTACCTTTGGAGCCTGCACCTAGTACTCCAACAACCATGCTACTAGTGTCACCCACTCTATTCATCTCTCCCTCCATAATGTAGCATATCACTCAATTAGACCTACATCATTGGTTCTATGCCTCCATGGCCACACCCTCTCCTTGAGTTTGTCCCACATATGTCTTGCCCTCACCACTCCCACACCTCACCCCTAACCCCTCTCTTGGTTGATCCATTGGTATCTCTTCTCCAACTTATGAATGTCCTATTGGATGTCAAACTACTATGTGATTCTATCTGGCCTATACATCTCGATGATATATGGGTCCCTATTGATTAGGTAGCACCGAGTGAACATGAAGCCTCTATACAAGTAGTCATCTATCCTCCAAAAGTGAAAATCATGATACACCTATGGCCTCTAGACAATCTAATCCTCTATTAGGTCATCAATAGCCTAGCACAAAAATTATATACTCTAAACTACCACATAGTGAACCACTCCTCGATACTCATATACCATTGGTAAACACTCTACCCTCTCCTCTGCTCCCACTACATCCAGACATGTAATTTAGATATGCTCCCATGCCCACACCTATAACAATGTCACGTGTTTGATATTGGCTACCTCTCTGTAAAAAACCACATTCATGTCTCTGTACAATTGGGTGAGGATGGATGTCCCCCATGCATATACACCTCTCTATCTCTCCAAGATGTGCTAAACCACCTCAATCAACTTAAGGCTAAAGAATCGACCACTCCTATCTGGAAGGAGGATCGCACTAATCGAAAAATATAGAAATAATGGAAATGGTGGAACTATCCCAATGCATGCATCTATATCCAGGCCCTTCCCCTCATAGGGGAGGTCTAATGTACCAAATATGGCTCAAAGACTCTACTCTATTGACTTCCTTGTCACCCCACCCACCAAATGTCCTTTGATAGGTAACCTGAGAATCCTCCATACATCCCCTATGATAACTGTCATCTCCCCCATGGGGAAGAGGAATCTGCAGGTCTTTGAGCTCCAATGTTTGATGAACACAATCAATAGCGGCCCATGTTATTGAATCACTCAGTATGTGGCCATGTGTAGAAACCCTACCCTATCTATGGTCTCAAATAATTCCTTTGTGAATCCCTCAATCATTAGAGTGGTTGAGTGCCCCTCCCATATCCACAAAATATCTATCCTCTACATCAATGAAATCCATCTCTCAAATTTTCTTCTAACCTTGTCATTTTCTTCCTAAATCCTCATTTTTGTAAATTTTCTCCTATACAAAGAACTCTTACCCCTATCCTTTTTTAGTATATTTTCCCCCTCCATTGGTGAATTCTCTAGTCTCCCCATGGGTGATTTCAGATTTTCCCTTGTCACATATGGGCAATTTCACAATCACCCTTATCCCTTAGTGGCGATTTCACCATTGCCACTCCCATTGTGGATTTTCCCTTGTTCCATATGCGTGATTTCACAAATTTCCCTTATCCCTTACGGGTGATTTCGCCATCACCCCTCCCATTGGGCATCCACCCCTTTAGATTGGTGTTCACCGCTTTCTTCCCACACATTTACCCATGATCTATAGGGGAAAATGTGCCATCCCTAGATAGGCGAATTCTCCTCATGGGAAATTTCGTCCGCACTCTATCCTACCCCCATATGAAAATAAGAAAAAAATGTTGCAAAAGCAATAATACCCTCCTTGTAGTACTCTCTAACTACATCCTAGAAATGCATGATAGCTCCTTGATCTACCATGTTTCGATCAATCTCACTCCAAATCACTCAATGACACATGTGCACAAAAGTCAAAAGGTAAAGAGAAATTTCTAAATTACTATTTATCCATGACTTTTTTCCCACACTTAACCTTCACCTTTTACCATTTTAACCTAATTTCTTCATTTGGCCACCATTTACACCCTATTAGTCTATTTTCCTCCGTTCAAGCATCATTTTTCATAATTTTTCACCACAGTTCATCATGGTACCATCCTTTTCTTCCTATTGAGACACCGCCCCAAGCCCATTTTTACCATTCACCCTCTCAAGGGGGCATAACCCTTCATATTTTCTTCATTTTCCTCATCATTGTTCTAATCATATTGGGGCACCCTATAGTATTTTTCCTTCATTGATTCATCTATATTTTATTTTCTTCGAAACATCATTCTTAATGACATTTCAAAGAGGGGAAAACTATACACATCTAAATTTTCCCACTCCCATATGGTCAAATTTATCCTCTTATCATGCTTGCATATCCATATTTCTTAAATGGTTCACTATTCAATTAATATTTACCCCATTCCTAACAATCTCTAAGGTGTTCCAATTAATTAAATACTTTACCACCTTCCTCTCTAAATTAAATAAATAGACCATTTTATTTAATCATTTTAGCCCACATGAATTAAATCAAATTTTAAATAATTATTTCTCTCTCTAAATGTCACATCCTCCATAATCCTTCCTTAATCCAAGTTAATCTAATTAACCTATTATTAGTATGTGCACACCACTAGTTTTGATTAGTGTCATATCCTCCATAAAATCCCACTTGCCTCTAATCCCATCATTATCCTACCTAATCACTTGCATAACCTCTAAACATGATTTATTAATCCCTATTCTAAGTCTGTTTCCAATTATGACATGGGTACTTAGTTCAACCTCCCTAAATTCTTTCTCATTTTGAAGAAGCTATCCCCATACCCCAATAAATTTTTAATTCCTATTTATCTTTCCAACATGCCAACTTAGAATATTTAATTCCACTTATTGCCCCAAGACATCCTATGTGGAATTTTAAATTCCACTTTATTCCTCCTACATCCGTGGAGGGACTAAAGGATGAATTTTAACTCACTTACCACATCCCTATGTCCTTACAAGGGGAATTTAAAATTTCCCTTGTTCTTCCCAATACCCTTTTCCAAAATCTTGAAGGATTTGACTTGTAAGATCCTTCCATCATTTGAGGAAGGATAAGATAAGACAATCCTTTTTCCACACCCCAAGGTACTTGCAGGTGCCTCCACATAGGAGAAACCTCACCTCCACATCACCCTACCCTTTCTACCTCACACGCCATATGTCCTCACCATGCATTGAGATGCCTCAAGGCATCTCAACCATTGATCTTGAAAACATAATTTTGATCCTAGCCCTCCATTTCACACACTCTAAATTGGCTGAATACTTAGCCAATTTCATTCATTCTAATATCTATCACTTACATAATTTGTATACACTTATCTCTCACATATTTCTCTCCTACCTCCATTATTATTGCAATTTTAGCTTTTATAGTTTATCTTAGTCCGTTTTGATGGCTTCCACTACATTTACCCTATCATTCACATCATTTTAAGCTAGGTTTTTATGTCATTTTCACATCAAAGGAGCACACAAACTACATCCAATGGACCAACCAAATAATCAGTCCAAGCAAGGTAAATTTTTTCTTTTTTTTCTTGTTATTATTTGGATTTAACTCTAGAGGCCAATCTTGAGGTGTTTTTTTTCCCTTTTGCATTTCATTTGCACTTGCATAGTTAGTTAAGAAACAATACACATAGTACTATTCATATAATCTAGTTGATCATATGAGGACGTGATATGTACTCTTTGGAATTCTAGTTGAGTGATCTATTTCTTTGAGTTTTTAGTGAGGTTTTGACACTAAAGAAAAAATTGGTATAGAATGTTTTCCTCCTGTATACTCCCTTCTATTCTCTTTGCTATACTTCCAATTGGGAGTGAGTTATTGTTGAATTCTTTGTTGCATCCTTTACTTTATTTATCTAAATTTATTGCTGATCCCCCTACCTTATGTTTTTTTTCTTGATTGAAAATATTTTTGTAGGCCATGCACCAACTAATTGAACTATTGCAGTAAGGGAAGGGAAGTATCTCTTTAAATTTGTGGTATTTTTTTTTGTAGTATGCTATTTGAATTTTACAATTTCTCCTATATTTTATCATGTTGTACAATTTCTTCTATGATGGTAGCATGGAATATGTACCTTAAATAATGTTTTTATAGTGGTGAAATTTTAGAAGGGTCACTTGGGAATTGACCATTGAAAACTAGAGTAGTTGCAGCATTGGTGTTCATAATAACTACTTTTGTAATGCTAGAAAATATTTGATTGATTTTATAGGGAAGGTAGATGTAGATGACTTTATTATGTTAATATATTATTCTGCATCCTCTCTCCCACTCAATTGGATATTATTTAGAGGAGGTTTAATTTTTTTTCTTGCTTTATCTTACTCCAAAAGGGAATCATGGAGATTTTTGGTAAGCTTTGTTATTTACTTCTATACCTTATCCATTTATACTTATTCCCTTTTTATTAGGTCATCCACCATTTTATTTGTTTCAAGGTCCCTTGATTTTTATTATTCTAACTACTCTTTATTTTCTTTGATTGCATTGGTCACCACATCTTGGTTCACCTTCTCAATTTTATTTCTTCGTGTTTTAGATATTTTTCTCTTTTCTCTCTAATGATAGTAACTATTAGTTTTGATAATCCTTTAATGACTCTATATAAGCTCTTGTTGAACCATATTATGTACTTCTCTAGGCACTATATTATTCTATTTACTCTCTATATCTACCTCTTCATACATATTATGGAATTGCACTAATATGTCATGGTCTATTATGATGTTTGTGGTGTCCATGACATCAATTTCTTATTTTGGTTATTTAGGGGCCTCCAACTATTGGATCTCCATACTATGCTCCATTTTTATTTTTATATAGAGGATTTTGGACTTCATCAACTTCTTCTTCTTCCTCCTCTTTCAAAATCTACATTATATTCTTTTTTAACAATAGTTTGGGAATTTCCTTTCTACTATTTTTCTTTGCACTCATCTAAAGTAAGGTCTCTAAGACCTCTTGGATGTTTGGGGCAGATCCCTCTAATTATACACTAGCTACTCCATGCAATCTTTTGGACCTTCTTATTGTTAGTGTACTTCCTTTTGTAAGTGATGCAAAGGAGGAAGGTTGTGATATTCCTTTTTTTGGTAAGCCCCACTATTTATATAATTATTCCTTATTATTTTCTATCTTTTCCTCTGCATTCTTCTTATATAATTGGTCCTTTAGTTTTTTGAGGATATTAGTGGCATATACATCTACTTCTTATTATGTGACCTCATAAGGGAGATTTGGAATCCATATTATTCTTAGCTCCACCACCTCCATGTATGTATATTATTTATCCACTAAAATGGTTATGATATTGATATATTGTTTAAGGAACTCAGATGGGATCCATTATTTGGCCTACAATTTTTATTGTGATATTTTGAAGAAGCCCCAATACGTAGTAGTGTAGGATATATTATATTTGAATTAAAGTGTACCCTACTCAAAGTTAACCTAACAAAAAACTAGGTAGATAAAAAATTTACCATATTGAAAATTATCATGGAATTTTTTATCTTCTGGATATTCTCCATTAACTACTCTTTCATTACCTCACAAAGGTAAAAATCCCTCCCTTCCACCACCATTTTATATGTAGTGTGTATTACAACTATTCTAGCCGAGTATTTTATGTTTTCATAATAGATCTTGTAGGCAATACCCATGATGTCATACCAAATGAAAAGGTTTGTGATTTATTCCACACTTAAGATAGAGCCATCTAATGTAGCCCTATTCATTTTTTTCACCTTATTGTTATTCACTACTTTATTTATTAGTATTTCCCCTACCATACTTATCCCTATTACGACATGAATTAATTCCTTTATGATATAGCAAGATGTGTCCATATAGATGAATTCATTATCTACCCTACTCAGAGTTAACCTAACCAAGTTGTGCTAATTGTGAACATTTGGGTATTCTCTCCATACATACAAATTATTCTACCCCACCTCTTTGTATTATTTTTTATATTGTGCTCTAGTTTAGGGTTAGCAGTGTTTTTTGAAGCTCTTTAAATTTTGTCCCGCCAATTTCAACTATTGGCTCATGTATATACTTCATCACATCCTTTGTATATACTACATCTACTTGAATAATCAAGAATGAGTTGTACTTTTCCACCTCCAATGCCTTAAATAAGTAATTATTATATTTTGGATGTATAGTTATGAGGGTTGGTGTTTCCATCTTTTAGCTTTGTTGATTTTGAAATTAGCATAGCTCTATTTTCTTCTTTCTCTAGAGTGTTTGAGTCCAAGGTGAGAGTTTAGTGAGTGAATTGGTCTAAAATAGGTTTAGGTTTGGACATTGGTTATTACGTTTTTTCTATTGAGTTTTATAGGCTTTTATAGCTATTTGTAAGATGTCACTACTAGTAGTTTGATTTTATTGCCTATTAGTTAATAATATATAATGTATAATATGTCCCTATTTCCTTTCTTATATTTATCTTTTTGTTTGGTGATAGTATTTAAGTATCACATCATTCACATACCTTGTGATGTGACTTCGTCTAGTTTTCTCAATCTTTAAGCTATAGATGGTCCAATTTCATGTATGTTGTAAGGTCTTCACCACCTTAATTTTAGTTTTCCTTTCTCTTTGTATTTGTTGTCATAGATTAGGAATAAATCATTTATTTTGAAAGTTTTAATCTAAATGTTCCTATCATGTCTTTATTTTTATCTTCTTCACTCTAATTGTTGGTTTTATAAGGCTATGAGCTTATTTTCATCCAATTTATCTAATTCCTCTATTCTTTGTGCTATAAATTCTTCATCATTGATGCGGGAGAATCCAATGGTGTAAGGGAAATCTTGCACCACATTAAAATATTGTATTTTCATTTGTTTGTAGTTTCTTTAGTTGTCTTGGGGGGCCATGGTGACTCATGCAGTTTTTGCGATAGTTAGAAGTTTGAAACAACCAAAAATAGTCACCTGTTGTTTTTAGTAAGTCGACCTATTCGAGTCGTATGGATGTGGAAATTGACCCCAAGGAGTGAAATTGGAAAATAAGATTTTTGGTGAAGAAATCATCTTACATTTTATACCATTTAGAAGATATTAAATTTTTATCTTGGGGAATTTCTCTAATGAAGTTTAAAACTAAAAATTGAGGCCCTTTCAAGCCCCAAAACACTATGCAAAATCTTTGGTCTTTTAGATTTGTCAAAAGATTGTTGTAGATCTCTTCACAAGATTTGTAATGGTATATTACAATTCAAAATCCAATGGTCAGATCAAAAATTATGGCCCCAAGAAGTTGCCCTACTAAAAAGTGAATTTCATTAAAATATATTCCTAGGCAAGAAATCAAATGGCAAGACTTTTGGCGCCAGAAAAAAAGGGAAAGTTACACTTTCTAGAACAATATAGGGTGGTTATTGGGTAAAATAAAAAGGTTTTGTTGGGATTGTAGAAGGTGGCTCCATAAGTGTAGATTGTTGTTTCGAATAAAATATTTTGTTTTGAGAGTTGATTTTGTTGTAATGAATCAAGCCCATGAGGTTGTAGCATGTAAGCTTTGAATCTGTAATTTCATTTTCTGAAAATACTTGAAAGTGAGTTGTTTTATGTCTTGCATATTATATTTTGGTATCTATTGCTGTTATTTTTGTGGTTTTTGGGTGGTGTGGCCCTCATCAAGTGGTATTAGAGTGGTTTTACCTAAGTGTGTAAACAGATCGCCAAACATGAGGCAGTTTGCACCACGACTTGTGGTTGTGGGTTTCTGAGAAAAGTGACTAGAATGCCTCCATGAAGAGACCGTGGTGGTGGAAGAAATGTTGTTGTACCAGAAGAGGGTTTTAGATCACTATAGAGACAAGTTCAAGCACTACAAGAAGAGTTGTATCGAGGGTTTGAGCTAATCAGAGGAGATGAAAGTGAAGATGAAGTTGAAAATGAGGAACATTTTGAAGAAGAACAAGAAGAAGAAGATCTAAAACAAGTAAAATTATTTAAGGCCATCTCTAATATTGGGAAAAGGCCAAATATTAATGTTTCTACATTTTCTAGAAATCTTAACCAAGAAGAGTTGACTGATTGGATCAATGATATGGAGGAATACTTTGAGTATGAGGAGGTGGAAGATCCTGAGAGGGTCAAATTTGCAAAGACCAAGCTCAAGGGTCATGCGAATATTTGGTGGAAAGAGGTAAAACTAGAAATAAATCAAAGAGGAAAAGAGAAAACAACCAGATGGGACCGAATGATGGACAAATTTAAAAGATAGCTCATTCGTGTAGACTTTTCTAAGAATATTCAAGGGTTGAAACAAGTGAGAAAATCTATCAAGGAGTATATAGAAGAATTCTACCATGTCCTAATTAGAACATCCCATTTTGAGTCCAATGAGGATAAAGTTTCTCCCTACATAAATGGGTTCAAGTTGAGTATTCAAGAAGATTTGGGTCTAGTAAGTATGTATACAATTGAAGATGCATATCAGTTTGCTTTGAAGGTAGAAGAAAAGTTAAATAAAATATTTGAGAGCAAGAAAAGAGGTGGAGGTCATGGTGGAAACACTAGTGGATGGTCATATGGAGGTTGAAATGAAGATCAGAAGAAGGGTGAAGGATCTAGTAGCAGTCATAACTAGAAAGGAGATAACACCTACTATAATCGCAATCAAAATAATGGAGACCAAAGAGGAAGCTTTCATGGAACTTGTTTCTAGTGTGGAGAAGGACATAGAGCCTATTAGTGTCCTCAACAGCAATGAAGGACAAATAGAAGACCTGAGTGTAATGCACAAGTTGTACATGTAGATGAAGATGCTAAGTCTTCACATTCTTAGGATGTAGAAAGAGGAGAGGCTCTTGTTTCTAGAAGAGCCTTGCTAAATGAGAAGGAACCAACTTAAAGGAAGAATTTGTTTTGCACCACATGTACGTGTGAAGGTAAAGTTTTCAATGTTATTATTGATGTAGGTAGTACTGATAACCTTGTTTCAAAAGAGATTCTTAGTAAGTTGTGGTTGGAGAGAAGAAGGAATTTGAATCCATATCCGATTCTTTGGTTGTAGAAGGACCATACAGATTTGGTAAATGAACAATGTCTAGTAAAGTTCAAGATTATGAATTGCCATGATGAGGTAATGTGTGATATTATGCTTATGGATGTTTATCATATGTTGTTAGGTAGACTGTGGCAGTTTGATCAATGAGTAGTCCATAATGGACATGCCAACACCTATTCTTTGACCAAGGATGGTGTTTTTCATAAGTTGAAGCCCTTGAAAGAGGCAGAAGAAAAGGTATGTAGTAATGAAAGAATTTATTTGGTTTATGCAAGAAAGTTCCTAGAAGGTATGAGGCATCAACATATGTGTTTTTCCTTGATCCCTAGAGTTGATAAAAGAAGATACTAATGAGGTACTAGTAGAGGTTTTAGATTTGTTGAATGAGTTTCAGGAAATTGTTTTTGATAACATACCTAAAGGATTACCCCCGATAAGGAATATTAGCCATCAGATGGATCTGATTCCTAGAGCCAGTTTTCCAAATAAGGCAACCCATCGAATGACTCCAACAAAGAATGAAGAGTTGAATAGACAAGTGCAAGAGTTGTTGTGGAAGAGATTGATTCAACAGAGTTTGAGTCCATGTGTAGTACCTATAGTACTAGCAATGAAGAAGGATAGAGAATAGAGGATGTGTACAAACTCTTGAGGTATCAATATGATTACTATCAAGAATAGATTTACCTTTCCAAGGATGAATGATATAATGGATTGTTTGAGTGGAGTTAAGTACTTCATGAAGATTGATCTGAAGAGTGGATATCACTAGATCTGAATTAGAGAATGAGATGAATGGAAGAAAACCTTCAAAACCAACGAGGGCTAGTACGCATGGTTAGTCATGCCTTTTGGGCTAACCAATGCACCGAGCACATTTATGCGGCTTATGAATGAGGTACGAAAAGAATTTTTAGGAAAAATTCTTATTATTTATTTGGATGATATTATGATTTTCAATAAGAAATTGGTGGAGCACTTGATGCATATCTAATTTTTTTTTGAGAAGCTAAGGGAGGAGAAGTTGATTAAATTGAAGAAATATAGTTTTATGAAGAGGGAGTTGGTGTATATGGGATTTGTTGTCTCAACAAAGGGTCTTAAAATGGATCTATAGAAGGTGAAAGCTATCATTGAATGGACTACTCTAAGGAGTGTTATAGAGGTAAGATCATTTCATGGTCTAGCAAGTTTTTACAAAAAAATTATTAGTAATTTCAGTAGTATTTATGCACCTCTAATTGAAACAATGAGAGGGGATAGAAAATAGTTTAACTGGAATAAAGGAGCAGCCAAAAGTTTTGATATGTTGAAGAAGAAAGTAATAGAGCAACCTATTTGGGAACTTCCAAATTTCAATAAGGTCTTTTAGGTAGATTGTGATGCTAGTGGCACTTCCATAGGAGTTGTTTTGAGTCAAGAAGGAAAGCTTGTTGCCTATTTTAGTGAGAATATGTGATACTAAGAACAAATATTGTGTCTATAATCAAGAGTTTTATGCTATAGTTTAGGCTTTGAAGAAATGGATACACTATTTGTTGCTAAAATATTTTTTTTTATATACTGATCACCATGCTTTTCAATATCTCAATAGTCAAGGAAAGTGAAATCAAAGACACTTAAAATGGGTTGAGTTTTTGCAGAGCTATACTTTTTCTTTGAAGCACAAGAGTGAAAGGTAAAAGAGAAATGCAAATGCCTTAATAAGAAGGAAAATTTTGTTGATAGAGATGAATATAAAGGTTGTTGGGTTCTAGTTGCATTGTCAAATTTTTCAAATTTAAAGTACCCATGTTGAAATTTTCTCCTTTGTACACTCAAAAGTGCCCTTGAAAAATATTCCCATGTGACCTACTTAAGAGGCTCATAACTCAAAGGAAACTGATTTTTTGGCCAAACCCCTTCGTGAGGATATTCAATTTAAATATGTAAATATGCATACCATTTTTAATCTTCCCATGATTAATTTTGACAAGGTTTTGAAAAGAAAAGCTAGAGGGTTTTGGGATTGTTTAGTTACTTTTGAACTCCCAGTTCTACCAAGTGGCCTCTTGTTTAACCTGATATTTCATGGTTGAATGATTTTCATGACAAATGGATTGATTCCCTACATCCCCCCCACATTCATATGCTCCTTGGTCCAATTTCAAAGCCTCAAGTTCTTATTTGCTATTTTTCCAAGATCAAAAGCAAATGCAGTTTGTTCTGATTTTACATATGCATTTTCAGAAATGTTTCAGGGAGGTCAACTTTGACCCTCAATATCTCATGATGAATGATGACTGAGGGAAATAACTCTTGCACACATGCTCAGTGGACCTAAATGAGCTTATGTTTCTAGTGGTAGCTTCCCAGGAGATGATTTGGTATTTTTTCAAGATGGTGACTTGATGAGCCCTAATTGGTTTTTAATAGGTGCAGTTGTAGAAAAGTTTGATTGAGTAACTTTGACATTGAATATCTTGCACCTCAAAATATATTTTACTAAACCATCTACTGCACCAAATTCTTGGATCAAATCTCTAGATGCTTGTGCATTTTCAAGGTGATTTGAGAGCCCACCTGGCTAGTCTTGATCACTATGCTAATATGTCAAAAAAAATATTTTAATGACAACCCACTTCAATTTTCTTTGCCTGAAGCATTCAGAAGTAGTGTCTCATCATTTGGAGATAAAGACTTGTTTGAAAATGATTATTTTTAAGCTAGGCCTGCATGGAAACTCGACATTCTTTACACAATGATACCACTTAAAGGGAGATGACCTTATTTGCATGGATTATTTTGGTATGGTAGCATATGGAGGGGTACATAATCATAAGTACCTTCAAGGTTTTAGGTGCATACAAGGATTTGTGTGACATAAGCAAGATAATGCAGAGAAATCAAATATTGAAACAAGTAGTAGTGTCAAGTATGATTGTCCCTTTATTAATTATAATTCTGTTCATGACATTGAAGTTGATAATCCTTCTTCACACAAGGTATTCATTGGTGTAGATGGAAATAAAGATGCATGTTTAGCTATCCATGAACCAATAGAATGTTGTGATGAATCTGAGATACTTGAATCAACCATTTTTCAATTAGAATATACATATGATGAGTGTGAGGAGCTTGAAGAAAATCAATATGAGACACTAATGGACAACATTGAGGATGAATATTTGAATTTAGCAATTGATCTTGTGTATGAAAATGGTTTATGTTTGCATATGAATCATGCTGAATTGTGGGAAGCTTGGAACAACTCCAAAAATAGCAAGAAGATTCACCGATGGACATAAAAGAAATGAAAAAAACTCTCGGTATGGGAACTTTATACCATTTTGTTCTTCACATGCATAATGTATGCATATTATAGTGTTTGAATAGCAGAGAATGATGGCATGTTTTTCTTCCATCGATTAAGAGAGGGTGGTGTGAATTGAGTTTACAGTGGGATCAAGTCACAACACTATTTAATCTTGCTACGTTAATTAAACAACATATGATACTGAAAAAAAAAATCAATTGTATAGGCTAATGTTGTTAAGGTTTTTGCATTTTATGGAAGCATATCAAATCTTGCTATCATGGCTCAAGCTTGTATTAAGATATGATTCAAATTCAGACTCAATTGGGATGCACTTAAGGATATAAAAAATTCATCAAATTCTTTATGTATGGTTGGCGACATAGAGCTAAAGAGAGAGGATTGGTTGTAGATCCAAATAGAAACATTCAACCTGCACACATGAATCAAATACAAGGAATTATTTTGTAGACATTTCACTTGGTGGTTGAAATTATTTTGCAGTTGTGTGCCATAGGAGATATCCAAAGAATGAGTCAATACATCTTGAAAGGAAAAGAGAACTATTTTTTAAAGCATTAGCAGGGACTATGAAATTTTTTGTTGCACATAGGGCAGCCATTGCACTAGCTGATAAGGGTCAATTTGATTTTACAAATTTGGTTTTGCATTAATTTTTTTTGTTTTGATGTTTGATATAAATCCAACAGATAGAGTAGCAATTGTGATAGTTGGTAGTGGTCAAATTTATTTTGTAAAAGGGGTTTTGCATTAAATATTTTTGTTTTGATGTTTGATATAAATCCAATGCATATTATCAAAATTGTTTGAGGAAACATCCTTTGGCATTGGCACCCAAATTTTATTATACCTAGCTCAAATGCATCATAAGTAGAGTAGTGGCTTGGATGGATTGTAAGTGAATATGGTAAAGCAGATCTCTGGTACCTTCTAGGTTTTAAGATCCAAACAATGTGAGGATACCATTCAACTACTAGCATGGATGGTGGCATGGTGATTCATGTAGTCCTTTCTTGTCTACCATGATCCAATGAGAGGTTGTAGAAAAAAAGCTAGGGCAATGAATTACATCAATGGTTAAGAAATGAACAAGTGACATGAATGGATCCTAGACCAAGCCCACTAGCCTGTGAGAGGTAGGGATGATTCCAACATGAGCTCGTGGGGAAGTGAAGAACTATGAGAAGGAGAGCATTTTCCCGTGAACCCACATGAATAAATGTTGTCGTTAGAAAAAGCAGTGGGGAGGTGGAGAGTGGTCATGGTGGGCCCAAGCAATTTTTTTTAAAAGGGTTTTTTTAATGGTAGCGTATATGTTGCACGATAAATTGTTTTGGGCTCTCATTTTGAAGGCAATACATCTAAAATATAAACTACAAAGGGGTGCATGGTAAAATTTGTTTTCCCAATTATAGTTTTTAAAAGCCTCCATATTAAAAAAGAAAAAATTTAAATGTGAAGTAAGTAGTGGATGCACGATAAATATTTAAAAGGGGATTTTGAGGAATTTTTTTAACTGTGAGATGAGAAGTAAACAAATAATTATATGCAAAATGAGATTTCTTAAATGGTACGGGTAAAATTTATTTTTGCCCCATAACTATTCTTTTAAAAATATTTACCGCTTGTAATGTTATAAATGAAATTAAAAATGACATGTGGATAATTTTATGAAGTGAATAAAATATTCACTCTCTAAGAGGCCGTTATATTGCTAGGAAATAAAAGTGAAATGTGTAGAATAGTAAAAGCAAAGGTTAAAAGAGTAGAATGAAAAGGATTTTCACAGGGAAATGTTTTCAGCTGTGGAAAGATCAAAAGAGCAGGTTAGGAAGCTTTCATGGAGGAATAAAAACTCTTGCAACAAGAAGACAAAATTTTCATTGCAGGGGCAAGTGTGAGAGAAGTGATGTTTTTTCACAATGAAATAGTAAATTCACAGCTTTAGGGTAAATGGGTAGTTGAAGATTGAAAGACTTTCATGGAGTTTTATTCTTTCACAAACAAATATTTTCAATATTAAGGAATCGAAGAAGAATGTTGACTCTTCAAGGTAAATATATTTTTCTATTTGAAGGAAAGTGAATGAAAGATGCATGAATCAAGGAGTAGGTAGAAGATTCTTCAAGAAGAAAAGGGGGTTGCAGAATCAACGGAGAAGAATGGATCTAGGTGTCAATTGCAGATGTAGCTTTAGAGTTTCTCCTTCTTTTATATATTCTTTCTTCTTCTCTTTTGTAGGAGGTTCTGAATTTTTTATATGGGGTTAGGTAGATAGAAAAATGTTGAATCTGAGCCACAAATAGAATAGGTGATTGTAATTTTTTGAATTCATGAGTAAATATTGTGTGGTATTAAAATGGGGAATTACCAACGTAACTGCAACGCAAATCAATGAAACATTACATAAATGAAGTTGAAATAACAAAACAAGCTGCTACAACTATTCATTCAAAATCATTTCATTGCTCTTTAATCTCAGGCATCTTCTAATCCATGCTCTCAGATTTGTATATTGCACATGAATTTATCAGATGGCAACCTAAGAAACGAGATGATATGTGAAATGCAGGACTATATGCCTACATTAAACATGATTGTGGACTTTGATATGCAATGCTGAATGGTAGATGATATGCTGCTAAATTTTTAAATGGTATTAAGGTGATTTCTATAAATAGGTTGCAAATATAAATGCAATTCTATGAGAAATACTACCAAACTAATGCAACAGCGAAGATTCTATTATAGAAATTTTCCATTATAACACTACTTCAAATAAAAAGCTAAAATGCAAGACTGAGATGCTATGCCAATGCTCTCCAATGTTATACTGATTTCTACAGAGTAAGTTTGCTCAAAGATATGTTCTCAAAAGTTGGAGGATGATGTTGTATTTATACGATTTCCAAGGAATATTGTGATGTGGCAAGATTCAATGGTAGAAAGTGAGGAAGTTGGAGGGAATCATGGAGGTTGTCCCTTTTAAAAGAGCACTTTTCCAAGTGATGAATGGCATCAAATGGAAGGAGAAGCCACATGTCTCCAATCTTGTTAGGAGTTTGTTGATGGAAATTCCTATTTAGAAAATAGAAATAATTAAATTCATGAGACACATGGTGAGGTGGCAGATGAGGTGGAAGGAGGTTAGAGAGTTATGTAGAAATTGACAAAATTGAATTAAAAATTTAATTTTAATGAGGACATAATCAAATAAAACAAATTAGTTAGATTTGTTTATTTAATTAAATCAAGAATAAAATGATTTTAGATAAGAAGAATTAAGAGATAAACTATATAAATAATTTTTTTCAATTTATTTATAAGTAGAGGAATTAAGATTTATTAATTAAATAACTAGTATTCAATTAATTGATTATCTTGACCGATTTTAGGCATATACATTTTTCCCCTCTTTGAAGTGATGTGTTTACGCATTAATTCAAAGAAAAAATTTGATATGCCCCAAATATTGGACTTTGAGGTGATGGATATATGCCCCCTCGAGAGATAAATTGGTGAATTTTTGAATTTTTTGGATTTTTGGATTTTTTTTGAAATTTTTGACGATTTGATGTTGATTTCAAAACTTTATAATGCGAGAACGATTTATTTCTCGAAAATGATAGTGAAATCTACCCCAGTTGATTAGTTGATGAATTAAGCATGTTTGAAAAATAAAATAAAATGATGCCACTTAATTACCCACTTAATCACCCTTTAAAAGTTAAAAAGGAGTGAAAAGGAATTCATTTGTGCATTAGCAAGCTTGAAAATTTGAGAGAGAACAACTTTGAGAAATTGGAGCAAGATGGTGATCCCTATTCAAACACATCGATTCGAGCATGTGCAATGTCACAACTGCCCGACAATGTATGGACCTCTGGTATGCATTTCTAGAAACCTCCTTGTAAATTGTGCATTTCATGCTTCCTACTTTTTTCCTCATTTGAATTTTCTTTTTGGCGGTTTAGCACATAGGGAACTCGATGTAGCACATTGGGTGACTGTTCTAGTGCATAGGTTAGATTAGTTCTTAGGTTAATTTTTGTAGCGCATAGAGTTAATGTTGTAGTGGATAGAGACTTTTAGCACATAGGGTGCATGAACTAGTGCATAGGGTCTTTCGGTGTAATGATGTGAAGATTTAGTGCAATGGGTAAATTCTTTAGCGCATAGTAGCGTTTAGCACATTGATAGAGGGTTTAAGTGCATTGATGAATTTCAATGGCACATACATATATTTGGTGCATAGAGACCCTATTTTGGCACATCAGTGAAATCTTCTAGTGCATCTAGGTTTTTAGCGCTTTGAGACACTATTTTAACACATCTAGGCTAGATTGACGATCTTTTAATTAAAATCCTTCATTTTAATAATTTTTCATCGTGTCAACCTTCGATTAGGTGTTATTTGATGATGTTGATAGATTAGGTGATGATTGATCTCATGATAGGTGAAATTCAATAATAGGATGATGATGATTGACCTCATGATAGGTTGATTGTTGATTGACCTCATGATAGGTGAGGATCAACAATAGATGCTCATGTGATTTGATCAAAGTCTCATTAGAGCTGATTAGATTGATAGATTGACTTATGTTTGATTGATTTATTGATGATTTGATATGTTATGATGATAGGAACCTTCATCAACCTTGATGTCACAAGAGTGTTTCTCAAATTGATCTAAATGTGATTGGATGATGTGGATTGAATTCCTTATTAGACATGCCCTAGATTAGGATTAATTGGGGAATCTTAATAGCTCTAGTAGAGAGGTGGCACAATGACCACAACACCTTTCACTTACCTATCGGTGAGATGAAAATCACATCAGAGGACATCTATCAGATTCTATGGATTCTCATGGTTGGAGATCTGGTTATTTATCATGTCACTGAGTAGGGGGGACCAATTCCTTGAGGAGAGTCTCTGAGGATGACCAAATTTTCATTTATGAGATCCTATTGCGGGATATGGTTTATGCTTATGCCACATTGGCATGTGTACTTGTTGGATTCATTGGAGGGTTCTTGTGTCCCGACCGTAGGTTAAAGGGACTCTCGATTGGATGGGGTCAAACACTAGAGACCTTGATTGTTCATTAGACTCGATATGTATGGGGATCCTACATGTTGGTGCATCTATACCATGATCTTCATCAAGTTGTATAGCTTAGAGAATCTAGTTTGTCAACCAAAGTTACATTATTATAGATATGGGTGTGGGAGCATATAGTTGTCACAAGACCAGTTGTGGAGAGATATAGGCTAGCTGGGAGACCCTATGTTCATGGTTACACCAATCTAGTTGTCCAGCATAAACTGGACAAACTAGAGTACTAGAGGAGGGTGCTTGATGATCTATATTATGTGATATGGAGGCCTTATCTAGATTGTGAGCGGTGGGAAGAGGATGATATAGAGATGCCCTATGTTTGTATAGCCAGATATATAATCGGTAGGACACCTTTCATCATTAAGAGATTCCTTCTAGGAAGAGTACACTGACAATACGATAGGGTACAAGGCATGCCCTAGGGAGTTGCTCACTATGCATGGCGGCGATAGGATATACGAGAGTGGGGTCCAATTTTGTCATATGAGGTTGTCTGCCAGGAGTACTATGGATTACAATCAGTGATTTGGGAGTATCACCTAGAGATTATAGAGGCTACCTACTTTGAAGAGTATGCACAATAATTCTTTACTCATCCTTTTCCTTGAATATCGAGTCGATACAAGTCTATGCCCCTATTAGATGATGATGAGAGGGCACCACAACATGTACCTAAGAAAAGGAGAGGTAGAGGAGATGAGCAAGAGAAGGGGGAGAGCAGTGATATTGGAGACGGTGATGATGGTGGAGATGATGGGAAGAGGTGGTGGTGATAGAGGTGTAGCATTTGATGTGAAGGACTTCATGGTACCTTGATGGAGATCTATGTGGCTACAACAGTCTAGTGTGTACAGATTGGGGTTCCCTCATAGCAGCAAAAAAAATAGATAGTTGCATTATAGGTGTAGGTTCAAACATTGTAGGGATAGTTGGACCAAGTGCAAGAATTTCTTACACAAGAATAAGGAAAACTATATGGACAGGCACAAGAATAGGTTGCTACATTGACAACCGAGAGAGATGTGGCCAGAGAGCAGGGTGAGCACGTAGTGTCCCTAGGTGACAGGTTATAAAGAGTGGTGGAGGGGACCATTATTGGTGATATGATCAGGGAGTTCACTCGAGTCATCAGAGAGGTAGAGTACTATCAGGGCTGATATCATGTCATTATGCCTATAGAGTAGAGAGTTACTTATGCTTAGAGTATATCAACATGCAGCCAGTCTTGGACCACCAGTATGGGTGTGACACAGACACCACATAGAGATCCACGTCCGGACCCAGGTACAGGTGCCGAAAGTGCAAGTCCATCAAGGGGTGTCATCAGACGCTTAGCTAGGCTAGTGAGGTCTGGGGGGAGCACTTCATAGCTCTGATGCTTTGATATTTCTTGTACTTTGAGACATTTGATGATGTATACATCGATTTTAGGCATTTATGATACTTCCATATTTTTGATGTCATATCTCTCTATATTGTGGGACATCCTTGTACACTTGACAATATGATTATTTTGAGATTTATATGATATGCAACAATGATGGTTTATCTATATGTGTCTATATATATTTATATGATGATTTATGATGGATGTCTATAATCAATACATTTAATTTCTATTTTGTATGCTATGCGATGTTTATATGTTTATGTTTTCATGATTATGTATGGATGCAGTGATGATATGTTACTGCTTATGGATGATTCTAAATGTTTTATGGATGATGTTTTATGGTATGGGATGGATGCAAATGAAATGGGATGAAATTTATTTTCTTGTATTTTCTTGTTTTTTCTTGATACAAATATATGGTATGATGTATGGATAAATGATATGCAAATGATCATATAATGTAGCATGTTATTTTTGTATTTTCTTGATGCAAATATTATGATGTTGCTACTATATGAGATGAATTTGATTGTAAAAATATGATGTAATGCACTTATTTTTTGTGTTTTTTGATGCAAATATTATGATACAATGCATGGATGGATGAATGATATTTTTAATGCATTCTACTGTATGTATGATATGCAAGATGATAATGCAACTATTTGGAAATGATGTATTTTTGGTAATGTCAAGTGTACTCCATCTGTTTAATTATAGAGATAACATCATTTTTGAAAATTGTTCTAGCCTTGGAAAATCCCAAAATATAGATGCAAAACTAATATGGATGCAATCTAATCTACCATGCAGGTCTAAAATGCAAGGTTTCCATTCTGTTGTCATGCTTTTTATCATCATTGAGCCTTTATTATGTTGAAAATTAAGTACAAACATTGATGGTATAATTATACCATGATGACCTTAGTACAACTTCCATACAACTTTCATTGATTTTTGATAGTGAAAGATAAGACAAGTATCTCGGTATAATTGGACTGAGATGAACTGAGCATCACTTGCATAAATAGACAAGATTTAATCGCATTCCCATGAAAATTCAAAATGTATGTCATCCATGATACTTTGTAGACCATGTCCCGTGACAATTTGCATAGTAGTAATGATTGAATCATAGACAGTAGACAGAGAAATTTCATTCTCCTTCCTAGCCTCTCTAGTTTAGGACATCATCAAGGTACTCTAGAGAAATGATAACAAAAATCAAGATACAAAAATGGCACATACATGCTAAAGTGATCAACCCATGATTCAGAAGATGGTCATCCATTGAGATTTGATTCATTTGTTTTGATGTTGATTTGGATGATCAATTGTTTGATTGATTGTGATTGATGTTTAGTTTAATGTTTAGCTTGATTACTATTTTTGTCAGGTTGCCTTGCTATAGCTTGTCTTTAATTTTAAGCTCAATGTGGGTTTCCCCCAGTGAGTTAAGGATTTTCCCCCAAGTGGGAAACAAACCAATTATTATGGATATCGACAATGATAACAAAGCCAAGGTGGGACATGATCGTAGCAGCCAAATATGTTAATGAAGTTCATTTTAAGATAGGCTTGTATGCATAATGATGGAAAAATTAGATAGTCAACACGTGTTCCAACAGATGGAGAAGCCAACTCATCACAAATAGTGCTTGTTTGCCAAGTTTTCACTACTTTCTTTTATTGCACTTTTTATGATTATATGTTTTATTGTTGTTACCAAGATGCCTGTTCACCAGGTTTTCATCAAGGTAACGATTTTTTTCACTTTTTTTTTTGTATTTTTCTCTTTTTCTGATTTTTTTGTATTTCTTCAAGACTTTTCTAATTTGATTTTTTTTTTGGATTTCTTCAAGAAATTTTACCATGCAATGGATGAATTACATGTAGAAATTTTTGAGATGGAGGCTATTCATAGGTTCCTCAAATAGGTCCCCTTCAGGGGTGGATAATTGATATGCTCTTGATCCATAAACTAATACAATGACAAAGGGGCCTAATCAATTTGGCTCAAATTTCCCTTTCTTCTATTGATCTTTCCAATTGTGTGGATTTTTCTTCAGTACCAAGTCACCCACCTGAAATGTTCTTGGTTTGACCTTATGATTATAACTTCTTGACAGTCTCTGTTGATATGCTTTTAGGTGATCCACTCCAAGCTAACGACATTCATCCAACAGTTCCAACTCTTGTAACCTAGATACCTAGTAGTCTTCATCTGAAATGATGCCTTTCAATGACACTCAGAGTGATGGTATCTCAACCTCAATAGGTAAAATGGCCTATGATCCATAGACAAGAGCATATGGTGTGGCTCATGTTGGGGTGTAGATAGTGGTGCATATGCCAACAAAGCAGGGTTCAATTGAACATGCGAGTCATGTCTAGCATCGATGACCGTTTTCTTCAATATTTTCAAGAAGGTTTTGTATGAGGCCTCTACTTGGATGTTCTCTTGAGGATAATATGGTGTAGAAAATTGATGCTAGATATGAAACCTTTCACAAAGTTCTTGAACGTTCTGATTCTTGAAAGTTCTACTATTGTCAGTGATAATGGATTGAAGAATCCAATACCTATAGATGATGTAATTTAGAATGAAGGATGCAACCTACTTACCAGTGATGGTAGTTAAATAAACATCTTCAACCCACTTCATGAAGTACTCGGTGGACGTGATTATGAATTTGTGCCCATTGGAATAAGATGGATGGATTTTCCCCACAAGGTCAAGTCCCCATTGATAAAATGGCCATGTTGATGCAAATGGTTAGAGTTCTTGTGTCGGTGCATGTATGAGGTTATGATGGATATAACACTTCTTGCATCTCTTGAAAAACTGGAAAGACTCCTCCATATTCGGCCAGTAATACCCAAACATAGGAGTTTCTTTGCTAAGGTAGGACCACTTGAATGTGTTCCACAAATACCCTCGTGAACTTCCTGTAAGATCATTTTAGATTCATCGTGTTCCAAACATCAAAGGACAGTTTCATTTTTGGTTTTGTGATAGGTTTGGGGGAGGGTGTTATCTCTTAGACAGGTGTAGATCTTCCCATAGATTGAGGTATCAGTTTCAAGTAAATGGAAAATGACTTGGGACTCGAGATCATCATAGGAAAGGGTAAACACTTGTTCCACCATACACTCATAACAAGTCTATTTAACTAGAATTTGTAACAGAGAAGCAATAGTGGAAACAGTGTTAGCCTTTGTTGTCTATTCTTGGGATTTTTTCAAGTTTGATAGTAACAAAGTATTTCTTAAAGTCATCAATCATCCTTTTGTAGGGCATGATTTTTTCATCCTTTGTGTGATAGTCATCATTGTTTTGATTTATGACTAGTTGATAATCTCTATAAACTTGCAACTCAATGATTTTCCATCCTACAACTATCTTAATGCCAATGATGAGTGCTTCATACTTTGCCATATTTTTGGTGCAAGGGAACATTAATCTATATTATTCTGGAATGGTATGCCCTTGAGGAGTGACAAATAAAGTTCACACTCCCAATCCATGTTGTGTATATGATCCATCGAAGTATAATATCCATTGTTTGGTTGTTATGGTAAGGACATCAACATCTGGAAACTCAATGTGTAGAGGATGATCATCATGGAATGGTGCTTCAACTAGTTGATCTATGATGTCTTGTCCTTTTCTGTCTTTTCTATCGACATATTGGATGTCAAACTTGCTCAGTATCATTATCCACTTTGCTAATCTTCTTGTTAGATTTTCCTTATTGAGCAAATATTTCAATGGATCAATTTTGGCTATTGACTTGACAGTATGAGTTAGTATATAATTATGCAATTATTGAGTGGTGAACATTACTTCCAAACAAGCATTTTCAATGGATGTGTAATTTATTTCATAGCCATTTAATGTTCTACTGATATAATAGATGTCCCTTTCTCTTCCTATTGAATCCTCTTGCACTAGCAAAGCTCCCAATGATGTCTTAGTTGTTGCTATGTATAGTAAGATTGGTTTCCCTTCTGTCGATGGTACCAAGACAAGTGGACTCATTAGATATTGTTTCAAGTGGTTGAAAGTGACTTCACATTTCTCATCTCATCTAAAGGAGACATTTTTGAGTAGAAAGTGAGTGAAAGGATGGGTCTTATCTACTAGTTGTGAGATGAATCTTCAAATAGATTGAAATATTCCTTGGAGTGATCTTAGCTGACTTATGTTCTTGGGAGGCAACATTTTGATGATTACCTTAAATTTCATGGGATCCACCTCAATTCCATTTTCTAAAACTATATATCCCAAATTTTTTGCAAATGTCACCCCAAGTACACATTTTTTTGGGTTTAGTAATAGATTGAATTATTTCAATCTGGTGAAGATTTTATGTATGATCTCTAGGTGTCCTTCTCTAGTGTATGATTTTTCTAGAAGATCATCTACACAGTCTTCCATGAAGGTGTGCATCATATAATGGAATATTTTCATCATGGATCACTAATAAGTAGCTCTCGCATTCTTCAATCCAAAGGGCATGACATTCCAATAGAATGTACCCCATGGGCATGTGAAGGTTGTTTATCTTGATCCTCAGGTGCAATTTTGATTTGGTTATATCCTGAGAATCCATCCATAAGTGACAACATGGGATGTCCAACTATTAAGTCCATGGTGATGTCTATGTTGGGTAGAGGAAAATCATCCTTCGGGAAAGCTCTATTGTGATCTCTAAAATCTGTGCAAATCTGGATACTATTGTCAGGTTTTGAAATTGGTACAATGTTGGAGATCCACTTGGCATAATCAATTGGTCTGATGAACCCTATATCCAATAGTTTATTCATTTCTAATTTAACTAAGAGGGTAATATGCAGATGCATTTTTCTTAACTTTTGCTTCGCTGGTTTTACCCCTAGTGGCAAGGATAAATGATGCATGATTAAATCTAGATCCATCACTGGCATGTCTGTATAGGACCAAGAAAATTTGATTTGTCGCTCTTCAAAGAATCTGGTGAAGCCTAATTTTTCTTGTTCTATCAAGGACGTTGCTAAATGTAGAGTCTTCATTGCTTCGATCATGCTGATGTTGATGGATTGAGTAGTAAAAAGCAATACTTTTGATATATGTTGAAAGTGTTTAGAGAGAGTGTCAAATCTCTCATACTTCAGTGCCTCAGAGAGGTTTTCACCATTGGATGCACTCTTTATTTTTACTTTTTCCTAATCTAATACTGTCATAGAATAGTTTTCACCA
The DNA here is from genome assembly GCA_007115665.2 of Sequoiadendron giganteum. Classification (NCBI taxonomy): domain Eukaryota; kingdom Viridiplantae; phylum Streptophyta; class Pinopsida; order Cupressales; family Cupressaceae; genus Sequoiadendron; species Sequoiadendron giganteum. The sequence continues at coordinate 243,750,568 of CM021108.1, forward strand.
TTAGATCAATTTCTTGTATTATTCATTTTGTAGTTGAGAGATTTGACACTCCCTAAATGGAAGTTTGATTCTAAGATTTAGTGGTGGAAGAAGTTTTAGAGTTGTTAGCACAGAGAAATTTACCAATTGCATCATTTTTTGAAAACATAGGGATGTCGAGAGGTTCAGTTTGCTCCCAGTCGATAAGTTTGGGATTTACTAGAGCTAAGGAATCATTAGATTGGTTTAAGTCAAAGGCAGTGACAATCCTGATGGCGATGTCTTCATGTAATCCTATATCAAGTTCAAGATCTATGATGTAACTCTCCTCCAAATGATCTATCTTGCTAGGAATCTGATCATCTTCACTTGAACCATCACTAGGTTGTGATCCGAATTCAAGTGGTCTTAACCCTGAACTTTGTCGCTCCTCATGTATGGGTGCATAATTTTATATCACATCAATTCCCTTGTCATGAAAAGACTCTTCAGATAGCGAATCCCACTCATAGTCATTTGAGTCAATTTCATAGCTATTACTAGCTTGTAGTTGTAGGATTCGTTCAACAACCTTCTGGGTGGCTTATTCTTTTGTTTCCTCTTTGTATCACAATTATGTCTTGTATTTTGGATTGATTAAGATGGGCTAGATTTGTTCCATGATGCCTTCTTTTCTCTTGCCAATAGGTCCTTGTCCTTCATATCCCATTTTCTCCAAGATTGAAACTACTTTGCCATACTGTGTTGTTTTTACATTAGTTGTTGCTGCTTGAGATTCAACCTCATCCTTGTAAAGCCAGTTCAAAATTTATGTATTATCAAATTCCTTGGCTTGGGTACTTAATTTTATGAATATTCCATCAAATAGTGTGATAGGTTGTGAAGACTATTATGTTGAGGTTGATGGTTGACCATAGAACTTTGGGGAGGATAGTTGTGAGAGAAATAGGGATTTATCAATAGAATATTCACCCACGCCTTTATCTTTGACATGGACCTTCTTCTCAAATTGTTAGGAAAAATTCTTGAGTTTGGATTCATGATTGGTATAGGTAGAAGGGGTAGCTTCTTATTTTTTCTTGGGATGTTTAGGAGGAGAATTTGGTTGAATTTCTTTATTTGAGGATGTGGCAGATATTTTTGACAACGAATTTGATTGGCTTGAATTACTTGGGGTAGAAGACATGGATGTGAGAGCTTCTCTATTATGGGGCACAAAGACATCTTGGACTGACTTGAGGGTATTGCAATACTGAGGGCTATTGGAATCAGCTGAAATGGTAATCTCTTGCCCATTACAAGGGAGTTTTAGACATTGATGGTAAGTTCAGGGGACTGCCTACATCTCATGGATCCAAGGACAACCCAAGAGTATATTGTATGTCAATTCTTTATCCAAGACTTGACAAATTTTGTCTTTTTGAATTGACCCCACCTGAATTGTGCAACATACTTAATCCCTATGAAGATCTTTCCTCATCATCATAGGCCTTGATGGTGATCTTTTTCCTTGCATCTATTGCATTCTCAGAGAATCCTAGTGAATGAACAAGCTTTAAAGTACATATATTGAGACCGGCTCCTCCATCTATTAGAACATGCTTGACACAAATTTTATATATTAGGACTTCAATGTGGAGTGTTGTGTTATGAGGATGAGTGGTGTATATGTCACCATTTTCAAAGAAGTATAGGCAATGAAGTGAAACCAAATGCCTGACCATGAATTGGAAGGTATAAACTTGCAAATATGTTGGTACAGTTGTGTCCACTAGGGCCTTTTCAAAAATTTCCTTGTGGGCAGGTGAAATCTTGAGGAGTTCTAATAAAGATATTTGTGTTGGGATCTTTTGAAGTTGATCAACAATGTTGTAGTGATGTGACAGGGCAGCGGGTGTTTTGAATGTGCTTCATTTTAAAATATATTTGTATTGTGCCATCATGGTCGCATTCAGGGGTATGTTGTCTTGTTTCCCTTTTATTTTTATGACATTGATCTAGTTCTCCATTGCGACCATGTCTTGTTTGATGTTATGGACTTGATTGGATGTGATTTTGGTGTCATTGATATTCTTTTTAGCTATGATGGTGTCTTGTCCATGTTGAATTGGAACATCATTAATTTGATTGTTGGATATGACAATATCTTGTGGGTCATTCATCTTAATGTCATTTGTCTAATCTTCAACTACTGAAATATGAAAGATGGTAGTATCATGAACATAGTTTACATTTTTCCCTTTGTCATTCATTGTAGAGGATTCCCATTTTTCATAATTTGGTAACAGATTCTTGAATGCACCATGATCAACATTTGTTTGGGTTCCTTCTATTTGTATGATATTTTGGTCGATCAAGTCTTGCACCTTGTACTTTAATTGCATACAGTTATTTGTTTGGTGGCCTTTGCACCGATCAAATTCACAATAATGGGCATCATTCCACCATGACGACTTCACTTTTGGCTCAAAACCTCTAGTGTCAGGTACGGTGACTAGATTTTCTAGAAGAGGTTCTTTCAATGTAGATTCGAGTGATTGATGCAAAGGTGTGAATTTCCTGCAATTTGATGGCGTTTGATATGTTGGTGGTTGAGATGGGGCATTGTTTTGATTAATATTTTGATTGGTGTTCTGATTTGTGTTTTGATTACTATTGTTTTAATTGGGGTTTTGGTTGGTCTTAGATGTGATTCTTGATAGATTAAAGACTGGTTTGGCATTATGCATTTCAATTAAAGCATCATTATCAGTATTCTTGTATCTCTGCCAAAACTTTCTTTTATCATTGTTGTTATAGTTATTGGAGGAGTTAGCTGAGTTGTTTTCATTGTAAATTTTAAAGACCCCTCTCTTCACCAAAGCTTCTTCGATTTTGATTCCATTTTCAATTAGTTTCAAAAAGGTTGGTGGAAATTGGAATTCAAGCCTATAACTCATATCGTCATTTAGATTGTCAATGAACACTTCCATCTTTTTCTTTTTCAGTATGGGATGAGGATACCTTGCAAATAATCTCCTCCACCTTTGTAAGAATACATGAAACGATTCTCCCTTTTTCTATTTTACATTGCAAAGGTCCTTCATTGTAATCTCATGTTGAATGTTATAAGAGTAATGGGTGATAAATTTGTTGACCAATTCTTCAAAGAACTTGATCCTTGGGGTTAATTGTGAAAACCATTGCATAAATTGTCCTCCCAATCTTCGTGGGAAAAATCTTATCATGTAACTTTCCTCATGTGCAAATTCAAGGCTCATGGTTCGAAATTCCCTTATATAATCTATAGAATTTTTTTTACCATTGTATTTATCATATTTAGGGAATTCACAATGTTTGGAAAATGGAATCATGTTCACACTTTGATCAAAATTATATGGACATATGTCTTGTATCGAGTATCTTTTCGTGGTTCCCTTTTGCATGTCAAGAAGTTGTTGTTGCATATTTTTTCATTTGATGGGTTAAAGTAGCTATAGGATACATGTTTGTGGGATTAGTTTTAGTCTTTTTGGGTTCTCCTTTCAATTGATTTACATCAAAGTCATCTAGCAATTTGAAACCTTGTTTAGCTAGCATTAAGAGGTATTTTCTCCATCTCTTTCAAAAATATTTTCTAGGAATTTTTCAAAATTTGGATCTTGTTGAGCTTATTGGACGTCTTCCTCATTTATTTCCTCAGTTTCAGGTGTGTGAAATTTATGGAATGGATTTTCCTCATCTTCAACCATGGTGTTTTGAGATTTAAGTTCTTTTTCCTTGAGTTTCTATCTTTGTGATCTTGTTTGAACAGGCATACAAGTGATGGAAATGTACTAGTCTTTGATTTTTGTTGGGGAGTGCCAAAAGGACAAATTAAATCTGATTATGCAATGTTTGTTTCGGGATGAAGGATGATGAATCCTGATGATGAAACCCAACTGCTAATTAGAGATAGGTGTGATGATGAGGCACTTTTATATGTTTGATCAAAGATTAGGTAAAGGATTTTAACTTGTAAATTCTAGTTTCAATAAGTTTAAGACTCTGTGGTATATGAGGAATGATTATTTGTTGATAGGGATCCTTAATCCTAGTTTAAACTAGCTAACATGGAATAAATTTATCACTATGGTTTTTGAATTTACTGGATGTGCCAAAATAGTGCACAGATGTGCTAAGGAATGGCATGGATGCGCTAAAATATTGTTGGTATGCGCTAGAATATCAAATGGATGTGCTAGAATATGGAAGGTATGCGCTTCATAATTACATAGATGCACTAAAGTATTGGAGGTATGCACCAGAACAACAAATGGATGTTCTAGAATATGGAAGGTATGTACTACAAATTACATAGATGCACTAGAGTATTGGAGGTATGCATCATAACAACAAATAGATGTGCTAGAGAAAGTAGTATATGTGCCAAAACAGGGAATGGAGGTGCGAATCTAAAAATTGTTCTTTGTTTTTGATAGTTTGATTTTTTTTTCTTGTCTTTTGGTAGGGAATTTGATTGTTTGCTTGGATGTTCTTTTGAATCAGTGGTTTTACATTTTTGTGTGTGATGTTTGTTTTGAATGTTGTTTTAAAACACACATGCAAGACACATCAAACAAGTACAATTCCTAAGGTTGTGTTGGATAGTATTTATTGGATTCCCACTTCAATTTTACTCTAGCTATGCTTACTTTTAGCAGATGATTAGAATCTTGACCACACTAGCTCCCCCTTACATTGCACTCACTTCTCGAGTCATCCAAGCTTCAATTATCATGAATCTCCTATGATGAACTTTTCATATCTACTAAAAGCTACAAGAATATGGGATGGCCTCAGAGGTTAGACCTCTTGCATAAACAAATAAAAAAGGGATTATGGCTTACAATAACAAAAAGATTCTAGTATAGGTATTTCTTTCATGGGAGATCATCCATATGGCAAGAGACCATTACTACCCTTATTGTCAAAAAAATCCTCATGATACTTGAACTTTCCTCAAGTACCCACACTTATATACCGGGTGGAAGTCACTTGGATTTAATGTGTTCCTGGTTGGCTCGTTAGCTTGGGTTGATTACCTCTTTTCCCACCAAGGCACCTAGCCTTCTAAGAATTAAATTGCAAAAAAAATTAAAAAATAATGGGTCTAGCTTTTTGGTCACCTAATTAAGGGGAGAGCATATGCCTACCACTCAATAATCACAATAGGCATGGTGTTCATTTTCCCCTAATTAAGCTATGTTCCTAAATTAATCAAAAGAAACAACAATAAATCCCTACAATCAAATGTTAGTAGTTTCAGATTTGAAGTCTTTGACAACATTTATCAATTTCAGCAGAATGTTTGACAGTGTTGAAAGTTCTTGTAAAAAAGAGAAACAAAAATAAGACTCTAGAATTTGAAAAATTTATAATGGAAACCAGATGCACCATAACAGTGACTAGATGAGCTAAAATAATACTCTAATGCATTAGAAGAACTAATAGATGCACTAGAACAGTCTATGTATGTGCTAAAATATAGAGTGAATGCATTAGAAAACCTATGTATGTGTCAAAATATAGTTTGGGTGCACTAGAAGAATGGTTGTATGTGCCATAATAGTGCTTGGATGCACCAGAGAAGGTTTTGTATGTGCTAAAAGAACTCATGGTCACACTAAAAGATTTCATGTCCAAACCTATAAAACATAATTTTCTAGAAAATGTTAAAAACAGGAGCTGAGCCCCACGGTGGGCACCAATAAATGTGTGGTATTAAAATGGGGAATTAGCAACGTAATTCTAAAATACATCAATGAAAAATATTACATTAATGAAATTGAAATAACAAAACAAGTTGCTACAATTATTCATTCAAAATCAATCCATTGCTCTCTAATCTTAGGGATCTTCTAATCCATACTCTCATATTTTTTTGTTGCACATGAATTTATCATATGAAAACCTAAGAAACATGACGATATGTGAAATGAAAGACTATATTCCTACATTAAACATGATTGTGGATTGCGATATGTAATGTTGAATGATAGATGATATGCTGCTAAATTTCAAAATGGTATTAAGCTGATTGCTATGAATAGGATGCAAATCTAAGTGTAATGCTATGAGAAATACTACCAAACTAATGCAACAACTAAGATTCTATAAAGGAAATTTTCCATTATAACACTACTTCAAATCAAATGCTAAAATGCAAGACTAAGATGCTATGCTAATGCTCTTCAATGCTATACTGATTTTTGTAGAGTAACTTTGCTCAAAGATATGTGTGAACCCTGATCCTACACCTGCACAAACATGGAAAACAAGCACATTATTAGATTGCAATGCAAGTTAAGACATGGATTCCCTATGAAATCCATTTGCAACTCTCAAATAGGAAAATAAATGAACAAATGAACAAAGAAAGCAATGAAATCCTATTCTAAGATGCAAACTCTTGATCCCATGGGGGAATTGGTGCCAATTATGTGTAGAAATTGGCCCTTTCCCAACTCCTTTACAAGATTCATGATGGTTGATCCACTTGATGGTGAAGAACAATGTGAATTATTGCTAGAATATGCAATAACCTAGCTATGGTGATGGAAAATGCTCAAGAAGATGAATAGAATTGCTCTCAATTAAAGATAATAACTTTTCATTCAAATTGTGGATGATGAATGAGAGGAAGAGTCTCTCATTTATAGATTTCCAGATTGGAAGAGTGATAAATATTGAGCAATGTGGGATCATTCAACATGCAACGGCCAAGTGCTACTTGTCAAGATGTGAATAGGTGACGGATGTGCAAGTTTTGGTGATTGTGCACAATAAATGATATTACGTGGAATTTCAAATTTAAGAAATGACATGTGAGAGGGAAAAAAGAATGAAATAAATGCCCCTTGGCTCAATGCACAAGGACATGTAAGAGGAGTGACTTCTTTGTTGGAAGGATAAATCCACTTGGATTCGAATTCAAATTTGAATGAATATTCCTCGTTTATTCCATGTTGAGAGAAAATAGGAAATTTAATAAATCAAAGTAATTGATTTATTGTGCAAGTTGCATTCTCTAGAGAATGTGACATGCTTTAAGATTAAATTAATCATGGATTAATTAATTTAATGAGGAATCAAGAGATGTGACAATTTAGACTTAATTTATGAATTGATTTAAATCAGAAATTGAGAGGAAGAGTTTAATTAAATATTTTTTTTAATTTATTTAACTAAAGGGGATAATGTTAGATTAAATCAAATAAGGTTTAATTTATTCAATTGAATAAGAAGACTTTAGAGACTTAATTTAAATAAAATAAATTATTTAAATGAACAAAGATAGAGGATTAATTAAATTGATTAATTTAATCAGCAGAGGAGAAAGACCTAATTAAATAAATAATAATTTATTTAATTAAGGGATGAAAGGTGGTGATAAGTTGAGAGTATGATTCAGGAAGAAATGATGTTAGTAATCAGGATCAAGTGTGTCGGTTAATTTTTCATGTCTACATTTTTCCTCTCTTTGAAGAAATGCACTTGTTGCGTTGGTTCAAAGAATAAACTATTGTGATCAAAAGTCAAAATTTTCTTTATTTTTTAGATGCCCCACTGCTGCCCAAGTGGAAGGATTATGCTGATATGTTTCCCCCTCGAGAGATCGGACAATTTTTTTATTTTTTTTGAACGATCTCACGAAAAAAAGAAGACAAGGGGCCCAACAGGTCCAAAAAATGTGTTAACACGGTACAAAAGATGCAACATGGCCCTTGGTTGGGAAAAAATGGGATTGGGGGACGAAAACCCTAGCTGGATGGTTAAATTAGGTCAAAAAACCCTAATTTGCAGGCTTATATAGACCTTGAGGGGTCACTTTCAATTGATTTGCACACTTAGCCTTTAGAAATTTCTATCTCCTGAGCTCTGAGTCCTAATTGAAATGGTACAACAATAGCTTCCTAGGCACATGTCAGAGAGGGTACGAATGCACCAACAACCAACCGACGCAAGACCCGTGGTATGTACCCCTATCTCAACTTTTAATCTTTTTGTTTTACATGCATTTTATAGGGTCCAAGTCAACTTTAGGTCAAGCGGCGCTATATAGCACCACTACAAATGGTCAATCAGCACCACACAACCTCAAACTATGATACATATGAGAGTAGCGTTGCCATGGTCTAGTTAGGAAATTAGGGTTTTCTGTCAAACTCAGCCGCATATACAAATCGGACCACGCTGCACAGTTTGAAATTAGGGTTTGAGCACAAGTTTAGTTGCACATGCTAATCAGACCACATGGCGCATTTAGGAATTTAGGATTTTTCAAACTTCACCGCGGTGGCACAATTTAGAACTTTACAAACTATGTCACATTTGCCAACAACACCGCATTTGCTATTTCAAATGTGAAAAGATGATGCGAGAGGAAAAAAAAATTTATGAGACTTGACATGATGGTTTCCCTTGTGTAAGAGGACCTCGATATACTTCACTCAAGGGAGCACAGATGGCCGGTGCTCAGTAGACTGGATAGCATGCACATATTCCTTTAGAAGCAGCTTGGTATTCTCGACCTTTGGTTCATTGTGTACGTTCATCCTATTCAGACCCACTTGGGGATGATGATATCTTTGGCCGAGCGGTGGCATAGTGAGACCTCCTCTTTCCATCTTCCCACCAGCGAGGCTACTATTACACTCAAGGATGTCTGGCGCATCCTATGACTGCCTATCCATGGAGCGAGAGTCATTTATGATCCAGATGCTGGTAGGGATGTCTGCTATGATGTGATGGGTCTTGATGAGATTTAATTTTTTGAGGGACATATAGACTTAGACAGGTACCGAGGCCTAGTGCCCACTTATAGATTGATTGTTTTGGCCATTATATCAGGTCTTGTGGCACCAAATCGATGGGGCTAATACTTCAGTCCAGGGTGAGGGCTAGCTTGGGAGCGGATGGTCATCTGTAGGGAGTGCTTTATTTGGGGACCAGTGATGTTGGCCTCACTATACAGGGATCTCCACAAGTTTGCATATCTTGACAGCAAAGCCATTAGGGTTGGGGTTACTCCACTACACATCTAGGCATGGGAACGAATTCCAATGCTCCGTCTGGATGTCACACCGATTATTCTAGATATTGATGATCATGTTGTTTGGTGGTATGGGGGAGCCTAGATTCACTTCACTTACACAAGTACAGGAGGTATCACCCATTGGCAATGGGTTCTTGATGAGATGTGAGAGTTTTTTTGGAGGCCCTAGATGGGTATAGGCCCGTGGTATGATGATTATGAGTAGCTATTCTTTTCTTGGAAGGATAGATGGATGCAGGGCCAAGAGCACACCATGATAGAGCGATATCTTCCAGATAGGGTGGCCTACCAGTTCGTTGATGTTCAGGATAGGCCGGACGATCAATACATGATGATCTTCACCCATACCACACAAGAGACAACATGGGGCCAACCCATTCTAGCATAGGAGGCAGTGTCTTTGTTTAGGAAGTTAGTGGCCAAGCCATGGCCATATGATCAGGGGTCAACAGATGCAGGGGTTACTCAATCCTATCGGGATTGGTCCAAGCCTCCTCTTAGATTGATAGTTCTAGGTATAGTTCTTCCATGATGGAGGCCAAGAGGTAGGTCCATCGGCAGGGGCAAAGGACAAGAAGGTAGAGGTGATAGTGATAGAGATGGTGATGGGGATAGGGGAGGAGGTGGCCATCCTCCACATCAGACACCATCGCAGGACCAGGCACTCCCATGGGCACCGACACCACCGTGGGAACATGAACAACAAAGACCTTGCCAAGATCAGGTACCATAGCAGTAGCTACCCACACAACTAGACCATAGGAATTCCCTAATTCAGCAGCTTCAGGGGCAGATAGAGATTTGACAACTGAGCGAGATTAGGCTTGTTAGTAGGTTTTGGTAGTTATTGTTGGGAGGGACCATGCCCGATCTGAGAGGGATCAAGAGACCAGCCAAAGGAGACAGTTGGAGAGAATAGCTTCATCATCCTAGGGCCAAACAATATTTTTGAGGGGATACCAAGAGGTGGTGAGGGAGGCTGAGCACTACCGACAACATTAATGGAAGGCAGTTCCACCAGCTACTTGGGTGCTAGACTTCTCACAGCAGACAGGGATGAGGGCTCCCGAGGACCATGGTGAGAGGTAGGTAGGAGAGGGCAATAGCTAGTAGGGCCAGCCCTTGATCGCAGGCAGTTATCCATTTTTTGATTCATAGGCCTCAATACTTATTGCCCCAATTGTATCCTATATTTTGATATATACACACCTGATCTGATTTTTTGTACCATGACAATTGTATATTTTGATGATATATATGATATGGTCTTATTTATGAGATGTTCTATGATGTATGATGTACGGATGTTTTTTTATTTCCTATGTGCTATGAGATGTTATGAAATGATTTTATTTTATGTTCATGCAATATAATGTATGTTTCTACATGATGCAATGATGATTATGGATTCATTTCTTTTGTATTTTTCTATGCATTTTTATGACAATCGTATGAAAGTACTGTATGCAAATTATTATGATATGCAAATGATTATGGATGCAAATGATATGTGACTAATTATGTAATGATAATGGATGCTAATGATTTCTATTATTCCTTTAATGATTCGTGTAATGTATGATATGAGATGAATGCAATGCAATGATTTCTTAAGATACTTAGAATAAAAAATCTATATTATTCTTCATAACTTAAGATGATGATAAGGCGAGTTGATATGATTTGGTATGATCTATATGTATGATATGCATTTATGTTGATGATTTTGTGGATGCAGGGTGGATGCATTGGAAATGTTTTGATTAACTATCATGGTATTGTGTTAGTATGGAGAGAAAATAGAAGAAAAGAGATCCAACAAGTCGTTAAATATCAATGATTTTCTTACTAGGATTTAGGATTTTCAAAGGGCCAATTACTTTATGTTTTATAACACACATAGGTACGATGCATCAAGGTATAAAGATCCAGGATGGAATTGTACCTAGTGTGATGGAATTTGACTCGACAATCAGATAGGATTATTCTTGTTCACACTTAGCACATGGAACATTATTAAGGATATAGTTCAGATCTTCTAAGCATCTCAAACCAAAACATAGAAAAGAAAGCCTTCCTATGTGGTCAACAAGACACCTAAAACACCCTCCCTACAAACCAAACAAAGTACGCATGAATAAGTTATTTTACAAGAGTATCCAACAAGAATAATAGACAAAGAGATAATCATAATTTCCCCATTCCTTTCTCTCTAAACCTATTTTGATTAGGCATCATCGAGAGGTCCTTGGAATGAGCGCAATAAGATAAATCCAAAGAAAGGATAAAGTAAACAAACAAGCTAATGTTCTCCATACCACTAGGCAAGACTAAACTATAGTGGGATACGTGATGCTGATTTCCATCATGGGAAGGATTCACCCTAGGACATGGCGTGATCAGGATTTTGATAAGATTGATTGGGGGATAAGCTATTGATACTCCGAGTTGATCAGCTTGTTTGCTTATTGACCTAGACTTGAGATTTTGACGATTAGGTGTTCACTTTTGAACCTGCTAGACTTGCTTCCGACTGCTTCACCAAAGGATGAAGACGACGATGATTTATCATGAGTGATGGTTATTTCGAGTGAAAGCGAGATGAGATGGGTGCACCATTTTGGGTTTTTCAAATATTTGGATGTTTTTGGCATTTTTGAATGTTTTGAGGCTATTTTGGAATTTTGAGATGTTTTACAAATGTTTTTGGTCTTTTTGAAATTTAACCAAGAGAATAACTTAACGACCTATCCTAGGGGTCTCGAGAGTTGATCCATAGATTAGCCTAGCCTACGTTATACATGCAGAGACCACGTAGTTCGATTAACAATAGACTCAATTCGATGATGAGATATGGTCAAACGGATTACCAATGCGACGAACGCCTAAGGGACTGACCTAAAATCTCTCGAGGGATGATCAAAGATCAACCTTGCCTACATTCAATCTCAAAGATGATGTAGTTTGATTGGATGACTCTATTTTTTTATTTTTTCAGACTCTTGCGATGTTTTGGATTTTTGGTTTTCTAAATGTTTTTTTTAATTTTTATGGATTTTTGGTTTTCTAAATGTTTTTTATTTTTTTGATGGATTTTTTGAATTTTTTTGTATTTTTGATGTTTTAGGAAGATCATAAGAATATACATGAATCTGATCTGATGCAGGTATAGGAACGTGACCCCAGTGTGGTGTGATAGAATACTTCGATACAGGTAGGACAAACTAACCTTAGGAATATGCCAAGTAGTACTAGGGTGGAACATGATACGAGCACAAGATCAAGCTATGGTATGGGTGCGAACAGATGGTGGAAGGATAGATGGAATGTAATGGATAAGTGAGTGTGTAAAATAAGCCATGAAGATCTTGGTGGATGGAGGGTGCTTTATTTATGCTTGGTGCTTGTTTGCCAAGTTTTCACCAAGGTACTTGTCCAAAGCACCACCGAAGTGGTTTTCACTAGAGGACAATTTTTTTCTTTACTGTTTTTAATCCTTTTTCTAATTTTTTTAGATTTTTGTTTTTATTTTTATTTTTTGTTTGCCACCAAGATGCCTATTTACTAGGTTTTCACCAGGGTGACCTTTTTTTCAAGACATTTTCTGATTTTTTCTTTGTACTTTTTGGTTTTATACCTTGCAAGTTTTTAGGCATAAAACTTTTTGAGATGACAGTTGTTCATGGGCTCCTATAGGGGTTCACCTTTTAGTGTCAATAAATGGTATGCCCCTGATTTATAGTTTTTCATGATGAAAAATGGTCCCAGCCAGTTGGGTTCAAATTTTCCTTTTCTTTCTGGGTTTGGCACATTCTTCTGGTTCTCCTTTAACACTAGTTTTCCAACTTGGAAGGTTCATCTCCTAATTTTATTGTTGTAGCTACGCTTTAGGAAATTCTGATAGACCTATAGATTGTTGAGGGCATCCATGCATCGTTCATATAATAACTCCAACTCATTTAACCTTGAAACCCGATATTCCTCATCTATAATGAGGTTTTCTAGTGATATCCTTAATGATGGGAGCTCAATCTCAATTGGGAGGATGGCTTATGATCCATAGACTAGGGAGAATGGGGGGGTGCCTTTTGGCATGTGCATGTTGGTTTGGTAGGCCCATAAGGTAGGATTTAGTTGTGGATGCAGTCACGACTAGAGTCACTGACTATTTTGTTAAGGATTTTCAAGATAGTTTTATTTGTGGCTTTTGCTTGTCCATTGCCTTGCGGTAATACAGAGTGGAAAAGCGATGTTGGATATTGAATTTTTGGAAAAGGTCATGCACATCTTGATTCTTGAAAGGTCTCCCATTATCAGAGATAATAGATTGAGGGACACCATATCGGAAAATGAGATAGTTCAGGATGAACTTTGATATCTGCTTTCCAGTTCTATAGGTCATTGGGATGGCTTTGTACCACTTTGTAAAGTACTATGTGGTGGTGATGATGAATTTGTGGTCATTAGATGAGGTGGGTGTGATTTTTCCGATGAGATCGAGCCCCCACTATGAAAAGGGCCAAGGTGTAACAATAGGATGAAGCTCTTGAGCTGGTGCATGAATAAGATCTCCATGTCGTTGGCACTATAAACACTTTGTAACAAAGTCATGTGCCTCTCTTTCCATTCTTGGCCAATAGTACCCAGTCCTCAGCAATTTCTTAGCCAAAGTTATACCACTTGAGTGTGAACTGCAAATTCCATTGTGTACCTTAGTTAAAGTAGTCGGGGCTTCCCTTAATGTTTAGGCAGTGCAACAAGGTTACTTCAATGCTCCTATGATAAAGGGTTTATCCTAGGATGAAAAAATGTAAGGACCTTCTGAAAAAGGCTCATTTAAGGTTTGGGGTTATGTTAGTTGGGAGGACTCCTATTCTCAACTAGGTGTAGATGTCATGATAATAGGGATCACTGGGACCAACAATTTTGCACATGAATTCAGAATTTGGTACCTCGAATGCTGGTACGAGAAGCTGCTTTACCAGAAACTCTTGTTTTGGAACATTGTTTGGGATTTCCAAGAGTGATCCAATTGTGGCCATAACATCTGTTACTCTGATATTTTCTCTAGGTAGCTATTCAAAGGTGACATCAATGAAGAATTTTTTGAGGCTCTCTACTAATTTCTTGTATGGAGCTAGCTTGTCGTCCTTTGTTTGGTACTCACCATTGACTTGGTTGATGATAAGTTGTGAATCTCCATAGACTTTGAGAGAAATAATCTACCATTGTACTACAATCCTTAAGCCTATAATGAGAGCTTCATATTCTGCTATGTTGTTCATGCATGGAAAAGATAGTTTGTAGGATTTAGGTATGCAATCTCCCTAGGGAGTCATGAAGAAGATTTTGACGCCTGACTTGTGTTTTGTGTATGACCCATCGAAATGCATCTTCCAATGGTTTGCTACACTTATGTTAAAAAATGACTCATCCAAAAATTATGAGATAAGTGGGTTGTCGACATAAATTGGAGCCTTTGCTAGTTGGTCTGCAATTGCTTGTCCTTTGATGGATTTGCGCTCTACATATTCAATATCATGTTCTATCAATATCATGACCCACTTAGCTACCCATCTAGTGAGGGTGGCCTTAGAGAGAAGATACTTTAGCAGATCTATGTTTGCAATCATGTTGATATGATGAGCCAACATGAAGTGTCTAAACTTTTGGGCTGCAAACACAACTGCGAAGCAAGCTTTTTCTATTGGTGTGTAGTTGAGCTCATGCCCTACCATTGTCCTACTGATGTAGTATATTTCTCTTTCTCTTCCATTTTCATCTTACTGATCTAGGAGTGCGCTGAGAGCTGTCGTTGTGGCTGATATGTATAGATTTAGTGGTTTTCTTGGAATTGGTGGCATTAGCACTAGTGGTGTAAGTAGATATTTCTTGATTTTACTAAATTCCTGGTCATACTTGTCATCCCACTTGTATGCTACTCCCTTGTGGAGTAGATAAGAATATGGGATCTTTTTATCTACCAGCTATGCTATGAATCTACGAATGGATTGGAGCCTTCCTTGTAGGCCTCTCAGCTGCTTTAGTGTTCTAGGGGCTTCCATTTCAAGGATCACCTTTACTTTGGTAGGATCTACCTTGATTCCTCTCATTAATACTATATACCCTAGGAGCTTCCCAGATTGCACTCCGAAGACACATTTCTTGGGGTTAAGTCTAACCTTGTATTTTTCTAGTCTATCAAAAATGGCACTTAGAGCTACTATGTGGTCCTACCTTTTCCTTGACTTGGCCAATATATCATCCACATAATCTTCCACAGTCTTGTGAATCATGTCATTAAAAATTAGTGTCATGGCCCTTTGATATGTTTCTCCAGAATTTTTTATCCCAAATGGCATCATGTTCCAATAGTAGGTGCCCCATGGACATGTAAATGTTGTCTTGTGCTGGTCTTCTTTTGCTATCATAATCTGGTTGTACCCTAAGAAGCCATCCATCAATGATAGCATCTCATTTCCGGTCATCATAACTACTATCATATCAATGTTGGGTAGTAGAAATTCATCCTTAGGACACGCTTTATTTAGGTCTCTAAAATTAGTGCAGGTACAGATGCCCCCATTCGACTTTGAAATAGGTACTAGGTTGGACACCCATTCAGGATAGTCAATCGGTCGTATGAATCCTACATCCAAGAGCTTCTGTAGTTCCACTTTGACTAAAAAATCTATTTGGGGGTGCATCTTTCTCAAATTTTGTCTCACTGGCTTTGCCCCTAGGTAAACGGCTAAATGGTGAACCACAAATTCCGGATCGAGACCCGACATGTCGACATAGGTCCATGCAAAGTTCATCTTTTTTCTCTTAGGAATTTTTCTAAGAGTTCTTGTTCTTTTGATAGAAATGACTCAGTGTAGAAAGTGATGTGTGGTAGCTCTTTCATGCCCAGGTTGACAGGATTGCACTATTCTACTAAGACTGTTGATTTCTCTTGATGAAGCGCAATATGGGGAGATTGAATCCTTCATCCTCTGACACCTTAGATAGGTTTTTACTATTGGATACGTCCTTTATGTTTACTATTTTATAATTAGAGAGTGCCACAATGTGGTTTTCACTCAATAAGGCTGAGCATATTCTCATTCTTTTTCTTTTGTGACTGAAGGACTCAATCATCTCCCCGTAATATGCTTGTGTGTTCAGTGTGATGTCAAATCTCACCTTATGATCTCCACCTGGTACTATATCCTGTAATCCCAATAATTTTGAGAGTGACTCATTGTTTTTTAATGTGTCTAGAACCGGTGGTCCTCGTTGTTCATAATCGATGAGTTGTGGGTAGACTAGGTTTATCTTGTGAGGTTAGTGGTCTAACTCGAAAGACAATGCACTAATCATGAGTAAGGAGGAGTATTCAAAATTTTTGGGTAGAACTGCTATGGTATCCTCATCATCACAACTACTATAGACATCAGTCATATCAAAGGTGAAGTTATCTAATGGAAGACCTATTGATACAAGTAATTGAGGGGTGGTTGTTGATAACTGAGGGGGAGACATGACTGCTCTAATAGGGTTACCTCTGCCATGTATGGTTATACTCGGAGGGGTAAATCCAAGGCCAAGATTTCTCATTCATCTTTCTACAATTATGGGCTCTAGTCGTCCATCGTTGTTCCTTCCAAAGCTTTCATTTCTATTGTAGCCCATACCAAGCATCATTTGCAATCCTCTGCTAGCTTAATACATGGGTAGGGTGGGTAAGGTCCTTTCATCTTGGTATAGTGAGCTTAAAATGTCTCTTTTGTCCACATTTTCATGACTTAGATCCCCCTAATAGTGGAATCTAAAGGGGTCTTCCCTAAAAGTGTGGACAGGTGTTTCATCTGGTTGAGGTCATCCATGTGACCTAGGAGATTGAGGTAACTCTCCTACAACAAAATCATTCTTCTTCATTATGTAATCTCCACACCTATTGTCTTGGATCATGATATTGATGTCGAATATGTCAGGGATGGAGGGTGTCTTTGTCACAGAAGTGGAGGCAAGGTTAGATGGATCTATATACGGAGTGGAGGGGCCTTCATCATTCTTTGGAACTTAGGGAACTTTATAGAGCTTGGATTCCAAGTTTCTACAATAGACGAACAGCTCAAGATCACCATGTATTGGACCTCCTCATTTTGGTATGAAAATTTGACACATTGGTGGAATGTTGAAGGGACCGCCTTCATTCCATGGATCCATGGGCATCCTAGGAGGATGTTGTAGGGAAAATCAAGGTCAAGGACCATACATGTGCTTTCCACAGTAGTTGGCCCTACTTGGATTGGGATCTTGATAATGCCTTGAGACACTGCTTCCTAGTCATCATATGCTCTAATGGTAATGCCTTTTTTTTGTCAATGGAGTCTTCTAAGATTCCCAAGTTCTTTATAAGTTTAAGAAAAAAATATTGAGGGTCGTGCCTCCATCCACCAAGACCCTTTTGACCTTTTTCTTGTGAACCATGACTGGAAGGTGAAGTGCACGGTTGTGAGATGGCTGGGAGGGGAATTCTTGATCAGAAAAGGTGAGGAGATTTGGGGTGACGATGTTACCAACCATGGCCTGGAATTGTTTCATATCAAGGTTAGCAAAGATAGTGGACATAGCTAATGCTTCATCAAGGATTTTCCTATGGGTGGTAGAAATTTTCAGTAGCTCCATGATAGAGATCTGAGCAGGGGTTCTTTTTAGCTGGTCAATGACGTTATAATCATAGGGAACAAATTTTTGATTTGAGATGGGGTTCTTAGATGGATATGATGCCCCTACAATAGTAAGCTTGCCTCCAAATGTGGTGATTCCACAATCAGCATTGGCTCCTTTGATGCTAATGACAATGACCATTTCATCTATGCATGTGACGATGTCTTCATACATAAGGTTTGCACTAGCATACTTTTGTTTCCCTTTATTGTTCCCTTGGTTATTTCCTTAATTGTTCCCCTGATTATGATTAGGCATCGAGTTCATGTTTATTTTGAGATCTTGATTGCCAGCAGGTTGCTTGACATTTATGATTTTGTCCTCAATAAGATCTTGGATGATGTTTTTCAATCTCTTGCAATTTGCGGTTGTATGCCCTTTGATTTTATGAAAATCGCAAAGGATATTTTCATTGTACCATGGTGGTTTTTTCATGGGTTCTCCATATTGCTCAGAGGTGGAAATTTTGATAAGGTTCTCTTTAACCAAATTCTTCATTATAGATTTGATTGGCTCCCCAAGGGTCGTGAACTTCCACTTGGGGGATACTTGTTTCGGGGAGGTGGTCCTCCTTGATTGTTTGGAGGCAGTTGTGGTTGTGCTACCATATTGGGTTGCACATTGTTGAGGTTTTGATTTTGTGGTTGATGATGGGTTTGAATATTTTGCTTGGGAGCACTTATGACAACCTTGGCATCGACCACTTCATCGCTTGCGACATTTCTATTCCTTGACCATGTGCGAGGTTTATCATTATAACTCATGGATGGGCGCTTATCCTATTGTGTAGGAAACATAGATACGCCCCCTCATGTAGTAAGGGCTCTTTTGATGTTGAGCGCCTTTGGGATCAATTGATCATATGTTGTAATTCATTGCATTTTTAGATAGAACGCCAAGTTTTCATCTAGATTGGCTATGATAGTGTAAACTTTCTCTTCTAGCATGGTCCACTTGCTCCAGTCAGAATTGGATCACCATCTTTGCAAGAAGGAGGTGAATAGATCTCGTTTTCCTTGTTTGAGTGCTAATAATTTCTCCAGACTAACATCCATACCCATGTTGAATGCATAGTTTTTGAGGGATGTGTCCACAATTTTCTAGAATGTTTTGATGCCTGTGGGTAGATGAGAGAACCATTCCATGGTGGAACTAGTCAAACTCTGAGGAAATAGTCGCATTAGATACATGTCATTGTATGCAACCTCCATGCAATGCACTTGAAATTCCCTGATGTGATTTTTAGGGTTTCCCATCCCATTATATTTATTGAATTTGGGGATTTCAAATCCCTTCTGGAATGATACCATTCTAAGACTATTGTCAAAGGGATAGGTGCACAAATTGCCTAGCATTCTAGTTGTTTTTCCTGACTGAAGGTCTAGCACCTATTGTGAGAGAAGTTTGATCTGTCCTGCAACATCCTTTCATAGACTAGGAGGTGGGATGAAGTTTTTTTGAGGCATTTGCGGTGTTTGATTGACAGGTGGGGTATTGATGGGGGTTTTTTGCAAGCTTTAATGTGCCTTTAAGGCCTATCGATATGCCTGCATTTGTACCAACAACGCTTGTTCTTGGACCTATTATTGTTGTTCCAACAAATCTTGTTGTTAGTTATGTTGTTGTTGTTCCCACAAAGCTTTTTGTTGGTGTAGCTTTTGTTGCACCAACAAAGCTTATTGTTGGTCTACTTGATGTTGCACCAACAAAGATTGTTGTTTAGCTTGTTATTGTGCCTAAAAATATTGCAGGGCTTGTTGGTATGCTTATTGATGGATTGCTTGTAGTTGTGTGTGGTACTATTCTTGTGCCTATTGAGCCTGGTGCTAGGCTTGAGCTTGAGTGTGTGCGTTTTGGGTTCCTTATGTTGCTTACATAGCTTGTGCAGCTTGTTGGCTGGCTAATTGTGCTTGTGCTTGTTGAGTAGCCAACTCTGTAGCTTTTTGGTTTTGTTGGAGTACCCTTTGATGGTTGGCTTGTTGAACTGCTTGAATCCTAGTGATGAATGAGTTTGTCATATTGAATTTTGGTGGTACCGATGGCGGATTGGGGATGGCGTTGACCATTGTGATGATGAGAATGGTTGTGTTGGTGATCGGGGTTTGAGTTGTGGATGGTGTGATTGAGATGCTTGGTCCTTGGGAAACCATGATTTGAGAGATTTGAGGATTGGTGGATGTGTTGAACATTGGGGTAGCTTGGATGGTTGTCATCTTTTGTTGCGATACTGATGGAAAAATGAGGGGGTATGATGTGTTTCTTAGATTGCTTTGGTTTGGTAGGTTGGTGATGGGTAGGGGGGAAGACCTAACCCAAAAGATGATACATATGTATGTGGTAATGGAGGGAATGGCAGTGTGTTTCCTTGGAAAATTGATGACGAGGAAGGATCAATGACTCCCCCTGTCTCAAATAACCCACCCTCTCCTTAAAAAATCATGGGGAGAGAAGTTTGTATATTCAGCGGACAGATTGGCATTGCATGAAATGAGGATGAGTTCGCATGATTATGGAGAGTAAGAAGAACATACAAGTGTAATGAATTAAATGTGACAGAGTGATCTAGTGTGATGTTTGTATTTATTTCTTTGTTGTTTACAAGGTGATGCTTTTGGATTTTGCAAAGCATGGCAGGTATGTGTAGGATCATGATGGGCCAAAAAGTGGTGATATCTAAGTGATATGATGGCCCATGTGGTTGATGACCTTTTTTTTACCAAAAATTGATGAAATGAAAAGGGTTTTTAAAGGAGATTCTCAGCTTTCCACCAATATAAATTATGCTTTACTTTGACTTTAATAAATAATTATTATTAATTTTCTAGTTGAATTACAACTAAAGTCCTGATTGATAGGCTGATTGAAAAAAATCTATAGCTTTCAAACAGTATCAAATTTTTTGAATCCAAAACATGCGTCACATTCTATGCTTCAAATACTATAGGATTAAAAAAAAAAAAATTGAATTTAATGAAATTTTGACCAAGTTAAGGTGGTCAGACATACGAGTTTTTATGTTTTATAAAAGTTGTAATAAAACATTCATAATTAATTATTTACTTGGAAAAAAATTACCAAAAAATATGCATCACATCGAGACATGAGTCCCCTAATTATATCTAAAATATTATAAAAAAATATTATCATTTTATTGTGGTTAGGGTGGTCAGACATACACCTACTTCTTAGTTTTTCCCTGAAATTTAAGTACTGCTGCATTGAAATTTCAAATTTTCACCAAATAGATTTTTTTTTTTTTAAAAAAAAACCTAATACCTTAGAAACTACATTCAATTTGCCACATATTCTAATCTTACATATTTTTGAAATAATATAGATAACTTATTCAAATTTTTACGTCAAGCTGCCTAACTCTAATTTTCTGAATTTTATTGCCACTTAAGGGCCTGTTTTTTCAATGATGGTCCTGCACATACCCTGGCGCTTCCCTTGTTAACAACTAGCAGGGTTGAAGCGATTGATGATGTGATTTGGGGAATATCTTGAGTTATGTTTGGGAGTGATACTGGGGGTATGCTCACAAGAGGCCTTTCCATATTGGTACTCATGTCAAAGTCGGAAGGGAGTTTGGCCCCTTCTTTCGTGAACACACATATATATAGAGAAGGATTAAGTTTCAACATGGCATTGACAATCCTATGATTCTTAGGATTCTGAACCATTTCAGCTAATTCCTCTTGCGTCATTCCCAAGTCATTGTTGGTGATTTCCTCTACATGACCCTCTTCTTGAGGGTTTTTTGATGGTAGAGAGGAGTTTTTTGGTGGATTGCTTGATCCTACTAGATTCTTCTTGGGAGCCATTTGACTTAGGTCACTTGAAGTTGATGTTTCCTTAGTGATTTCCATGTTCTTCTAGTATTGATATCTTGTTTGAACCATAAATTAGAGATCACTTGATCTTAATCTTAGGCACAAAAGACAAGAGCCAGGATAGGCTAAGGATCAAAAAGTGATGATGGGGATGAGATAAATGGAAGACAGATGATGTAGATGAATGAAACTCTTGAAGAAATTTTGGGGGAGATGCTAAAATTTTTAGGTCTTGAATTGATTTTGATTTAGGATAGTTTGACTAAGTGCATTAAGCCAAACAAGATGATAATGAACTTGTAAACCCTAGGAAGTTGTGTTATCCTAGAGGAAACTCGTACAAGAGGGTGATTTCACTAAGTCTATTAAGCCAAATGAAGTGATTATGAATTTGTAAACCTTAGGAAGTTGTGTTATCCTAGAGGTAAATTTTCTCAAGAGGGTTGATATTTTGACTAAGTGTATTAAGTCAGACAAGGTGATGTTGATTTTTCCTATAAGTTTAGCATGAATGATGTTTCAAAGTTTTCAAGAGTTTTTTGGTGAAATGGGATTTGATTTTTATTATTGAGAGATGGGTGAGAGTGATGATTTTGATCCTAGACTTGTCCTAGATAAAAATCCTTCTTATAGGACCTCAATTTTGAAGAACATGCCATACTTCCTAAGTGAGAAAAGAAAACCTTTGAAAAAGATTGGGATGTTGTTGACAATAAAACTCATACAAGTTATTGTTGTTCTTTGAAGCTTTCTTGTAGAATTTGTAAACAAATATTTCTTTTACTTTGAGAATTCTTTCAAGACGCTCCACACGAGCTTTTGGGCTGACCTTTTTGAGCCTTGGTTTTTAGATTTTGATTTTGTAGGAAATCATTTGAGAGAACACATGTGTGAGGTCCAATTGTCGTTATCTTTGTTTAATGAGTTCCTTTTATCATAGACAATTTCTTGATTAAAATTTCAAACCAAATGTCTATGCCTCAATTCCTTTTCATTCCACAAGGTCCCTTATGTGAAAATCAAGGTTTGAAGAGCATAGTTTCCTAAGTTAACTCTAGTGGAAACAAATGATATTTAAACCCACGCACTTAGGAACCTCTAAGGATGGAATCCCTAGGGCAAGCAAGACCACATGGATTCGTCAAGGGTATTTCTTTCCCCCAAAGGGTTTGAAATTTTGAAGCCTTTGTGAATGTCTATTTCCCAATGTTTTAGATTCAAGAAAAGTGTTTTGATTTTAATGATATGCACATCCCTAGGCTGAAAAGACAATATTTGTTGGGTTCCCACTTGGATGAATCTAGCTATGCATATTTAGTGTGGATGATTGGATGCTTGACCTCACAGTCTCCCCCTTACAGTGCACTCACTTCTCGGGTCAATCAAGCATCAGTACCCATGAATCTCCCATGGAATAATTTTCATCTCTACAATAGAAATGAATGTATACATGGGGCGACTTCAAAGGACATGACCTTTTGCACCAACAAATAGTTAAGTATTTTGGCCTTTGCTATACAAGGGGTTTTAATTCAGACTTTTTGTTTGTGGAGGTTGACCCATGTGGCAAGAGACCATTGTTTACCTTCTCGTCGAAGCCAACTGCATGATACTGGCCTTTGTTCCAGTACCCACTTTTATATCTCGGCTGGAAATACACTTGGATTTAGTGTGTTATTGGTTGGTTCATTCCCTTGGGTGAGTACTTTTTCCCACAAGGCAAGCCCTCTAAGATAAACAAAAGAAAGCAAGCATATTTGTAGTTCGATCAGCCTTCATTTAGAAACAAAGGGAGAACACACACAACATGTTCCACTCACACTCGCAAGATGTTTTGTTCAATTTTAATCCCAAAATAAAATGTGGAGGCAATTAATTTACTCAACTTAAGATCACCGAAAGGGCTTTTGATTCTCAAGATCATCATGAGGTGCACGAGAAGTGCATACATCATTTTGATGGTATTACTTTGAGTAATGAATTACAAAACAAAAAAAACACTTGTTCATTTTAAGCCCTCAAAAACAAAAGTGAATTCTTTTTATAGCACCAAATTAAATGTGGGATTTTCCTTCTTCAATTGTTAATCCTTCAACCAAATCTAGTCAGTTGTTCTAAAGTTATTTTTAAGCCCTTTGTTTGCAAAATTTGAAAGAAAATTTGTATTGTTCTTTTTAAAGCCCAAAAGGAAATTTAGTGTTTCCTAAAGCATGAAAGATAACAAATTTTTTAAGTGAGATTGAAAATTCTCTAAGAGTGTTAAACAACACTAAAGTGTTTAAAAACACTTGGTATAAGATGATAATGATGTCATAATGTAACCTTCGAATTTTCTTTTCTCCTTCCCCTAACCTGCAAAAGGATTAAAAACAAAAGATATAGAGACAACAAATAGGTTAATAGCTCAAAAAGATGAAAGCAAAAAGGCACATGTCAAAAAAATTAAATTTGAACTTTTTACTATCACCCAACGGTGGAGTTAGCAAATGTGACAGAGTTTAGAAACTCTAGTGGTGCAATATAGCATCGCTAGCTACTGAGAGTGATGTTCTATAGCAGGATAGAGAGCACAATGGCGGCACTATTTGGCCCAATGACGTAGTTTAGAATTTAAAACCCACTATTCAGTTTGGAAATTTGAATTTTGTGTGTGGGAAGACTCCAGCGACGGAGTTTGGAGTTTGGAGCAGTACAATATAGTGCCACTGAAAATCTATTGTCGATGTATGGCACTGCTGGACTGATAGTGGTATAGTTTCCTATAGACACAAAAGTTAACAAAAAACCACATAATTTAAAAAAAAATGTGTTGAAATCTTTGATTCTGCCCTCCTTCTAGCGCCAAAATGTGAACCTTGATCCTACACCTGCACAAACATGGCAAACAAACACATTATTAGATTGAAATGCAAGTTAAGACAAGGATTCCCTATGAAATCCATTTTCAATGCTCAAATAGGAAAGGAAATGAAGAAATGAACAAAGAAAGCAATGAAATCCTATTATAAGATGAAAACTCTTGATCCCATGGGGGAATTGGTGCCAATTATGTGTAGAAATTGGCCCTTTCCCAACTCCTTTGCAAGCTTTATGATGGTTGATCCACTTGATGGTGAAGAACAAAGTGAGTCCTTGCTAAAATCTGCAATAGACTAGCTATGGTGATAAAAAATGCTCAAGAAGATTAATAGAATTGCTCTCAATTGAAGATAATAACTTTGCATTCAAATTGTGGATGATGAATGAGAGGAAGAGTCTCTCATTTATAGATTTCCAAATTTGAAGAGTGAGCAAGATTGAGCAATGTGGGATCATTCAACATCCAATGGCCAAGTGCCACTTGTCAAGATGTGAATGGGTGAAGGATGTGCAAGTTTTGGTGATTATGCACAATAAATGATATTAGGTGGTATTTCAAATTTAAGAAATGGCATGTGAGAGGGAAAAAAGAATGAAATAAATGCCACTTGACTCAATGCACAAGGGCATGTAAGAGGAGTGAATTCTTTGTTGGAAGGACAAATCCACTTGGATTTGAATTCAAATTCCTCTTTTATTCCATGTTGAGAGAAAATAGGCAATTTAATAAATCAAAGTAATTGATTTATTGTGCAAGTTTCATTCTCTAGAGAATGTGACATGTTTTAAGATTAAATTAATCATGGGTTAATTAATTTAATGAGGAATCAAGAGATGTGACAATTTAGACTTAAATTTATGAATTGATTAAAATCAGAAATTGAGAGGAAGGGTTTATTTAAATAAATATTTTGATTTATTTAACTAAAGGGGGTAATGTTAGATTAAATCAAATAAGTTTTAATTTATTAAATTTAATAAGAAAACTTTAGAGACTTAATTTAAATAAAATGAATTATTTAAATGAACAGAGATAGAGGATTAATTAAATTGATTAATTTAATCAGTAGAGGAGAAAGACCTAATTAAATAAATAATGATTTATTTAATTAAGGGATGAAAGGTGATGATAATTTGAGAGTATGATTCAAGAAGAAATGATGTTAGTAATCAGGATCAAGTGTGTCGGTTAATTTTCCATGTCTACAATATGCTCTCAAAAGTTGGAGGATGATGTTGTATTTATAGGATTTCCAAGGCATTTTGTGATGTAGCTAGATTCAATGGTCAAGATTATGATTTAGGGAGATGGACGGTAGAAAGTGAGGAAGTTGGAGGGAATGATGGAGGTTGTCCCTTTTAAAAGAGAACTTTGCCAAGTGTTGAATGAATCAAATTGAAGGAGAAGCCATGTGTCTCCAATCTTGTTAGGAGTTTGTTGATGGAAATTCTTATTTAGAAAATAGAAATAATTAAAATCATGAGACACATGTTGAGGTGGCAGATGAGGTGGAAGGAGGTTACAGAGTTATGTATGAATGTGACAAAATTGAATTAAAAATTCAATTTTAATGGGAGAGACATAATCAAATAAAATAAATTAGTTAGAATTGTTTATTTAATTAAATCAAGAAGAAAATGATTTTAGATAGGAATAATTAATAGATTAACTATATAAATATTTTTTTTCAATTTATTTATAAGTAGAGTAATTAGGATTTAATTAAATAAATAGTATTTAATTAATCGATTATCTTGACTGATTTTAGTTGTATACAAATATCAATCAGTTTGTGGAAACAAAGCATGAGTGTCATCAAATTGTCTCTAGATTTGTATACTTTAAATCATATGAACTTTCTTTTTTTTTTTAATTAGACTGCAGGAATCGGGTAGCATGACCCCCTATAAACTATAGTGCACCTGGTAAAAAACTTAACGTGACCAGCGACGTTGACGTGACACGCCCTCCGGTACCACGGGGGTGGGGGAGACTAGACCTCATGACCAACCTCCTACAACAGGAAAGATTTAGCCAGCTAAGCTAAGGCCCCAACCCCTAAATCATATGAACTTAATATATAGGTTATATTTGAGTTTTTCATCTTAATTTACCTGAGATTGTGTTGTTTTTTCATAGTTCTATTTCAAGAAAATAGTTAAATAACTTTGAGTAGATAATCATAATTTCAAGTGTGCAAGGTGGAGTTGTAAGAAGAATTTTGATGATAACAAGAGTAGATCTGTTAGTGCAAGGCATTAGCCTTTTAAATCCACTAGTTGAAGTCTATTTGTTGATGAGATTTTCTTTATGATTCCATATTTGACTCCATGGCCTAGAATTAGGCATTGATTTTAGATTCAACTATATATATTTTCAGAAGAAAATTATTAATTCAAAATCATTTTAATTTTTTTTGTTGGGTTATTTGTATCTACCATGTTCTCCATGTTATTTAATTAAATTCACCCATTGTTAGCCAATGTTGAGTGTTATTTCATGTTTCTTGGCATATTCTTGTGAGAGCATTATCTGTTAAGCAACACCCTGTTGAATGTGTGTATGAATATTTAGATGTTTCTAAAGGGTCACCCCCTAGGTCCTATAGAGCCTGAAGTGTAGAGGAAATATGTTCCAATCTCATTTCTTATTAGTTGGCCAAATCCTACACTAGGTGTGAGCATGAAGTGTGGCTTAATTCTAGGATTTAGTGGATCTATTGATTTGGGAACTAACAGATTGATGACTCTACTAGGGAGAAGTGAATTACTTTGTTAATTTTGTCCTAGAATCTCCAGTGCAAATTTGTTGAAGTCCATGTGGAAAGAGTCAAAAGGATAAATGACTGGTTCAGATGTTGAAGAAGTTCCAAATCTATAAATTGATGTGTAGCAGCCCAAATTCAAACAACTATGAATAGACTCTATGGGAAGAAATCAGAGAAATTATTTACATTGATGAAGATATCCTTGCTTCAAAAAAATTTCCTCTTGTTGAAGAGGTGGTGACTATGCTCTACAATTTATGCACATAAAGGGTTGTTGTTTGTTATTGTGACCTTAAAATTCTCTATTCAAAGTTGTTGTAGTTGGAGATGTGAAGTTACATTGTTCTTTGCATACTTACATTTGTTGGCTCTATCATATTGAATGTAATTTGTGTTCCATATACAAACATTTGTCAAGTATTTATAGATTTTCTATTATCGATGGTTATAATGAATTTGTATATCCTTGGGATATACATCCACCTACATTATCATGTGTTTAAAGCCCAGGTTACCACGATGTTAACAACTATTCTAGAGACACTTCATTTGGTCATGGTTGTGATTATGCATAATTAGTCATACCCGATTTGCATATATCTATGGATTACCAAAGGGAAATAACCATGTTGTTAGGAGCTTTAATATAGATTTCCAAGAAGCTTCAGAAAGTCTGATAGTCTTCAAAAAATTGATACCATAAAGTACATAAACTCAAGTGTGTACAAGCCTAGATTAAACCAAGAAAGGACAATTGTGTTGGAGAGGGAAGTTAAAAAGTTGAATAAAAGGGTGATGTCTCTACAAGCCTAGTTAAAAGATAACCATACTACATCTACTTGCCAAAATATTGCACCTTTTTTCAATTCTTTTGATCCATTGTATAATCAATTATACTTGTCATGGGTTGATTACAAGGTTCAAAGTATGCCAACTGATGAGCCTAGTTTTTGGTCCAAATTTGGGTAGAATCTATAGTTTATTTGCTGAAGTTGATATGGAATTTGATATTAGATGTTGATATTTTTATAGAATTTAACTCAAACCATAGACATTGGGTTTAATTCCATTTCTGCTAGTTTTAATGACATTAGCCTATTATGTGGACTATCTATATTAATTTTGCATGTGGTTAATGAATGTTCTTTAAGGTGGTTATAGATATGCAATTATTATGTGTACTAACATTGCCATGTAGACATACTTGAGGATACTAATTTGAGAAATACAACCGCCAATTGGTCATGCAAAGGATTCGTTTGAAGGTCAACTGAAGAATGATGATGGAGATTCCTCGTGTCAACCACATGTAACTGCCTTATATTGATGTTTCACAATGTTGAGCAGTCGCGGGAATTACTAAAACATTGATTCTGCAGTTGGAATTGCATGTCTGACCAAATTCCTTGCATGTGTAGCTGCCCTTCCATTCTTTTCTTTGCTTTCCCTAAATGGCATCCTCTCAGTTAGTGGGAGTTGACTGCCCTATTAGTTGGTAGCATAAATAAAGTTTGAATTCTCCTTCTTCGAGAGTTTGAATTTTACTGAGTTTTTGAGTTATTGATGTTGTATCTGAGAGTATACTAAGCATTTCTAGACATGCTACTGTTTTGTATTCACATTTCTTAATGAATAAGATGAAGTTTTGAGTTGAGAATTCGATTTTGCATTAGTTTTAGAGGATATTCATCCAAGGGGGCCCACTTGGTGAGTAATCCATCCTTTAGTTTAGTTAGATTAGTTTTTTTTTTTTTTTTAGTACTTAGTTTAGAATCTAGCACCAACTATTCCTGTAGCCACTAGAATTCCATTATGCGATTATTCCTGCAATCAAAGTAGATAGAGTAGTCTACTTTTTGTTGTTCTTATTTTCACTCATGTCATGCATATTCAACTTATTTTAATTTTTGAGAGATGTTCAACATTTACTTTGTTCCTTTCCATGCAATTTACTTTTAGTACTGAATATTTCTTAGCTATAGACTAAAGATGACTACTTTGAAGTTCCTAGTGCACATATTGTGCTGACCCATTTCAAGTTGATGTCCATGGGTTGAAAATTTAAATGTACATTCATGATGGTTAAAATGGCTATTTAGGTTAGATGTTCAATCTCTGAATCACGACTATAAAGGATTAGCTATTAAAATCATTGTAGGAGGTCGACATTTTTTGCGCCATTGTCAGGGATGGTGTCAAACTAGGGAGTTCTTTGAATCCATTGCTAGTTTTTTTCTGCTTTAGTATTTCTAGAGTTTTTTTTTAGTATTTAGAAGTTATGATCCACTATTCTTTCACCAATTCTTTGTGTGAGTTGGTTGACATTGAGTGATATCGCATGCATAGAAGAAGAAGAGATGCTTATGGGAGATTCCTTCCTAATAATCTAGAACCATTTCAACTAGTAGAAATTCCAAATCTGTCTAGAAAGAAAGAAGAAGAAGGGCCACACCCCTTTGCTAATACATTTCTTGACTTAACAAATTCTGGATTTTCCCTTGAAGATGAAAATCCAGTTGAATAACCCTTTACTTTGGAACTTCATCAATCAGGCATGGCTAATGCAAATGGAAACATGCCTAATAGGGAAAACCAACTAGCTTTTCATTTTCACATTTCTCAATAGAATGAAGTGGACAAACTCAAAAATATCCCTACTTCAATCCTTCCTAAGTTCTATGGACTTTTAATAGAATATTCTGATACATTCTTGTTTGAGTTTGATAAACTTTGTAGAAGTTATGACTCTACCACTGATTCCCATAGGCTTAATCTATTTCCTACCACTTTGAAAGAAGCTGCATTGAGATGGTTTATGAGCATTGGCAGAGATACTATGGATACTTGGGAGGACATGAAGATAAAGTTCCTTAAGAAATATAAAGATTATTGCAAGGGTAGTGATATGAGAAGAGGTGACATTTTCAGAATGTAGCAAAAGGAAGATGCAAGCCTGGAGGATTTCATTTCAAGGTTTCTATTTTTTTTGAAGAAATCTTCACACCATACACTCAATCAAGACTCATAGAATCTACATTGATGCCTTAAACTTGATGGAAGGAGGAGATGTCATTCAAGTTCCTTGGGAAGATATCAAGAAGATATGCTAGAATTATTCTAGAGCAGCTTCAAAGAAAGGGAGTGCTTACCAACCCTATATGGGTAAGTCATCCATCAGTGGAGTTTCAAGGATGGAGACTACTCACTTATTTGTAGATTTCAAGTAGGATATCATAAAAAATCTAGAAACTCAGTTGGATACACTTCAGGCCAAGAAGAAACATGAGGAGGTAGAGGCAATGCTGATAGAATATTGCCCTCATTGTAGACAAAAGAAGAACCTGACTATAGATGCAAGATGGTAGCTAACATTTATAGTAAGAAGATTCCACCTGAGTTCAAACCAATTCAGACTAAGGAAGATCAAGTCTACTTTGTTGCATAGAAAATTCCATGGGCTCCAAGACAAGGTATGCCACAAGATCCACTATCTTTTATTGGGCCATAATTTAATTCCTATTCATCTAGTAACTAGTGGCAGCCCCCATGTTCATCTAACTATGGATGATATCCACCATAGTCTTGGGGTAACCCTCCAAATTATTGGCCCAATTATCAAAATTCTTCACCTTAGCGGTAGCAACCTTAAGGGAATTGGCAACAGTTTCAAGGACCTTGGCAGCCACCTCCAGGAAACTGGCAACAAACATCCCAATGGAGAGGTGAACAATAATGGCCAAATCAAACAACCAATTACATGCAACCACCTTCTCAACCCCAATAACCTGCTATCATGCCTCCCTCTGCTAATACCAACCCAATTGCACCTAAATCGACTTAGTTACTAGCTCAACCCACACCTAACCCAAATCATAAACCACAAACGTAGCCTATATACTCTATTGATCCAAATCAATTTCCTGCATGTGTTGTGAGTTTAAGTAACATGTGTTTGCATTTAGAAACTAATTTACCAAATCCTTCCACACCCATCATCACTGAGATTCATGTGGAAGAAGAAGAACCTCTGGATGTTCCCATTCAGCTTGGTATACCTAAAAATCCTGAACTAGTTCTAGGCAAACAAACAACACAAGAATAGCCATTCCCCCAAAGATTGGAAGTTTCCAAACAAAAGGAAGACAAGCAGGACACCACTTTTGACATTATAGACCAATTCAAGCATATATGTGTCTAGATATCCCTATTCTAGGCCATAAAATATGTGCCTATATATGACAAAGCAATCAAAGAAGCATTCCTCAAGAATTTGAGCAGGAAAAAGAAAGACCCAACTACGATTCATGTAGTGGGATAGTTGGCTAACATCATGCTTGGAAAAGTAACTATCCCCAAGTACAATGATCTAGGTAGTCCTGTGATTGAAGTTATTATAAATGGGATACACATAAAGAATGCTTTGATTGACTTGGGTGCAACAATAAATGTGATGATTAAAGACATCCTGCAATAACTAAACATTCTAAGTATGAGATCCACTCCTATCCTACAACTTCTTGATAGTTCCACTATTAAGCCCGATGGCATAATAGAGGACCTTGTGGTGATTCTAGATTCTTGGGAGTATCCGGATGAATTCATGATTCTTTCTCCTAAAGCTACACTAGGCAAGTATCCTATCATCCTTGGAAGGCCATGGTTAGCAATAAAAGACACTTATATTGGATGTTGGTTAGGTGACATGACCATTTCTGATGGTAGGAACACAAAAAAGCTTGTTATTTATCCTCCTGCTCAACCATCCCATGGTGAGGATAATCCTATATGGACGCACGTAGGTGAAGAGGCCGAGGAAGCTAACTTTGTGACACAACTTATGATGTTAGGTATAATCCCTTTCTTGCAGCTTGAAGATGAAGATGAAGTGCCATTTAATATAATTCAGAACCATTGTGAGATACAGGAGGTGTCACCATCTCATGTGTCTGGTTCTATTGATCCCATGAAGACACTTCTGTCTACTCTATCTGATCTTCCTACAACCACTATTTCTGCAAACAAACTTCCTACTATTGAAGTGAGCAACCCAAGATCTTCAATCTACAACACCAAATAACCTCCACAAGAAATATAAAGAAGCAACAATGGAAGATGCTATTCCACCAAACAAGAATTGTGATATGATACAATGATCAATATGTTGTGTAATAGAATACAATGCAAAATAGCTAGAGATGCTTTGCTTATAAAGGAAGGAAGAGAGATAGGGTTAGAAAATATCATGATAAGTGTCTTAATCCTATCACATGAGACAACTAACTCATAACTACCTAGGAAAGTGTAAATTCTAGATAAGACAACTAATATCCTAAGTAAAATTAACATGTGAACTAAGTCCCCTAAGTCCCTAGTAAATGAATAAACTAGGTACAATACTTATTCACACCAACACCCCCCCTTAAGTGCAACTTAGGGAGGAATAAACCAATGTAAAATATGGTTCCTGACAACAAGGCCTGATGAGGTACCCATGTACAAAACAAAAAACTCTCACAAGTGGAGAAAAGGAGAAAAACCTTGTGGGAGAAAACTCCTCTCCAAAAGAGAGAAAAGGTTGCAAAGAAAAAATAAAAACTAAAGAAGGACGGACTCCTCAAGACCCCCCAAGGACAACTCATTTTACCCCAAGCATTGATCACAACTAAAGATAACAAGGTGATTCCAACGCTTTAGTGAAGATGTCTACAACATATTGATCTATGGGCAGATACTCCAAGCTAAGAATACCATCCTGGATGGGCTACCTAATGAAGTGCATATGGATCTCAATATGATTAGTACGTTGATCTTCCACTAGGTTGTGAGAGATATGAATGGAACTCTGTTTGTCACACCAAAGAGTAGTGGGTTGAGTGGAAGGGAATCCAAACTCATTCATCAACTAATGAAGCCACAAAACCTTATGACTAGCGTAAATTTTCACCTCGATACTTAGCCTCTATCAATGATAATGCAATAGAAGTCTGCTTCTTGCATGACCATGCAATCAGAAAAAAACCAAGGCAAAATACAAAGCCAAAAGAAGACTTATGATCATTGACATCACCAGCCCAATCTGAGTCAATGAAGCCCAGAATCTGAGATGCACTTGAAGTGTAATGAATTTTGAAATGAGTAGTGCCTTGAATGTATCTCAAGATACATTTGGCAACCTTCCAATGAATCTCATGAGGCTCCTGTGAGAAGTGAGAGACAAGTCCAACTACAAATTAAATATCATGATGACTATGTGTTAAGTACAAAAGACTGCCAACCAACTATTGATACAAGGTAGGATCAAGTATAGGAGTAGTGCAACTAGTAGACAATACAAAACCTAACTGGAATGGAGTAGGGGCAGGCTTGCAATTAGCCATGCCAAATCTCTGAAGAAAATCAAGAGCATACTTCCACTGGAAAATGAAGATCCCCTCAAAATTTTGATGAACCTAAAGACCAAGGTTAGTCATATCAAACTGCTCCATCAATGATCGTTGTGTACTTTGAATCATGGAACCAGAACTCCCTATGAGAATCAAGTCATCCACATAGAGCACAAGTATGAGTAGATACTCTCCATGTCTCTGAGTATAAACTATGGGATCATAATGGAAATGACTATAGTCAAAAGAAAGCAAGAAACTATCCATCTTCTCATACCAACCCCGAGGGGCCTATTTGAGACCATACAATGAATGTTGAAGCCTGTAAACAAGTGAAGAATCCTTTAAAAAACCTAGAGGCTACTCCATATAGATCTCCTCATGAAGATTCCCATGCAAGAAAGCACTCTTCACATCCATCTAATACACTGACCATCCCCGTGATGCATCTATAGCAAGGACAAGGTGAATAGAATCCATCTTGGAAATAGGAGCAAAGGTCTTAGAATAGTCAATTCCTTCAACCTGAGAAAACCATTTGCAACAAGACAAGTCTTGTACTTGTCAATGGAACCATCTGTTGGATACTTGGTATGATACACCCACTTGCACCAAACCACAGTAATACATTTTGAGTCAAATTCTGACGAAAGGTCGTCGGAATTTCAATGAACTTTTGTCATAATTTTTTCGTCGATTTTTCGATGAAATTTAAAACATCGAAATTCTAACCCAGCCGATGATGTTGGGTTGGAATTTTGACATTTCAAATTTTATCGGAAAATCAATGAAATAATTCCAACAAAAGGTCATCTAAATTCCGACGAACTTTCGTCAAAATTTGAGTCAAAATGTATCAGTGCCAAATTTCTTCCCTTAGGAAGAGGCACAAGATCCCAAGTATGATTCTTCATCAAAAAAGAATACTTGTCAGCCATAGCACTATCCCACTCTAGAATACCTGAAGCATCTGAAAACTTCTGAGGATCATCTAAAACTGCATGACTCAAGAGATTGATTCTTGAAGTCTGAGAATGAGTGCGGTGAGTGTCTCTAGGATCACCAACAAGAGGACCAACCTCCTTAAGAGTAACTCGAGCCCATCATGGCCTAGTGGGTGAATGGGGAGGAGGTGAATCAAGACCATCATCAAAATCTTCAAGTAGAAAAACATCATCAAATAAAGAAGATTAAGTAGGTTGTGATGAAGAAGAAGTCGAAGTAGGATCTGTCTAGATGAAGGACACAAAAAACTAAACATCACATTGGAAATGAACTGCTCATGTGTCAGGATCAAACAATCTATATGCCTTCACATCATCACAATAGTAACAAAGATGTACCACTGACTCTTCTTCTCCATGGATTTATGCTAACCATCTAGAATGAATGCCCAAGCCTCACTACCAAATACTCTAAAGAAGGATACATTAGGCTTGCGATGAGAGCAAGCCTCCTTAGGATTCATATTTTTCATAGCCTTGTGGAGCATACGGTTCTGAATATAGTTGGCACAATTGATAGCTTCGACCCAAAATGGTGGAGCCATGGACCTAGACTGAATCATGCAATTAGCCATTTCCTTGAGAGTCTTGTTCTTTCTTTCTACCACACCATTCTATTGAGGAGTGTAAGGAACTATGTGTTGATGAAGAATACCATGCTCACTGTAAAATCCTAAAATGCCTGAATGACATACTGCCCCCCATTATCTGTGTGTATTTGTCAAAGAGAAAAACATGACTGCTTCTCCACAAATGTTTTGAAGGTATTGAAGTTGGTGAGAACTTCACTCTTGAGCTTCAAAAAATAGACCCATGTCCGTCAATAAAAATCATCAATGAATGTGAGCACATACTTAGCCCCTGAAAAAGATGGAGTTGGGAATGGTATGAGATCACTATGGACCAACTCAAGGGGTGTGGTTGCACATGTAGCTTGACCCTTAGGAAAAGAGTCTTAATGTTTCTTTCCAAGAACAGAACCTTGGAAAACACCATCCGTGCAAGTGATCTTTGGAAGACCAGCCACTAAGTTATGTGCTTGCATTTGCTAAAGATATCTATAGTTTAAGTGCCCAAATCTTTCATGCCAAAGTTTTCTCATTGAATCAACATGAGCAATAACACAAGAACCCAATGAAGACTCAAAGCCATCAAATCTATACAAATGGTTCTCATGATCAACTATCCCTATATCAACAACCTTCTCAAGATCCTGCAACTATCTGATAGTCACATTCTATGGAGTAAACTCAACTGACTTCCCATCTCCAAAATGACAAATCTGATATATGGAAAGTAGATTCACTGAAATATTAGGAACAAGAAGAACATCCTCAATGCACCCATCTAGCATCTAAACAGAGCTTGTCCCCAAAACTTGAATTTGTGAAGAGTTCCCAACTACAATATGAGAAGTGGAAGTATGGACAATGGAATCAAGAAGATCATGTGAATTGGTCATGTGATGTGAAGCACCTGAATCTAGAATCCAACTGTCTGAAGATGAATGAATGGCTTGTGCTAAAAGAGCTTGTCCTTTGCCCATGGAAGAAGGCTTAGAAATTGAAATTTTGTTCTTCTTCATAGCTTCCTCCAAGGCCTCTAATCTCTTAAAACAATGAGTTGCATCATGCCCAATTTTTCCACAAAATGAACAAGGATCTCCTTTCTTTTTCTTGGACTTGGAAGAAGAATCTCTAGAGGTAGAAGAAGGAGATGAAGTGGACTCTTGATTTTTCTTTAGCTTCGGTTTAGAGGGAGTATCACTACTTGAAGATGATTTTATCTTGGGATTCTTCTTATTATTTTCTTTACCCTTGGATGATTGAGCCATTAGAGCATGATTCTTAGAATTAGGTAGGGCATCCAACTGAATTAACCTGGCCTCCTCCCTAGTAAGATTCTCACAAAATAACTCAAATGAAGGCATTTTGTAATATTTCCCTATGCCATCCATATTTGAATAGAAATTAGAAGAAAAAAATTGATAAGGGCCTCACAACTTAGAAAAAATCAAGAAGATACATTCATCATTAGATATATCCTGCACACATCCTTTCAATTGTGACAAAATCAACTTGAATTGTGAAAGGAAATCCTGAATTGAAGGGAATGCATATGGAGAGAGTGATTGTAGATTTGCTTGAAGTTGCAAGACTCTAAATTGATTTGTTTTACCATACAATTCTTCAAGTTTATCCCAAACATTCTTAGGTGTTTTACAATCCAAAATATGAAACAACAAATTATCAGATACATGTAAGCCAATGAGTTCTTTTGCTTCATCCATTTTACATCTATGGACAAATTTTTCATAATCCCTTGTGAATTCAGGTTGTTCTGCATCAAACATTGGCCATAGCCCCTTAGATTGTAACAATTGAGTCATTTTTAGCTTCAATGTATGATAGTTGTGTGGAGTGAGTTGTTCAATTTTCCTTAGATCTGCCATGAACACCAAAACAAAGAAGAAAATGTAGCACTTAAATTGTGCCTTTTACCCCCTAGAATGTAACAAAACTCAATTTGCAACCCCCCACCAAATTACAATAAAGAAATTTTGCAATTTGTACAAGTGACAAGCTCAAATCAACCGTTTATAACATATGGTGATTTTTACAATTTTCAGAAAAAATAGCTTACCAAAATTGAAAAAGAAGGTTACAAATAGATTTTTTGCAATTTTTTTGAGCATTTTCAAAAAAAAAATTCAAATTCTGACTTCGTACGCAAAAATTATGCCAATTACAAGCAATAAATGCACTTTCCTTCAAACATAAAATATGGTAAAATATGTTAAAATCTTTTAAAATCACTTGCACCACTACGAAGTTAATCAAACCATCTTTTCAATGATATCTTGTTTGCAGAAATCCGACACTGTGGCCAAAAGTTATGAATTTTTAAAAAATTCTAAATTTATTCTGTACACAAACGTGTTTTCTAACAAAAAAGTTTACTTCTGATTTTATTTTTGAAAAATATACTCACTGATTGTAGACAATAATGAAAACCCAGATATATTTTGATGCTAAGAATAAAACCTAGAAATCGATCTTTGATCCAACAAGCAGAAGATGAAAAAAATATTTTTTTAACCTCCAATCAGAAGAAAAAA
Source organism: Sequoiadendron giganteum (assembly GCA_007115665.2). NCBI lineage: Eukaryota > Viridiplantae > Streptophyta > Pinopsida > Cupressales > Cupressaceae > Sequoiadendron > Sequoiadendron giganteum. The sequence goes on from CM021108.1 coordinate 243,788,303, forward strand.
TGACGTGCGGTGTTTTCTGACAATAGTTTTCTTCACATCTTTGCAAGATATGGAAAATATAGAAGATACCCAGTTTAGACTTTGACCTTGGCTACAAAACCCATAAATCGTTTTTCCTGCAAATTAGTGAAAACTAGATTTATGAAGCAAAAATGGTGACAGCTCCAATAAAAATAGCTTGCAACAAACCCTTGTTTGCCAAAAATGCAAATTGTGACCAAATTGAGTGAAACAAAAGCTAAATCTGACTTTCTTGAGCCTCCTGGATGCAATGGGACAACCAAAAATACTATCACTATAGCCAAAAGTGCTACAATCACCAGATCTCACCAAAATGCATACATGCAATATAAGATACAAGCAATTCAAATCACAATAGAAATTGATGGAAACTCTCTAATAAAAAAATGGAAGGGGCTTACCAGATTCAAAGCTCTGATACCATGTTGAAGTGATCAACCCAAGATCTTCAATCTGCAACAACAAATAACCTCCACAAGCAAGAGAGAGAAGCAACAATAGAAGATGTTATTCCACCAAACAAGAATTGAAATATGATATAATGATCAATATGTTATGCAATAAAATACAATGCAAAATAGCTAAAGATGTCTTGCTTATAAAGGCAAGGATGAGAGATAAGGTTATACAAGATCATAACAAGTGTCTTAATCTGACAACTAACTCATAACTACCTAGGAAAGTGTAAATTCTAGATAAGACAACTAATACTTGTCTAGATAAAACAACTAATATCCTAAGTAAACTTAACATGTGAACTAAGTCCCCTAAGTCCCTAGTAAAGGAATAAAGTAGGTACAAGACTTATTCATACCAACACCTACAACCACTCTTCCTACAGCCACTCTTCTTGCAGAAAAACTTCATGTAGCAACAGGTATGTTCCACACAACGCTACCATATGAACTTAAGGTACCATGTATTAATGAAACAACTATGATAGAGTTAACTACACAAACACAAGTGTTTGAGGGAAAATATTTGAATATTAACAACAAACTATGAGAAAAAGAACAGTTGTCATTGGCAAATTTGTTGAAGGCCCACCAAAATGCATTTGCATGGGATTATCATGATATGAAAGGCCTAGACCCAATGATTTGCACCCATAGGATATATATCAAAGATGATTGTCAATAAATCGAGAAACCACAAAGAAGAATCAACCCTACATTGAGAGAAATTATCAAAATAGAGCTGCAAAAGTTGCTAGATGTAGGCTTTATCTATCCTATTTCAGATAGCTAGTGGGTGTCTCCATTGGTGATTGTGCCCAAGAAGGGAGGAAAATGGCGAGTCTATGTTGATTACATGGAACTCAATGCTACTACTAAGAAAGACCATTTTCCCTTTCCTTTTGTAGATCAAGTACTAGACTCACTTGTAGGAAAGCAATACTTCTCTTTCCTAGATGGCTTCAGTGGCTAAAATCATATCCAAATTGCACCTAAGGACCTGGAGAAAACAACCTTCACATGTCCATAGCGGACATCTTCCTATTCAATACTTCTCTTTGGTTTATGCAATGCACTTGCAACTTTTCAGAGAGCAGACATTAGCATATTTTCAGACATCTCTCTTCATTGCATGGAAATCTATATGGATGACTTTACCACCTATGGTGCTGATTTTGATGAAGTATTGGAGAATCTCAAGAAAGTCTTACAGAGATGTGAAAAGAAAAATCTCTCTTTAAATAGTGAGAAGTGCTTCATGATAATGCAGGAAGGTGTAGTTCTTGGCCACTACATTTCCACCCAAGGAATTCAGGTAGATCCTACAAAAATTGAGGTAATTACTAATCTGCCTACACCTGCAAAACAAAAGGATGTTAGGAGTTTCTTGGGACTTGCAGGATATTATAGGAATTTCATCAAAGACTTCAGTAAAATAGCAGCACCCTTGTATACTCTCTTAACCAAAGATGTTGAATCCTAGTGGACAAAAGATTGTGCCATAGCATTTTTTGACTTGAAGGAAGCTTTGTCTCATGCTCCTATACTTAAATGACCTAATTGGGAAATTTATTTTCACATCCATACTGATGCATCAGAATATGCTATAGTAGCAGTCTTAGGACAGAAAGAAGGATTAATTGAAAATACCATTTACTTTGTCAGCAAAAATTTGCAAGGAGCTGAATTAAATTATACAGTAACCGAAAAAGAAATGCTTGCAGTAATCTATACCTTGAAAAAATTTAGGCACTACATAACAAGCTACCAAATATTTGTGTAGACCAATCATGCATCCTTTATATATCTCATGAATAAACCCCTGATCTTAGGAAGGTTAGCCAGATGGTTATTGTTGATGCAAGAGTTTTACATAACCATTGTGGACAAACCAGGGAAAGCCAATGTTGTTGCAGATTTTCTTTTAGGACTAACCATATCAAAAGACAATCAAGCCATAGATGACTCCTTTCTTAATGAGCATCTATTCTCCATTAGTGTGAACACATCTTGGTATACTGACATAGCTAATTACCTTGTGACAGGGAGAGTTCCTCCCCACTTCTCTCCAACAGAGAGAAGAGTGCTCATTGAAAAATCCTTTAATTTTACATGGATTGTTGGATGATTGTTTTATACTGGACCAGATCATGTTATGAGAATATGTGTGAGGGAAGATGAGACATATGAAATTTTGAATTCATGTCATAATGAACCCTGTGGAGGGAATTTTGTAGCCAAAAAGACAACAATAAATATTTTGAACAAAAAATTCTATTGGCCTACACTCCACAAGGATGCAAGAATATATACAAGGAAATATGATAAGTGCCAAAGAATGGACCGACCAACCAAATTAGATGAGATTCCACTCTACCCCCAAGTAGTAGTCACTCCCTTTGACAAGTGGGGATTGGATTTTCTGGGAACCATTGATCCCCCATCAAATGGTAAGTCTTATATCTTGGTATGCATTGATTATGTAACTAAATAGATAGAAGTTAAGGCCATGAAGCATGTATGAGATAACAAGGCTGCAAAATTTCTTTATGAAGAAATTTTCACATGATAGGGAGTGCCAAGAGAAATAGTAATGGATCAAGGAGCTCATTTTACCTCAACACTTGTTACAACACTAGTAAATGAATATAACATAAGGCACAAAAAGTCTACTCCTTATCACCCTTGGGCCAATAGATAAGTTGAGGTGACCAACAAATAAATTGAAGCCATTCTAACCAAAATAGTGGCTATTCATAGAAAGGATTGGGAAAATAGATTCTTAGAAGCAGTTTGGGCCTATAGAACCACTTGGAAAACTACTATAGGCTTCACTCCATTTGAGCTATTGTATGGGAAGACACCTATGATTCCCATTGAACTCAAGCAAAAAAATCTTAGAACTGCAATAGACCTAGGGATGAATATTTTTGAGGCACAAAAAGAAAGAATCATGCATCTGAGTGTTTTAGATGAGATGAGGAAGACAACCTTGCACCACACTAAAGTCATGCAGAATCAAAGAATCAAATGTCATGAAAAATTTATCAAAGAGAAGAAATTTCAGCTAGGTGATTGGGCATTACTTTATGACTCACGATATCAAGACAATGCAAGAAAATTGCAAACAAGATGGCTAGGACCATATGAGGTTACTAAGGTATTTCCCAATGGAGTTGTTCATCTCACCACCATTGACCCTGTCAAATTCAAGTTACTAGTCAATGGTCATCATCTCAAGTTGTGTCACAAGCCAGATTCCAAAGAAGAGTTCCTACAACAATTCATCCAACCTGCAACACCTGAGCTTCCTATAGCCGAAGGAAGTGGACGTAGTGTCCCTCCTTCTAGATAATTAAGGTATGTACTTGTCATAATAAAGACTTCTAATTTTGTCAAATTCTATTTCTTCACCCATCTGCCCATCTGCCCATCCATATGACCTTTCTCTATCTTCCATCACTTCATTCCACCTCATATCGTTCCACTTCATCATTATTGATTTCTCATTTATTTCTTAAAAATGAAAATGATACTTTCTCCATGATCTTTGCAGTGTATCCTCCACAAATTCAGATATGTGCACATTAATTGCTCTCTTAATTAGCTTTTTAGTGTATTCATTTAATCATTGTATGATTAATATGGATGTTCACATAATTTTCATACCTCCTTATCAAATCACTACTTCCATCTCACATGTGTGGACACATGTCCAAATTTAGGTTGGGGGGGAAAGGAAAGATGTAGGTACATTGCCCACATATCAGTCCATGACTTGTCTGCATTAGAAAAATTAGTTCAGTTGATTCAAAATTTGAAATGAGGGATGACTTGCACCTATGGTGTGACACTAAATTTCTGCCACCATTTCTTTTCATCATAACTCCTTTTCATTACCACATCTTTTCCATTATTTCTCCATTATAATCTCGAATTGCAAAAGGTAAAAAAAAAGAGAAGAAAAATTTAGTCGACATTGATGCAGGACAATTTCAGCTAACAAGTGCTACAGAAAGGAATTTGTTTTCAGATAGGAATTATAGGAATGAAATTTTGTAGAGTGATAGTGATTGTAGAAAATGGGAGGTGAACTAATTCAAAATGAGTGTTCGGTTCATGATACCTTATTGCAGGATGTAGAGTGCCTACCAGAATTTAGAAACTGTGGGTGGTTGGACTACTTCCTAAAGCTAGATAGTTTTGATGAAGGCATTGCACTAGAGTTTGCCCAGACATCTTCAGAGGAAAAAGCCACAGTAAAAGGACTGGAAGTTGTGGCAACTAAAAAAAGAATTGCATAATTTACATGGTTACCTACTGACGGCAAGAATTACCCTATTTCTAGAGACACCAGGTTAGCAAGGGCTATATTCACAATACATGGTGACCATCCAATCAGTATAGAAAAATAGGGTGACAAAAGAACCTCTCTTCCCGAGACGTGGAAGTAGGCAACCATCCACATTATCAGGTACATCACTTATGAAGGTCAATTGTCAAACCTACATTCAGTTCATTTCAAACTTTTGAGTCACATAAGGCATGAGAGAAGGATGAATGTTCCTAACATATTATACAACCTTCTCTCCATCATGGTGGTTGAAACTCAAAAAGTTAGGGACAACTCTATCTCACACCATTGCCTCATTAAATTGTTCGTTGAAAAATCTTTGCATGATGTAGCACCGAAGATGACTTGGGATGAATTTGTAAATGTTAATCAATTTAGACCTAAGTAGCTACAATCTAGAGCTTCACCTCAACCACGTAGGTCTGGTAGGATATTAAGCATAGTGGAAGCCACCCCTGGTGCTTCAACCTCTAGTGTTAGCTCTATTATGAATCCTCCTGCAAAAAAAGGGACCATAGAAATTAGTTCCTTTGAAATAGGGCACTCTGAAAAAGAAAGTTCTTCATCAGAATCTAATGACGATGTTCCACTTAAAACCCTAGTAAGAACTAGGGAACAAAAGAAGTAGGCAAAGGTAGGAAAATGAAAAGCCAAAGCATAGCCTGTGGAAAGAGAGGTGCTAGGTCCTAAGAAGAGAAATGCTAACATTATTCATCCTACAGCCAAAGGAAAATGCGAGAACCCTCTTAAGAAATCAAAACCATTTATGTATATGCCTTCGAGAGAAAACCCTAAGCGTGGAAGGACATCACATAAGAGCACAAAAGCCCCAATGGGGTAGGAAAATGTCAAAGTAAAGGATGTATTCAAAGAGGCAGCAAAAGTGACCCTAGTGGATCTTGCTACCCTTGTAGAGGAAGTTGAAACTTGAGAGCATGAAGAAAATCTAGAGTTCTTGTAGAAAGACTAAGAATTAGATCAGGAGTTCCTGCAACAACTACAAGAACTAGAACAAAAGGACATGCAACAAGAAGTGGGGGAATAAATTGTACCTGCATAGCCTGAGCCATTAGGACAACCTAAATCTATGCAAATTGTACTATATGGGGTGTAACCATCGACAAAAATCATGGTAGGAATTCATAATCCTCCTGATTTTTTAGTACATACAACAATTTTGAATTTATGGAAAGAGATACAAAGGTGAGAAGAAGAATGAAAAAAGGAAAAGAAAAGATTGAAAAAGAAAATTCAAGAGAGGGATGAAATTATTGAAGGAAAGAATGAGGAGATTGCCTCACTAAAGGAGAGGGTGGGAAATATTGCAACCCTAGTGCCATAGATTTTAGAATGTAGAACCCCTCCAAGAGTTTATGCTCTGCACCTGAAGGAAACACATCTCTCTTTTGAGCTATCAAGACACATCTCAGGTTTGAATCCCTCAATTGAGACTCCCAGTGAATTTTTCAATGCTTATAGGATTGCCTCCCCTAAAATGAAGAATTTTTTATGTGAGTTTTATTTACATGATTTTGTTGTAATTCAAGACCAAGACTGGAACCTGATGCTATATGTTGGAGATATTCAACTAATAGAATTCATGTCTTAGGTGCAAAATGAGATTAGCTAGGGAGAGAAATATAATGCTTATAGGAAGAGGGAATCCAATATCCCTTCGGCCATTAGAGAAGAATCACGAAACCCCAAGGATATTTACAGAGAATGGAACATAATGCTTTTCAAGCCTAGTTATGGTAATATAATTATTCCTTTGATTGAGGCAGTCTATAGTGAATATGAGGTAAAGACAACAACAAAAAAGGACACCATGAAAGGATATCTATCATAGAGATGGAACACTTTGATTGATGAGCTAAAACAGGCTGAACCTCATTCCATCCAGAACTATCATGTAGCAATAAAGAGGATTGAAAGGTACATTCAAATTGGGAGAGAAAAGGGTCGAGAGTAGCTTCCCTTGACTTTTAAGCCACCTATCCTCTTGTGGCCTGTTCCAAATTTCAAATTCTACCGCTATCACATTGGTGAAGAAAAACAAGATGGAAAAGACTTAATAGATTGGGAGGATCTACTAGGACCCTGACTCATTCTTAGCAGACACTAATATTGGATAGTTATCAGTTTTAAATTTCGTAGCTTTGAACAAGTAGAAAAATAGTTCTTCCCCTATTGGAGGACCAACAAAATGTTAAGTTGGGGGGAGTGATGAGCCTAGTTTTTGGTCCAAATTTGGGTAGAATCTATAGTTTATTTGTTGAAATTGATATGGACTTTGATATTAAATATTGATATTTCTATAGAATTTCCCTAAAACCATAGACATTGGGTTTAATTCCATTTCTACCAGTTTTAATGGCGTTAACCTATTATGTGGACTATCTATATTAATTTTTCATGTAGTTAATGAATGATCTTTAAGGTGGTTATAGATGTGAAATTATTATGTGTACTAACATTTACATGCAGACTTACTTGAGGATAGGGTAAGTGCACCAAGATGGTTCCCAAAAAGGGGACTTAAGTGGCCACTTCTTTTCTAAAATCAGGAAATACTGACCTTGGACATGAAATTGAGGATAGTTACACTCAACATTTTGAGATGGAATAAAAACAAGGATTGAAGTGCTCTGAGACTACTTTCTAAACTACTAATTTATTTTTAAAATGGTTGAGATTAAGGGGTTCAAAAGAGGGACGTACACAAATTGGTGATGTTTTTGTCAAAAAAACATAACATAACAACTCTTGTACGACCCTCATATGGTGAACTTTTTTTAGTATTTTTAAAATTGCAATGGTCAAAAGTTAGCTAATAGTATATAGTTGATGCATGATTTTTTTGATAATTTTTTAATGAATATTTGATTTTTTTACTAATTTTCAAAGTGGACACTTCCTGAAAAATAGAATTTTGGCTGTGCTACCCCTACAAATTTTGGAAACTAACTCAAATTTTTTTAATTTATTTTTTAAAATTTTTAGAATGGAGTCTAGTTTCTAAAAATGTAATTTATTTGAAAATTCGAGGAATGGTTAATTTATAATGAAAAAAAAAAACCAAACATTGCTTTTTGGAAAAAAAGAGACATACAAACAAAAGAAATTATGGATGAAAGGCTTAACATTGTCACTAAGTGAGAAAAATTACATTGTTGGATAGCTAAGAGAGAACCCAACATTACCCATGTGTTTGATTTTTTCGATATTGAACCACATGCAATCCTGACGCTGAGCACAAACTCGATTATGTGAAATATGGTAGATTTTGTAAAAACATGTCTCTGGTCATTGGGAATTCCCTCCAAGCCTTTGGGTTGGTATTCCAAATAAAATACCAATCCTAAGTCTCGAAAATTCCCAAAGATATAACATGAGCGCGCTATAACACGCTCACGTTATATCTTGGTTTTAAAATGGTTTTTTGATTCTGCGGGAAACAAGTCAACTAAGACATAACATGAGCGTGTTATAATGTGCTCACATTATGTCCTTCTTTATGTTAAATTTCAGTCTATTGAATGTATGTTCATATACTTGTATGTTTCTATGTACATGTATTCTTGTATGTCATGTATGTATGCCTGTATGTATCAATGCATGCATATTGTATGTATGCCTATATGTATGTAAGAGTGTATCTACACATGTATGTATGTATGCTTGTATTGATGTAGGATTGTATGTACATATGTATTACGCTTGTATGTAAGTAAGTATGTATGTATTTCTGTATGTCTTTAGAGGGAGTGAGAATTTAGAGAGAGAGAGAGTCTGGAGAGAGGGAAAGGAGGTGGAAGTGAAATTTTAAGAGAGAGGGAGTGGGAGAGAATGGGTTGGAGTGAGAGGGACTTAGCTAGGTAGGGTGGGAGGGATAGAGGGAGGGAGAGAGAGAGAGGGTGGGTGGGAGAGAGAATTGAGAGAGGGAGAGAGAGAGAGGGGGGAGAGACAGAGAGACAAAGAGAAAGAGAGAGTTATGTATGTAGGGTGCCAAAGGGAGAGACTTGAGAGTGTGAGGGGGTGAGAGGGAGAGACTTGAGAGATAGGTAGTGAGAGGAAGTGCGAGAGAGAGGGAGTGGGAGAGAGAGGGAGTGTGAGTGAGAGACACAAGAGAGGGAGAGGGTGTGGGAGAGAGTGACTTGATAGAGGTAGAGAAAGAGGGGGGTGGAGTGAGAGGAACTTATCTAGGTAGGGTGGGAGGGATAGATAGAGAGAGGGGAGAGAGACAAAGAGAGAGTTACCTAGGTAGGTTGCCAGAGGGAGAGACCTAAGAGAGAGAGGGGTTGGGAGGGAGACACATGAGAGAGAGGAAGAGAGATGGAGTGGGAGAGAGTGGGAGAAAATGGGAGGGACATAGAGAGAGATGGATAGAGGGAGCGAGAGAGGGTGGTAGGGATGGATTGAATGAGAGGTACGTAGAAAGAGGGAGAGGGTAGATAGAGACAATTAGAGAGGGTAGGAGGGAGGGAGGGAGGGTGAGGTGAGATGTATAGATAGAGAGAACGTGATAGGGATTTAGGGTATAGGGTTGAGGGATTAGAGTGGAGGACCTATAGGGTTGATGGTTTCTAGGGTATTAGGGTTTACGGGTTGGGGGTTTAGGGAATAGGGTCGATGGTAGAGGGTATTGGGATGAGGGTATAGGGTATAAGGTTTAAGAGTTTAAGGTTGAAGGGTTTAGGGTTGAACGGTTTAGGGTTAAGGGTTTAGGGTTTAGGTTTGAGGGTATATGGTTGAAGGATTAGGTTCAGGGTCAAATGTAAAGGGTAGAGGGTATAGGGGTTGAGGGTTTAGGTTTTAAGGATTGAGGGTTGAGGAATTAAGGATTAAGGGTTGAGAATAGAGGGTTGAGGTTTAATGTATAGGGTAGAGGGTAGAGGGTTTAGGGTTTAAGGGTTGAGGGTTGAGGGTTGAGGATTGAGGGTTTAAGGTTGAGGGTGGAGGGTTGAGGGTATAGGGTATAGGGTTGAGTGATTGGGGTTGAGGGTCCAATGTATAGGGTAGAGGGCATAGGGGTAGAGGGATTAACGGTTGAGGGTTTAGGGATTAGGGTAGATATTTTTCTTGGATTTAAGGGTGTAATGGTTGAGGGATTACGGTTGAGGGTAGAGGGTATTGGGTTCAGGGTTGAGGGTAGAGGGTAGAGGGTTTAAGAGTTTAGGGTTTAAGGATTGAGGGTTGAGGGTTGAGGGTTGAGTGTTTAAGGGTTTAATAATTGAGGGATTAAGGGTCAAGAGGGTTGAGGGATTAGGGTAGAGAGTTTACTAAGTGGGTTTAAGGGTTTAAGGGTTGGGGATAGAGGGTAGAGAATTGAGGGTAGAGGGTAAAGGGTTTAAGGGTTAGGGTTTAACGGTTGAGGGTTTAAGGTTGAGGGATTAAAAGGTTATAGGGTAGACTATATAGGAGTTGAGGGAATAGGCTTTAAGGGTTAATGGATTAAGCGGGTATAGGGGTTGAGGGATTAGGGTTTAAGGGTTGAAGGTTCAGGGATTAAGAGGGTATATGGGTTGAGGGATTAAGAAGGTATAGGGGTTGAGGGATTAGGGTTTAAGAGTTGAGGGTTTAAGGGTTGAGAGATTAAAATGGTATAGGGGTTGAGGGATTATGGTTTAAGGGTTGAGGGATTAAGAGGGTATAGGGTTTGAGGGATTAGGGTTTAAGGGTTGAGGGTTGAGGGTTGAGGGATTAAGAGGGTATAGGGGTTGAGGGATTCATATTTAAGGGTTGAGGTATTAAGAGGGTATAGTGGTTGAGGGATTAGGATTTAAGGGTTAAGGTTTGAGGGATTAAGATGGTATAGGGGTTGACGTATTATGGTTTAAGGGTTGAGGGTTGAGGGTTGAGGGATTAAGAGGATATAGGGGTTGAGGGATTAGGGTTTAAGGGTTGAGGGTTTAAGGGTTGAGGGATTAAGAGGGTATAGAGGTTGAGGGATTAGGGTTCAAGGGTTGAGGGTATAGGGGTTGAGGTAATAGGGTTTAAAGGTTGAGGGTTGAGGGTTGTGATTAAGAGGATATATGGGTTTAGGGATTAGGGTTTAAGGGTTGAGGGTTGAGGGATTAATAGGCTATAGGGGTTGAGGGATTAGGATTTAAGGATTGATGGTTGAGGGTTGAAGGATTAAGAGGGTATAGGGTTCGAGGGATTAGAGTTTAAAGGTTGAGGGTTGAAGGATTTAGAATGTATAGGGGTTTAAGGGTTGAGGGTTTAAAGGTTGAGGGAATAAGATGTTATAGGAGTTGAGGGATTAGGGTTTAAGGGTTGAGGGCTGAGGGATTAAGAGGTTATAGGGGTTGATGGATTAGGGTTTAAGGGTTGAGGGTTGATGGATTAAGATGGTATAGGGGTTGAGGAATTATGGTTTAAGGGTTGAAGGTTGAGAGATTAAGAGGGTATAGGGGTTCAGGGATTAGGGTTTAAGAGTTGAGGGTTGAGGGTTGAGGGTTGAGGGTTGAGGGATTAAGAATTGAGGGTTTAAGGTTTGAGGGTATAGGGTTGAATGTTTAGGGGTTTAAGAATTGAAGGATTAAGGGTCAAGAGGGTTGAGGGATTAGGTTAAAGATTTTACTATGTGGTTTTAAGGGTTTAAGGGTTGGGGGATTACGGTTTAAGTGTTGAGGGTTGAGGGATTGAGGTTTAAGGGTTGAGGGTTGAGGGATTAAGAGGGTCTACCCTTAAGCTATTAACCCTCTACCCTCTATCTCTCTCCCACTCTCCCTCTTTCCCACTCTCCCTCTCTCCCACTCTCCCACTTTCTCCCACTCTCTCTTTCTCCCACTCTCCCCCTCTCTCCCTCCCTCTTGTTCTCCATATCTCTCTCTCCTACTATATCTTTCTCCCCCTCTTTGTCCCCCTCCCTCTACCTCCCCCTCTCTCCCTCTCCCTCTCTCTCTCCCTCTCTCCCACTCTCTCCCCTCTACCCTTAACCCTAACCCTTTAAACTCTTAACCCTTAAACCCTTAACCCTTTAAACCCTTAACTCTTAACCATCTACCCTATATCTCTCTCCTATTCTATCTATCCCTCCCTCTCTATCTCCATCTCTACCACTATCTCATTCTCCCCCTCTCCCTATCCCTCCCTTTCTCTTTCTCTTTCTCTTTCTCTTTCTCTTTCTCTTTCTCTTTCTCTTTCTCTTTCTCTCTCACTCACTCTCTCTTTCTCCCTCTCTCCCACTCTCTCTTTCTCCTGATCTCTTTCTTTCAACCATACACCCTCTACCTTTAACCCTTACCCTTTAAACCCTAACAAAATTATACCCTCAACCCTACCTCCCTCTCAACTATATATTTGTCCTCTCTGTTTACCTCTTTGTCTCTCTCTCCCACACACACACACACTCACCTCTATTTCCTCTACTATAAGGTTACAGGGGAGAGATATACAATTAGGATAGAGGGTATATACAAAGAGGGAGAAAAAAATTCTATTTAAAAAACTATCTTTCATTTAACGCAAGCGCATTTTGAAGAAGTAGAGATGTTACCATTTTAGCAAGAAATATCACGCTCACATTATAACGCGCTCATGTTATAACATGAGTGTGTTGAATCCTCCAATAAAAATGGTAAAAAAAAGCAATATACCCATGATTTCAAGGCCCACATTCTGTATATTCTCCTCGTTTTGTGTGTGCTCCAACAAAAAAATAGCTTTTTGTTGATGTTGTGAAGTGTGCAAGCATGTTATTCACATTCCACCACCTTTTCCATGATCTTTATACCACCTTTGCATGAAATAGCAGAGTTTCCACATTGAAAGACATATTCAAGTTTGAATTCCATTGAAAACTGATATACAATTGAGGTTTGGAGGGGAACAAGCTTTTGAAAAAGTCAAATTAGGCTACATAATTGGGTTGAACTCCTCCATTTGAAAGTATAGATTTTTAGGTATGTGAAGTCTTTACACATTTTATTTCATTCTATTATGGATTGCTTTCATTTTTTTTATTTTGCATATTCCATGTTGATCATTGTTTGTTTGTCATTATAACCTTAGGTTGTCAATGCACATTTTAAATTACACAATTATATACACTTGCCAATTACCATTTTAATTTTGATGCAGAGCATCTACCAAGATCCACAAATCATCAAGGGTACTTTTGACCCAAACTTAAATTGAAGAAGATCAACCAATAAACTCAGTCATCTTTTCATCAAAATCCTTCAATTTCACTTTATTTCATATTTCTACAAGACATTAGAACTTGGATTCAAGACAAGAGTCTAGAAGTTGTATTAGGGATGAAATAAAGGTGTTTGAGTGGTCTTAGGTGTCTTGGACAACAAAGTTGCATAATGTTGCCTATTTAGCAAAATTTGTCAATGTTAGCAATTTTTAAGACAAATGAAGGTCTTGGTGTGAAATCGATATTCTTCCATAAAGGAATGTTCCTACTTTCGTTTGGCTCCCTTAGAAGAATTTTTCATTGAACTTTGTGCTTGGAATTCATAAATTTCTAGAAACCGAGTTCTTGGACAGTCAAGGGTTTGAGGGAAATTTAATGTCTTAGATAGCATCCCACCTATTGTAATCTCTATTACTTAGTGAGGTGACCATGTAGGATGTATTTATGATGTTCTTAGGAGTAGATAAGAACAAGTTTAAATTTTCCTCATGAATGATGTTGGTTTAAAGGGAAATACCCCATTTTCTCATAGAAAATAATGGTGCAGACCTAAGAAAGAGGGGTGCATCATTTTAAGAGGGTAGATGAGGATTCATTAAGCTTGGGGGACCTATACAGAGGTTTCTAGGCAGGTTTTTTGAATTGGGAAGTTGTGGAAGGTAGAGTTTCAGTAAGGAGGCTTAAAAACCCTTGTTTCCTAGGTTCTAGAGAGGGTTTTGAAACTTGTTGATGGAATGAGTACTTTGGGTCCTAAAACCTTGATAATTATTATTTTTTAAGCCTAAGACAAAATATTTTTCAGTCATGGAGGCCTGGTGGTGGGTTCTTTAGGGGGTCCCTTTGTAAAATTGGCTAATTTAGGCCCTAAAACAGTGAAATTTGTCATTTTGAGGAAAGTTTCTTAAAAGAGTAATATGTGGATTTTTTATATGTCTCATACCACTGAAATGGATATCTATAAAAATCATTTGTTTGACCGTTGTTTTGGGAGGTTTGTGGGAAAAATCCCTAAAATTGGTTTGTGAAGCCTACAAGGCAATTTTGGGTCAAAAGTGGCTTTTAGAAGTGTTTGTTTGATCTTCTTTTTGTAGGTGGTTGAATTTAAATATTCTGAAATCTTGAAGGTGTTGACACTCTTTTCCTACATCAAATATCAATTTGGAGTCATAATGAAGAGTTATTGTTAATAGGTAACCCTGTTATCCTGTTGAGTCAATTGAAGGTTGATGTCTTGGTTGGCATATTTAAGAGAAGTTGTGTCAATTTCTATATTGGGTTCCCACCACTTTGCATCAACCTGGTTCAAGTCACACAACATACTCCCCCAATGTATCTAACTTGTTTTGTAACTTCTTAACTAACTTATCTCTTGACAACTTTGCCAAAAATGCAATTTTTTGCAAATGTCAAGCCAAATCTCCCCCTTAAACACCTAGAATGACTCAAAATAACTAAATAAATATTAAGAGTGGTCTCATAGAAGTTATTTAACATAGATCAAGATCTTAGACTCAAAAACAATAAGAACCTTTCTTTTACCCATCTTCACATGCACCAAAAACCCTCCTTTTTACCTTTTAAAAGGCGTATGCATGTTGTCATATGGCTTCTAGTGTTTTCATTGATGGAAACCTAAGTAATTGATCTGGTTTTCACTTTAATATTTGTCCATACTAGGAGATAGAGTGAATAATAGGGTATCTAACTAAAGTTGAGTCTATCAATACATTTGCATTACCAATTTATCAGTTCGGGTTGTGGATCTCAAGAAAGGTCATTGGGTATCTGGAATATATTATTCTTGAGTTTTGTGTCATCGCATCAATTGGTGTACGAGTTAGAAGATTCGGTTGATTGATTTTTTGTTTAACAGTGTTAGAAGGCCAACTAAGTGAATGTGCCATGTTGTGGATGTTCGATGCAAAATTGTTTGAAGTATTTTTGGGTTTGAGGATTTTATTTTGCGTCCACACTATGTTGTGGACAACTTTGGATGGTGCGCATTGAAAATCATTTGTGGATTGAGCCAACGGTTGGAAAATACTTCATTTTTTATTGAAGCCGACATATGGTTGATTAAATCTTTTATTGTGGATATATATAAGCGGTCATTTATATTATTTTGGTATGTGAATTAAGTGTGCGAAGTATGATGCAAAATTTAGAAGGATAGTAGAGCGATTATGCATAGTTTCACTTGTGTATAAAAGGATTTGTGATGTGAATGAAAAGAAAACAAAGCAAAAGAGAAGAATTATCCAAGCAAGACAAGAATGTGACTGATGAGCTTAACCAAAACTGTAATTTGGCATTAGTAGATGCTACTTTCTTGGTTCAAATATTTTGGATGTAATCCAAAAAATTTGTAAGATAGTGAGTCTTCTTTTTGTATTTGAGCAGTGAGCTCTAGGTAGTGCACCTAAATGCATGTGCATTCCCCATTTGTAAAAAACTTATATTTGAGTACACAAATTGTGGATTGACCTCCACAAGGTTTTTTCCCCTAATAGGGTTTCCATGTAAAAATCCTTGTGTTATGGTGTTGTGGATGATTGCTTTATGTTCTTGCATATTTCTTTTGGTTCAATGTTGTAAGTGGTTTAAAGATCGGATTAATAAAGTTAAATTTTACCAAACATTGATTCACCCCCCCTCTCAGTGTTCCTTGATTCCAATAATTGTTATCAGAGCCTAGTTCCTCGGAAGAAGTTTAACAGCTTGAAGTGGATCTTGGAATGTAATGGACTTTGTAGTCTTCAACAACAACTTTTGGTGGCAATTGATGATCTTGATCAGTCCAAAGTAGAAATCCAGGAATTGAAAGCAAGTCTTAAGGATGCTGAGAAATTCATTCAGACATTGAGGGATCAAATTATTAAGTCTAGGGAAAAGAGAAAGGATATTTGTGATTAGATTAAGCAAAAAGAGAGAAAAAGCATGGATTATGTTCACCTGAATCAAACCTTGAAGGAAATAACTAAAGAATGTGAAAAGCTTCCCAAAGACAATTCTACCCTAAAGCATGAGATGGAATCTATGGTGATAAAGCTAACTAAGGAGATTGAAGAGAGAAAGCAGAATGAAGAGAATCTTTCTCAGTCCTTAAAAGAAAGATCTGATGAATGCAGTAGAATTAATGGAGGATTCATTTAGTTGGAGATTGAACAAAAACAATCCAAAAACAATGAAGAAGAGCTTGAAAGACATTATTATTCTTAGGGATGAAATTTCTACTACACATGAATACAAGGAGAAGTTCAAGATTAGCTCAGTTAAGCTTGATGAGCTAACTCAAGGTTAGAAGAATGGAAATGATAAGTGAGGTCTTGGATTTCAGAAAGGAGAAAGTTTCGGATCTGGACAAATGAATTTCAAGGAAGGAAATTAGATGAACAAAGCAAAAAGGTATCCAGTAAGACAACCTAATGCTCAAATATTTAATGGATATTGTTTTTCTTGTAATAAATTTGGTCATATGGCTTCTCAATGTAGAAGTAAAATGAAATTGAGTGATCCATCATTCTTCGATTAGTGTTTCAATTGCAATAAGTTTGGTCATAGGTTAATTGAATGCATAAATATGTCAAACAACTCTGTCAGTAGAAGGAATGTTAAATGTTATACCTGTGGAAGATTTGGGCACATTGCTAACCAGTGGAGATCAAGAAGAAATCAATGGAATGATTGGTTTGGACAAGGAAATGTTGTGTGTTACAATTGCAACAAATACGCTCACATTGCAAGATTCTACAAAAACAAAAATATGGATAGAAGAGGTCTGGCATACAAAGGTAGAAATGCACAAAAAGATGGTAAAAGAAAAGGGAAAGTGATTGTGGATGAAATAAGAGATCTGATGAGGAAGAAATGGGCAAGAAAGAATGAGGCTGATGCAAGATATGGTTCTGTACCAGAATCTGGTGTTGGTAATTCCTCCGAGAATTGATTTTAGGCCATTGGCCTAGGGGGAGTTTTTCAAGAAAATAGTTTTCCCCCCTATCCGTAGTTGGTGCTAGAATGTGAAATATTGTCAACAGTTGTATTAATGTTTTACATATGCATTGAAAAACATTCATAAAGAAATTCAAGCAATTGAAGGTCCGTCGAAGAATTTTTCTCTCGCTGACTAAGAGAATAGGGTATTTGAAACACCTAGGGAAAAAACATTTAATACAACAAAAGGTTAGGTGTGTGAGTTATAAAAAAATAACATGGAACCCTCATTTTCCACTTTATATCAAAGAAAAGAAGAAGGAGAGCACTCTGCAATAGAATTTTGAAAGTGTCAAGATAATTCAGTAGTGAAACCCTAATCCATCAGGTACTTCAGTTGTATTGAGAAATTTCAATTTAATTTGGTGTGTGATTGAAGAACTTCTTTGATAGAAACAAGACATGAGTACGAAAGGTAAAATGGAACAATTCAAAGGAATGATAAACCTAGATGAGTATAGTTGTGAGAAGGTTAGAGTTGTAAGAAACATGTTGTCGCTCGATGAATTGAAATGGCTAAAAGAAGCAAAACACAAAAGCTTGGATATTTGGAGTGAATTCCTCTATTTCGAGAACATGAAAATTGTTAAGTTTAGTCTGGACAGATTGAATGATGACATTCTAACTCTAGATAAACCCTACCATATCTCGAAAGAAGTGATTGGAACTGTAACTAGGTTATGCAAAGTTGGGGATGTACGAAGAAAGAAGTCAATCTGAAATAAAGAAGCTGAAACCCTAACTGGAGTAACTAGAGATCAAATGGCATTAATAATCTCAACAATTAGAGATTCAATGACAAGGTACATTGCGAATGGAGTATCTTAAAAAATCTTTTTCAAAAATAGAGAAGGTGCAACTTCGACAGGTGTCGTTTACATTTCACACAAGATGATAATGGAAGATAAATATTTTGACCTTTGCGGATTACTGAAAGATCAACTGATGGAGAATGTATAATTGACAAAGATGACAAATTACCCATTCAAGTTTGGTACTTTGGTTATATGTCTTGTGATTTATTTTTGGAATTTCTTACTACTCAACAACAACATAATATGGGAAGAGAGTGAACCACTTTGCAATCAAATTTACATACACTCTAACAATTTGGAAAACTGTGATCAAGTATATGAAATTTTCCTTAAAGGTTTTCTAGGAAAGTTTGGCTCAATTGGTATTCCCCTTTCGGTAAGGGAACTTGAAGTTGGTTCCTCCTCTAGTGAGATGGAAAGAAAGAAGAAAAGAGAAAAATAAATTGTTGTTTGTACTCCTCTAGCATGCAAGACTCCGAGAGTTGAAGGCAAAGGAAAATAATAGGTGATTGTAGATATACTAGATGAGCAATCTGATAAGGAAACTGAGGACACCCAAAGAAAAGAACTAGAAACAGTCGAACTAGAACAAGAAAAGGAAATGATAGAAGAAAGTGAAGAAGAAGGTGATTTAACCAAAGCAAAGCTATTGCAACTTATTCATGAGGAAGATTGAGTTAAGAGAATCACAAACATATGGTCTACCAGACCTTCATATGAGCAGGACATGACTTTAAACATACTAAGTGCTCATCTTGTGCACAACCATATTTAATCTGAGATTTTATAGAATACGTTTCTAGAAGAGAGGATTGAATGCATCAAGGAAATCATGGACTTTGAGTCTCAGATCAAGGAAGAAGAAGTAATTTTACACCTGAAGAAGCAATACAAATTATCACTCACAAAGCTAAAAAGGCACATGAATCAACTAAGTTAATGCATAAACACAACAAACAACATCTACAACTATTGTCTTTGATGGCCTCATGCAATTGGCAAGTACAAAGAAAATTTGGAACAAATTGAAACAGAGTTGAATAGTATTGGACAAGACTTTAACATGTTTTAGGATCAATATGATGCAATTAAGAAAAGGATTCAAGAATTATAGACAAAGCATAAAAAATTTCAAAACACTAGAAATAGGATTGTTGACACCTTTTGGAAAGTGAAGGACATAACAGAATACAAACTGGAATAGTTGATTGAGATACTAAGGAAAGGAGAGATATTAGAAGAATCCATCACCATTCCAGAAACCCTCATCAATATTATCAACTGGACATTTGAAAACAATAGCATGATCATAATCACCGGGATTGCAGTAGAAGCATGGAAGAAGTTTCTTCCAAAGATGAAGGAAAAATACAAAATAATCTTCTAACACAAGTAGCAGTTGTATCTCTTCAAAATTTTGAATAAGTTTTTGGTTACACTCCAAAAGGGATTAATGTAGGAAAAAAACAATTGGTTTGTCATTGATGTCAAATGGGGAGAGAGAGCAGTGAAAAATTCCTTATCAAATTTAGGGGGAGTTGTGTCAGCTATGACTTTTGAAATCTTGAAGGATTGCAGTATGTTGGTTCTGACACTTAGTCATTTTTCACTAAGTGTTTCCATCAATGCCAAAAGGGGAGATTATTGGCATATGGCTTTTGGTGTTGTCATTGATCTGATTCACACTTCAATATTTTTCCATACCGGGAGACAAAGTGAAGAATAGGGTATCCAACTAAAGTTGAGTCTGTCAATCCATTTGCAATACCAGTTTATCAGTTTGGGTTGTGGATCTCAAGAAAGGTCATTGGGTATTTAGAATATCTTATTCTTGACTTTTGTGTCATCGCATCAATTGATGTACGAGTTAGGAGATCTAGATGATTGGTTTTATGTTTAATAGTGCTAGAAGGCCGACTAAGTGAATGTGGCATGTTGAGGATGTTCAAGGTGAAATTGTTTGAAGTATTTTTGGGTTTGAGGATTATGTTTTGGGTCCACACTATTCTATGGCAAACTTTGGATGGTGCGAATTGAATATCATTTTTAGATTGGTCCGATAGTTGGAAAATACTTTATGTTTTATTAAAGCCAACATATGGAGCTTGATTAAATATTTTATTCCAGATTATTGCTTTATATGCTTGCATCTTTCTTTCGGTTCAATGTTGTAAGTGGTTTAAAGATCATATTAATAAACTTAAATTTTGTAGAACACTGATTCACCCCCCCCCTCTAGGTGTTCCCTAATTCCAACAATGCACTTCTCTTGCGCTTCATAATGATCTCTAGAATCAAAATTGTTTTGGTGATATTAAGTTGCATAAAGGATTGCCTCCACATTTCAATTTTCACATTATAAAATTGAACAAATCTTGCCAGTGTGAGTTAGGTATATCACATGTTTTCTGTCTTTGTCTACACAAACAAAGATTGATCGAACTACGGATGTGCTTTCTTGCTATTGTTTATCTTTAGAGGTCCTACCTTGGTGGGAAAAATTACTCACCCCAAGGGAACGACCCAATCGAGAACACGCTAAAGACAAGCAACTTCCACCCAGTATATAAGTGTGGGTACTTGAGGAAAGTTCAAGTATCACAAGGATTGTTCCAACAAGAAGGGCAACACTGGTCGCTTTTCATAAGGATGATCCCCCATGAATGGAATGCCTATACTAGAAACCTTGTTATAGTGATCCAAATCCCTATCTATTTGTTGATGCAAGAACGATCATTTTGAAACCTTCCCATGTACTTGTGGTTCAAATTAGAGATGAAAAGTTCATCATGAGAGACTCATGAGAACTGAAGCTTGGTTGACCCAAGAAGTGTGTGCCATGAAAGGGGGAGCCAATGTGATCAAGCTTCTAGTCATCCACTTTGAATAAGAATAGCTGGATTTATCCAAGTGGGAATTCAACAAATATTGTTGCTTTTCATCCTAAGGTTGTGCATCAATTTGAAATCAAAACACTTTGCTTGGATATAAAACACTTGAAAACAAACATTCACAAAATCCTCAAAATTTTAGACCCTTTGGGAGGAGCAAATACCTTTGACAAATCTAAGTGATCTTGCTTTCCCTAGGAATTTTATCCTTAGAGGCTTCTAAGTATTTGGATTTACATCACAATTTTCTCTTACTAAAGTCAACATTAAGAAACTATTGCCTTAATTTCCTTAATTTTCACATAATGGACCTTCTGGGATAAAAATAAATCAAGCTATTTAGGCATTTAGTTTGAAACCTAATCAATAAATTGTTTGTGGTAAAAGGAATCAATCTAAGCAAGATATTAGACAATTGAACATCATGTGTGCTTGATCCCATGATTTCCCAAAAAGTCAAAATTCCTAAACCAAGTTGTCACAAGTTCCTTAGTTCAAAAGCTTGTGAGGAACATCTTTCAAGACTTCATGAAGTTAGAGAAAGTTTGGTCTATAATTTTTACAAGAAAGCTTCAAATAACAACTTAATTTGTACGAATTGTATTACAATCAAAATCCAAGTCTCTTTCAACGGTTTGAATTTCTCACATAGGAATTAAAAGCATGTTCTTCAATACCGAGGTCTTGTAGAAAGGAGTTGTATCTAGGTCTAGTCTAGGATCAAGGTCAACATTCTTATCCATCCTTCAAAGGTGATCCCACAAACCTGGTTTACAATTTCTGGGAGATTTTGATTTTTGCTGAAATCACATATATTTTTACAAAATATAATGATTCAAGCCTTAAAAAGTTCCATTTTAAGGATTCCAATTGAAGAGGGTTTTATCAAACTACCTTAGATCAAACCCCCTTGGATAGAACCCCGCTAGTTTTAAACCATATCTATAATGGAGTCTCCTTTACACCTATCAAAATGCTGATAAAAAATCACTTTTGATTTATCTTTTGGGGGATCAAATGAATTCATTTAAAATTTATTTCAAATTACTATAGTATTCCTCAAAATGAGCTATCCAACAAATATAATTTTAATATGTTTTGGTTTTATTATGTATTTATTTTTTTAGTTTTATTAAACATAGGTTTTTCACTGAAAATCAAGCTCTTTTGTTCTACACATGTGGAAAAATAGCATATTATCAAAATAAAATTTTGAAAAATATGTTCAAGCTGGGTATTGATGTCCTTGATCCATTAAAAAAATAAAAAATAAATTTTGATACATACAAAAAAAGTTATGTTGTATATGGTCTGCCTATGTCTGAATTGTAATTGGTTTGACTTCGAAACTTGACTAAGGAAAAAATATTTAATAAAAAACTATGAAACCAAATGAACTAGTTAGATATCTAAGTTAAAAATCTAAATTTGAAAAAATTAGAATTTTATCCTTCATACAAAAACCATTATGTTGTATACGGTGAGCATCACTCCTTAAAAATGTTTTTTTTTAAAAGCTAGTTTTCGAAGGAGATGGAAAAATAAGTGCAATCTGATTCCAAAAAATTTAAAAAATATATATTTTGAATCTATAGACAAAATTTCACAAATCACTAGTTTGCATCATCTCCAAATTCCTCACGGTTTAGCTGCTATAGGAGCCTGAAAGTGAAGATTTAGTTTTAAAAAATCAGTTTAGTGTCCAGTTTGCCCAAAAATTGTAAACCAGTATTGTGGGATCACCCTCAAACATCAATAAAATCTCATCCCACCAAACAAATCTTTGAATCTTGTAAAAATGAAATCATGCTAGAGTTTTGGCAAATCCTTTAAAACAAATAAAAAATCATCTTGTTTGACTAAGTATGTGTAGATGAATCCTTCTTCATGTGCTTAGTTAAATTATCAATCCTTGTGAACAAGTCTATCCCTTGATAACATCCAACATCTTGGGGTTTATGATTTCATTATCCAAATCCAAATCCAAAACAAATCAAATCAAGAATCAAAAATCTGAAAGTCCTAAAGTCTAGTGTCCCTTCAAGATTCTTAAGAGTTTAAACATTCACACCATCTACCCTTCATCTATCTCATCACCATCCTTTGATCCTTGAACAAACTTGGTTTTTATTCTTTGTACCTAAAATTTGATCCTTCTTTTATGGTGCAAACTTTATCTCAATACAAGAAAAATATGGAATCCAAACATCTACTTCAAGTGACTTTAGTCAAACCACACCCGAAATCATTCCTATGGGATCTAGCAATCCCCCACCCAATCTCCCTCTATTACCATAGGATCATCAAGAGGAAGGAAAATTAGAAGACATAACCAATAATATCTTGGGGATGACTCAAGATGAAATCATGGAAATGGTCCAAAATCCTAAGAATCACAAAATTTTCAATGCCATGATGAGACTCAATCCTTCACAATACATGCTAGAATTGGAAAAACAAGGGGCTAAACTCCCTTCAGATTTTGATGTAAACACTATTGTGGAGCAACCTCTTTGGATTATGCCCCCAGTCTCATTCACACCATCTTTTCAAAGCATCATTCAACCCATTCCCCAACCCACATCATCTCTTGCTCCAACTGAACCAATTGTCAACAAGGGAAGTTCATTATTTTAAGGCTCTTCAAACAAATCCCCTTGTGAACAATCAAGACATGGATGCAAACACCATCTTGGGTCAATCTATCCCCCAAGATCCAAAACACCCCTACTTTACACTCATCTTTCATGATACCAACAATTCATCAACCTTCTCCATGACACCAACATATTCTCTTGGAGCACAAGTCTCTCTCCCCATGGTATCACAAGAGCAAGTAGGTTTATTGGGACAAGGAGGAACCTTTGACCCATCATCATCACTTTTTAAAGGAAGCATACCACCTATCCCCCAACCAATTCCCCCGCTAACATCAAAATTCACACCAATCTTTGGTTTAGGGGAACCCCCTTTACTTATACAAAATCAATCAAATCAAATCAAATCAATCCGCCAAGCGTACCAAATCCTCCCAGCATACCACCAAAATCACAACAATAGGTGGCACGAATCCAAACATCTCAATCCACCCTTACACCATCTACAACATCTCAAAATGTGGTCTCCCAAGGACTCAACTCATCCACTATACCCTCCACCACACAACCCATCATCATCATTCAAACACCTCAACAAGCACCCCAATAGAGTCTTATCACACCATCTCATACCATTTTGAATCCCCCCACCTCTACCACCAAATCCAAATGTGGCCAATCAATATATCATCACTTTTCAAGCAACTCGATAAGCTTATCAAAGTATACTCTAGCAATTCCAAACCCAATAGGCTACACAAGCCATAGAGAAATCACAAATACAGCAAGCCACACAAAAAGCTCAACAGGTTGCCCAAGTGCAAGCACAAGTGTTGCTATAGTAGCAACAAGCCCAAGTTCAAGGATAATCTTTATTAGAACAACAAAAATCCACTCAAGCTTCTAAAGCTACTCAAGTTTCCCAAGCTACACAAGCATAAGCACAAGCCCAACACCAAGCACAAAAAGCTCAAGTGCAATCCTTGTTACAACAATAGGTGTATCAACAAGCTTTACAACAATATCAGGCACAACAACAAGAAGCCCAACGACAAGCCCAAAGACAAGCATTGTTGGCACAATAAAAACAAGACCAACAACAAGCTTTATTGGCACAAAACCAACTACGAGCATACTAGCAAGCATTGGCTACACAGAAAACTCCCGCTAATGCACCACCCAGTTCACAAATCACCTCACCTGTCATTCAAGTCACTACACCAACCCAAAACACATTCATCCCACCACCTGACCCACATGGTGATTTATCCACCCAAATCATAAAGCTCTCACAAAAGGTGTTGGACATCCAATCAGTGAAGACCCCTAAATCACAAGGGACTCTATGCTCTTATCCATTCGATAGGAGGATTGTGATGAAACCATTTCCACAAGGCTGCAAAATCCCCAAATTTGACAAGTACTGTGGACTCAAAAACCTTGAAGATCAAATTAGGGATTTCCACGTGCATTGCATGGAAGTAGGCTATGATGACTCCTATTTAATGAGGCTCTTCCCGCGTAGTCTAGCTAGCCTAACCATGGAATGGTTCTCCTGACTTCCTCCAGGAATAAAGAAATTCCAAGAAATTGTGGACGCCTTCATGCAAAATTATGCATTTAACATGGGCATGGACGTAAGCTTAGAGGAATTTTCCAACCTCAAGCAAAACAAGGGAGAATAATTTGTATCTTTCTTACAACGATGGAAATCTAAATCCAATAGAAGCAAGTGAGGCATGCCAGAAGAACAACAAGTCAAAACTATCATTGCAAATCTTGGAGGAACTTTGGCCTTCCATATCAAAGTCCAGTGCATCACATCCTATAATCAAATAATCCCTAAATCTCTCAGCATTGAAATAGCCCTCATCGCACAAGGGGGGCACCTACTTATCAAGATAATCGCCCATCAACAAGCTATAATGACAAACCACAAACATGGGTGAAAAACAAGAATGTTACCAACGACAGTGTTGTGAAAGCTAAGGTTGTGATAAATGCTCCAAATCCAAACATGCAACAACAAACATATCAACAACCTAAGAATAACAACCAAACCCCCCCTCGGTCCAACACACCCCAGCAACAAAACAACCAACAGACAATCAATAATGTCAATGACCAAAGTGGACCATCGACAAGAAACCAATATCCTCCAAAACGTAAGTACACACCGCTTGGAAAATTGGTTGAATCTGTCATGAAGCGGATTGTTGACACTAATATCATCACGCTCCTAGTCATTGAGAATTACCAGGAGCCTCAAGTTAAGCCACCGTGGTATAACAAGAAGCACCTGTGTGACTTTCATAAGATAAAGGGGCATACAACATCTAGTTGCATGAGGCTCAAAAAACTAATCCAAGACTTCACTAAAAACAAGACCATCAAAGTTGAACAATCGGCTATAAATCAAGACCTTAAGATATACAGGAACCCGATGTTAGGTCATGAAAATTCAAACAACAGTGGAAAAGGAAAGAAGTATGGTAGCATCAACCACGTTTATGACCATATTGTTGCGTCCTTAGATGAATGGGTAGGTGTGGTCCATATCCTGTAGTCCAAAGCTCACTATGGAGTCACCACACAAAGTGGCAGAATCACCATCCTCAAACCATCCACACAAGCTAGAGCACCCCCCATAAATTCAAATTCAGTCACCACTGGCTATAATGTTTTGGAACAGCTAAAGAAGACCCATGCACAGATCTCCATCATGGAACTACTGAAAATTTCAACTGCGCATAGGGAGATTTTAGAAAAGGCCCTTGCTAAGTATTCTATATCCATAGACCTTGATGTAGACCAATTCAAAGCTATGGTTGGAAACATTACCACGACACATCTCCTAAAATTATCTGAACAAGACTTCCCAGCCCAACTATCTCATAATTGTGCACTTCATCTGGAAGTCTTTGTCCATAAAAATAAAGTCAAATGAGTCTTGGTGGATGGAGGTGCAGGGTTGAATATTTGCACCCTCAAGCTAATAAAAAATATGGGATTTTCTAAAGACATGATTGAAAAATGTAAGGGTATCACCATCCAGGTTTATGATGATCAAGAAAGGGTGTCTCAAGGAACCATGTAGCTTCCCATCCAAGAAGGACTGACCATCATGGAAACTACTTGCCAAGTTCTTCATCTCGACCTCCCCTATAACATTCTTCTGGGGTGCCCATGGATCCATGGGATGAAAGTTGTTGCATCCACATTTCATCAATGTGTTAAATTCCCCTATGAAAACCAAGAGGTCACAATTCATGGTGATCCCAAGCCCTTTTCCTATTGCAAAAATCTAGAAGCAAAGCTCTATAAAATCCCTCAAGTCCCAAAAAATGATGAAGGCCCTACAACTTCATACATAGATCCAACTACCCTCACCTCCACTTCTGAGACAAAGACACCCACCATTCCAAACATATCTAATGTCAAACTTATTATCCAAGATAATGGGTGTGGAGACTAAAAAATAAAGAAAAGTGCCTCTGTAATAGGAGAGTTACCTCAATCTCCTAGAACCCAAGGGAAACCGCAACTAGCTAGCACAACATCTCAAACATTCAGAGTAGACCCCTCTCAATTCAGAAGTTGAGGAGACCTAGGCTGAGAGGTGGTTGATGAAAGAGATATATCCAGTCTCCTATATCAAGATGAAAGACCTGTACTAGCCCTTCCAATGGACGATGCCAACAGAGGTCTAAAATCAATACTAGGCATGGGCTACAAAAAGAATGAAAGTCTTGGAAAAAACAATAACAGCCAATTGGAACCCATCATTGCTGAGAAGCACATAAAAAATATTAACCTCGTATGTACTCCTATGAGAATAACCGTACATGGAAAAATTCCCCCTGTTAAAGTAGTCAAAACTCCTTTTCAGTTACCAATATCCACAGGTCTACCCTTAGACAACTGTACCTTCAATGTAACTGATGTATGTAGTGATAGTGATGAGGATCAGCTCACTAACCTACCCATTTTTTTTGAGGATTCTTCCCTATTCATGATTTCCACTATCTCTTTCAAATCGAATAACCAAACCCATGAAATAAAGCTAGTATACCCCCAGCTAATAGACTACGACCAATGAGGACTGCCAATTTTAGACACATTCAAAAATGATGAGGTGCTCTCATAATTCATGGGACTATAGGATAATATACCTTGTGGTGACCACAAAGTTGGGTTTGATATTGAGCTAGACACACATACCTATTATGGGGAAATGATTGTATCCCCCAGTCGCAAAAGTGAAAATTTGAGAATAATCTCTAGGTCTTTAAGTGAAAACCACACTGTGGAAGTTTCAAATCCGAAAATAGTAAAAACAAAGGACACATCCAATGGTGAAAACCTCTCTGAGGCACTAGAGGATGGTGGATTCAATCTTCCTCTTAGTACTATTCATTAGAAAAAGTCAGCAATCTTAGCAAAGTGCAATTCAGTCAACTTGGGGACAAAAGAAACACCACATATAACCTTTTATGTAGAATCACTTTTGAAAAAAGAATAGGAACTTCTAGCTACATTCCTAAGAGAAAAAAAGGTGAAATTTGCATGGACCTACACTAACATGCTAGGTCTTGATCCAGAAGTTGTAGTTCACCATCTTGTGGTATATCTAGAGGTGAAGGCAGTAAAACAAAAGCTAAGGAAAATGCATCCACAAATCACATTGTTAATCAAGCTTGAGTTGTAGAAACTCTTGGATGTTGGCTTTACAAGGCCCATTGATTATCTAGAGTGGGTTTCAAATCTTGTATCTGTTTCAAAACCCACTGGGGGAATCTGCATTTGCATCGACTTTAGAGATCTAAACAAAGCATGTGTCCCAAGGATGATTTCCCTCTCCAAAACATAGATATGATTGTGGATATGATAGAAGGACATGAAATGTTGTCACTAATGGATGGATTCTCAAGATACAATCAAATCATGATAGCTAAGGATGACCAACACAAAATGGCTTTCACTTTTCCATGGGGGACATATTGCTTGAATATGATGTCATTCGGGATAAAGAATGTAGGAGCTACCTATGAAAGAGCTATGACGTTGATCTTCCATGACATGATTCACAAAAATGTGGAAGATTATGTCGATGGAATACTAGCCAAGTTAAGAAAGTGACAAGATCACATATCAACTTTAGGGTCCATTTTTGACAAGCTAGAAGAGTGTAAGGTCAGGCTCAATCCAAAGAAGTGTGTCTTCATAGTATAATTAGGTAAGTTACTAGGGTACATTATATCCATGAGAGGAATTGAGATAGACCCCACCAAATTCAAAGAAATCCTTGAGATGGAAGCACCAAGAACATTTAAACAATTAAGTAGCCTGTAGGGAAGACTCTAATCCATCCATCGATTTATAGCGCAATTAGCAAATAAGGAAATCCCATATTCTCATCTACTCCACAAGGGGGTAGCATACAAATCAAACAAGAAATATGATCAAGCATTCAACAAGATCAAGGAGTACTTACTCACACCACCAGTTCTGATGCCACCAATTCCAAGGAAACCCGTGATCTTGTATATATCAGCAACAACAGCTGCCCTTAATTCTCTCTTAGCACAACATGATGAAAACAAGGAGAGAGTTATCTACTACATTAGTAGAACCATGGTGGTACATGAGCTGAATTACACATCCATTGAGAAGGCTTGCTTAGCAGTCATGTTCGTAACACAAAAATTTAGACATTATATGTTGGCACATTAGATAAAACTCATCGCCAAGATAGACCGCTCAAGTATCTACTTTCCAAAGCAACACTCATAGGGTAAAAAAATAAATGGGTTATGATCCTAATAGAGCACGACATTGAGTATACGGAACGGAAGGCCATTAAAGGAAAAGTGATTGCAGATCAGTTGGCAGAAGCATCGATATACTCAGAGAACCCACTTGTATCCAAATTCCTTGATGAGATCATCTTTAATGTAAGCATAGAAGATAACTGGAAAATGTACTTTGATGGATCCTACACATAGCATGGGTCAGGAGCTAAAGTCTTCTTCATACACCACAAGGAGATTGCATACCCAAATCATATAAGTTATCTTTTTCTTGCACAAACAATATTACAGAATATGAGGCTCTTGTCATAGGGCTAAGAATTGCAATGTAGTGGCAGATCATGACACTCAAGGTCTATGGAGATTCACAACTTATCGTCAACCAAGTCAATGACGAATACCAAACAAAGGATGACAAGTTGACTCCATAAAAGAAACTGGTGGAAAGCCTCAAGGATTCCTTCATTGATATCACCTTCAAGATGATACCAAGAGAAAATAACAAAGCAACAAATGTTATGGCAATAATAGGATTGCTACTAGATGTCCCACATAACGTCCCAAAGCAAGAATTCCTTGTAGAGAAACTTCTCGTACTAGCTTTTGAGGTACCAGAGTCTAAATTTATGTGTGAAATCATTGGTCCTGGTAACCCATGGTATCATGACATATACACTAATTTAAGAATAGGAGTCCTCCCTACCGATATCACTTCCAACCTTAAGAAAACCTTTGTCAATAAGTCAACTCATTTTGTCATCCTAGGAGACACCATATATCGTAGGAGTATTGAGGGAACCCTATTATGATGATTGAACACCGAGGAAGCTTTGATTGCTTTAACAAAGGTGCATAATGGAATTTATGCTTCACATTTGAGTCGTATGACTTTGGCCAAGAAGCTAGTGAGAATGGGGCACTATTGGTCGACAATGGAGAAGGAATCCCATGAATATGTAAAGAAATGTTTGCAATGTCAATAGCATGGGGATCTCATCCATGCACCAACTCAAGAGCTCCACTCGATTGTTACACCTTGGCCCTTCTCACAGTGGGGGCTTGATCTCATTGGAAAAATCACCCCCACTTCATCTAATGGACACAAGTTCATTATGACTGCCATAGAGTATTTCAGAAAGTGGGTAGAGGCCATCTCGATGACCTATATTATAGGAAAGTAGATTTCCAAGTTCATCCTGAGTTACCTCATTTACCACTACAGTGTTGCACAAACCATTATCTCAGATAATGGGACAACTTTCAAAAACTAAGATGTCTGAGACCTATGCCAAAAATTCAACATCCAACACCACTTTTCTAATCCATACTACCCCTATGGTAATGACCAAACTGAGGCTACAAATAAAACCATCCTCAAAATCCTCAAAAATGCAGTCAATGAAGTTGGTCTTGACTGGCACTTGCAGTTAAACCCCGGCCTACCAAACAAGCATTCCCACACTAACAGGTGCAACCCCTTTCTCCCTGGTCTATGGATGAGAAGGCATCCTTCCCATTGAGATCGAGCTCCCATCCCTAAGAATATCATTGAAGAATATCATAATAGATGAAGAATATCGGGTGTCATGACTGAATGAGTTGGAACTATTGGATGAGCGATACATGGATGCCTTGAACCACTTGCAATTCTACCATAATAATTTGAAGAGGAGCTACAACAAGAAGATCTAGAATAAATCATTTCAAGTCAATGAGCTCATGATGAAATAAAATCATAAATATGCACCAAATCCGGATAGCAAGGGAAAGTTTGAACCCAATTGGTTGGGACCCTTCATCATCATAGCAAGCTACAAGTCAGGGGCATATCAATTGTCAACACCAGAAGGTGAGCCTCTGCAGGATCCCATGAATAGCTCCCATCTCAAAAAAAATTATGCTTGATCTTTTAGGGGTAAAACCAAAAATATAAAAATCCAAAAAAAGATCAAAAAAAGGATTAAAAACAATAAAGATAAAAATCATCCTCAAGTGAAAATCACTTCAGTGGCACTTTGGGAAAGTACCTTGGTGAAAACCTGACAAATAGGCGCCTTGTGTAAATAAGCACTCTCCATCCACAGGGTTTCTACGGCTTATTTTGCATCACCTATCATCGCCTTCCATCATTTCATCCATGCTACTCCACCGATCCTTCCATTCACCCAAGCTGCATTTGCACCATAGCTTGATCTTGTGTTTGTATCAGGTTCTCCCCTAGAGCTACTTGGCACATTCCTAAGCTCATTTTTTCTTGCTTATATCAGAGTAGTCTATTGCATCATGCTAGAGGCATGTGCTTGCATCGGATCGGATTTGTGTATATTCTTGAAATCTTTCTAGAAATCAAAAAATCCAAAAACATTCATAAAATCCTTCAAAAAATCCAAAAACATCCAAATCATATCAAAAAATGTAAAACATGTCAAAAATCTAAGTAAAAAAAATAGATTCATTATGTCAAACTACACTATCTTTGAGCTTGAACATATCAAGGTTTATCTTTGATCATCCTTGAGACACCCTAGGTCAGTCCTTTAGGAGTCCATCATAATAAGCTAGCAATTCATCATTGGTTTATATCTTCATCTCGTAAATTGGTCAAGTCGTCAGTCAAACTAGGTGGTATATGCGTGTATAACATAGGCAAGGCTAATCTTTGATCAGCCCTCAAGACCCCTAGGATAGGTCTTTAAGGTTAGGTTCTTGGTCAAAATTGGAAAATCAAAAACATTTGTAAACATCTTGAAAATCCCAAAACAACCTCAAAACATTGAAAAATACCAAAAACACTCAAAGAACCCAAAAGTGCATCCATCCCATTTCAACATTCACCTGCAATAAGCATTCACTCATAATAAATAAATTATCGCCCTCATCCTTCGATAAAATAGTTTGAAGCAAGTCTAGCAAGTTGAAAGAGAAAGCTCAATCATCAGTGTCTTAAGACTAGGTCAGTAGGTAAACAAGTTAGTCAACTCGGAGTATCAATAGCCCATCATCCAGTTAATCCCCAAATTATTTGATAACATCATGTCCTAGGATGCATCCTTCCTACAATGGACATCAACATCAGGCATCACCATAGTTTAGTCTTAGCTAGCGGTATGAAGAACATTAGCTTGTTTATTTATTTGGTATTTGTCTTTTCATTTATCTTATTGCACTCATTCCAATGGCCTCTCGATGATGTCTAAACAAAAATATTTAGAGAGAAAGGAATGGGGCAACAATCATTATCTTTCTATCTACTGTATTTGTTGGATGTTCTTGTAATATAACCTTGGTCATGTGTACTTTGTTTGACATGTAGGGAAGGTGTTTTAGGTGTCTTGTTGACCACATAGGAATGCTTTCCTTCCTATGTTTTGGTCTAAGATATTTGAATTTCATTTTGAATAAGGTTTTGTATGCCACGTGTGTGAACATGAGTACGCCTATCTGATAGTCGAGTCAAAGTCCACACACTAGGTGCAACACCATCCTGATTCCTTATATCCTGATGCATTATGCTTATGTGTGTTATCAAACATAAGGTAAGTAAGCCCTTTTAAAATCCCAATTCCTGATAAGTAATGCATCATCATTCATCATCATCATATCTTATTTTTAGAGCATGAACTTGTTGGATCCTCTTCTCCTCATCTTATTTCTTCTTTAATTTTCTTCACGCTAACATGGTACCATGACAGTTAACCAAAAAACATCACTAATGTATTTATCCTGCACCCACCGATTGTCAGCATGCCTATCATAATCAATTGCATATCATTGCATAGTCATTTCACATCATTTGCACGACACATCATAACCATTGCACAACATTAATCATTACACATCAATAGATATTCATATCATATGCATATCACATAATCAAAATGTTGTCACATATCATAATCATTTACATTTCATATCATTACATATCATTGCATAAATCATATCATAATCATGGAATCCACATCATAATCATCACATAACATAAATCATATCATGGTTATTTCACATCATATCATTACAAACAGTTGCATGTCATGGTTATTTCATATCACATCATCGTTGCATTATAAAAACATGAGTCATCATATAGGCATATCATATCACTACATTTGCATCACTGCATCCATATTACTGCATTTTATAATCATTACATATGTTACCGCATGTTCCATAATCATATTAGGTTATGAAGAATAATAGAGATTTGTTATTCTGAATAATATTAGGAATCATTGCATTATCACTTATCACAAATTATTGCATCCATGTCATAAATCACTTCCATGTCATTGTATATCATAATCATTACATATCATAAGTCATTTCATTTACATCATTTCATATCACATAAGAAATTGTTTACATATAACAAAGCATTTGCATAATCATTTTCGCATCATTAATATCATAATCATTTTTTCACATAAATCATACCATAATCATAGTCACATCATCACATTCATGATGCTACATTCATTATCATTACATGACAAACCATCCATATCATAATCATATCATAAACTATTGCACATCACCTAGGTCATCACATTCATATTATTACATTTCATAATCATTGCATATCACAATATCATAATGTCATAAACACATATTCAATCCATTTCGCACTTAGAACATCATATATATTTGTTATTCTAAGCATCTCATAAATCATACATCTCACTATCATATCATCCATATATGCACGGAAAAAATAACAAAAAATGCAATATCATATCATATCATCTCATACATCTATCTAAACATGGAAAAGTCATTTGCATAAACATATGCATCCACATAATCATACATCGTCATAGAAAGATACAAAAAGGAAATGCATGCATAATCATTTGGATAACAAAAAGATCTACATAGCATAATCATACATCACATCACATAAAGTTGCATCGCATATAAAACATCAGATATGTCCATCTATAATGCATAAATAAAATAGGACACATCTCATAATAAATCAACCATATCATATATATATCCAAATATAACTGTCATGGTACAAATTTGATCATGTGTATGTGTATCTATCAAAATATACAATGACCACCGAGCTATCAAAAATGGAGCCCGTGTATCTCAAAAAGAATAAGTTTTGATCAAAAAGTATCATGGAAGTTAGCCCTATTGGCTGCTCCCCTAGCTCACATGTCTCTCAGCTTGGTCCTCTACCTGTCTCATCCCAATTTGTTGGGAGTACTCTAGAACCCAGGTTGTTGTTGGTACTACCGATTCATAATGCAACCGATAATACTCTACCTCCTGTTGATGGTTAAAATGACACAAACAACATTAAAACAGAATATTTCTACTCTATTTCTCCTGAAAAAAAAGAAAGACTACATGTAGTGGCCTAACTCCCAAGGTCCTGGTAGTTGGTTCTCAACTGTCTGATGTCACTCAATTGGTTCATGCAACTATAATATTCAAGGGGCCTGTGCTGGTAACAAGGGATTCAAGCTATGACTCTCTTTGTCAAAATAGTTCCTGTAAATCAATGGGTTTTAAATAAAAGAAAAAGATAGATCCAAGGGGTAAATCAATAAGTATGAATTAAATTTATCTAATATCCAGACATACACTTTTAACAATGAATGTTTCTTAACCGATCACAAAAAAAAAACCATAGCATGACACAACCCACAGTATAAATTTACCATCGTATACATCTTAGGTGCTTAATTCAATTCCTCTATTCGCCTATCACAAGTATTTCCAAGATTTCAAAACCACACACATTCATTCATCATTAAAACTATAGATCAACAGACTTTAATAACCTTAATTCAATGACAATTTAACAAGATAATCTTTAAACCTGGTTTCTTCTAATGACTTTCATCACATAAGAAACTATCATGCTTCAACACAATCACTCGCATTCAAGTGGATTATAACTCATTAACCTTATCAAACAACACAATTCAATGCAAACTCCATACTTCATAAACCTGCAATTCTATTAACTGTAACAAGATCTGGTACAATGTATCTCTGCAAAAATGCTCTATGAAAATTCTATCTCCTAGCACTAGGTAAGCCAATCCAATTCTCAATTAGCCGACCTTTACAATGTAATACCCATCTGGTATTTATAGAATACAAAAAGAAGTTCGAACTTAACTTCTATCTTAGGCTATCCACCTTTTTAGGAACAATCAACTGTCTTGGAAACTCAGATCAATTTTGATCTTGATTTCTTACATTATACATTCAGTTTGATCTAACAATAGAAGATAGAACTAGAAGAAAAGAAGATCACGCATCCTTGAGACTATCAGTGTTGCATGCATGCAACATGCAAGGAAGAAGATCATCATGCATCATGCAAGGAAGAAGAATATCATGCATGCAAGATTTTATGCATGTGAAGCTGGATCTGCTATGAACTCATCATAACTAGTGAAGACTTGTTGTAGCATATCCATATCTGGCCCATCAATCCAGTCATCTTCAAATTTGATACGATCCAACTCAACTGCAGCAAATTATTTCATGCTTTTTACCTTGACCAACTCTCTTCCTACAGCTTTTATTTCTTCCTTGACTTCTACAAGTCGATCTATCACTAAGTCTTCTCCATCATCCTGCATGAGTCCTTGGAATCTTTCATTCCATTTCTCTCTAACCTGACTTAACGGCATGCCATCTTTAGTCATTACATTCACATCCACTATTATAGCCATAACCGCTTCCAACTCTTCCAACTGCTCAGTTAAATTATTAACTGCTCCCTCAATTTCACCCTTATGCTTGCTCAAAAAGCCAGTCCTAAACTTAAGGATACGAGAAGTCTTTTCTACAAAATCTTTAATATCATCTTCGAGTATAGATTCTTCTAGAAGAGTAGTTAGAGGCAATGTATTTATCTTCTCTAACTTTTCACTATACTCTTTGTACTCTTCTTCTAACTTTTCGGATGCCTCAATATATTGATGCATCTCTTTTATTACTCCTTCCGCCTCCTTATAGGTTTCAAATCCCTTTTCCAAAACCTCACTTACCTCCCGGTTCACTTTATCTACCCATTTGTCAACCATCTCCGCCTTACATCTAACCTGCACCAAATCATCAACCTCCTTTTTGCTTAGCAAAACATGAGTCTCAATTGCTACAACCTTTTGTGACCTTGGAGAGGAGACACTCTTCAAAAATGAATGTAACTGATCTAACTGAGCCTTAAGCTCATCTTTCTTTTGTTTGTCCTTGATCATCCTTGATTTTGTCGTTGAAGCCACCACATCAATCAGATTCATTTGTTGATTTCTAGTGGGTCTTCCCAAGTTAACCGTACTCAATTGATAGTCTGTGAGCTACATATCCCCTACCTCCTTTTCAATCATAGGCACGGCACATGCAGCAACTATCTCCCCTTTATCTGTGAGTCTGGTAGAATGCAAAACTTTGGCCCTCTTCTTAGGCTTTTCCTGTTCAATCTCCTTCATCATGTCCTCCCAATTAAGAGGTTGAGGAGGTGTTCTAGCTCTCTTCTACAAATCTAATTTTAACCATGTAGGAGCACTAGGAGTCATCAAAATGGAAGAGGAAGCAACAACTATAGAGGATGGCTGAATATCTACCTCAGGTTGAGAATCAACCTTTGCCTTTTCTTGTTGCTCCTGCAGCACATGCATCTACACCAATTTCTCAGCCTCTTCTCTATCTCTTTGTTCCTGCATTTTCCTGTCTTCTTCTTCTTTTCTCAATCTTTCCTCTTTCATCTGATCCTTCTCCTTTTCTTTCTCTAAGGCCTCTCTTTCCAACCGTTCTGCCTCTAAAGCTTTAAGTTTTGCAGCTCTAGCCTCTTCTTCTTTTTGCTTCCTTTCAGTTTCTTCCTTTTCTATCCTTTCTACTTCCAAGGCTATGAGTTTCTCTGCCTTTTCCCTTTCTTTCTCAGCTTGCTGTTTCTTTACTAGCTCTTCAGCCTCTTCTTCTTTCCTTAGAGCTTCAGCCTCTTGTTCTTTCTGTCGAGTCTCCTCTGCAAGCTTCAATTTAGCAACAAAGGCTTCCTTTTCCCTTTGGTTTCTTGCTTTCTCCTCCTCGAGATCATGGATCTTCTGTATTAGTTCCAGCTTGTCATTTTCTGCTTTGACCTTGATCTCATGCTCTCATTGCCTCATTTTCTCCTCCATTGTATCAGCTGATGTCCTTGTTTCAACTTCTTTTATCTTTGATTGTTGCTATTGAAGTAGAGCATCAGCTTGCAACTTTGCCTCCATTTCCTTTTATTTCTCCGCAGTAGCCCTTGCATCAGATTCCCTGGTAGC
This sequence comes from Sequoiadendron giganteum, assembly GCA_007115665.2. Classification (NCBI taxonomy): domain Eukaryota; kingdom Viridiplantae; phylum Streptophyta; class Pinopsida; order Cupressales; family Cupressaceae; genus Sequoiadendron; species Sequoiadendron giganteum. The sequence goes on from CM021108.1 coordinate 243,825,670, forward strand.
ATCTTCAAATTGTTTCCATTGTTCTTCTTGTGTAAGAATCTACTCAATAATAGGATCTAGAGGCATGTTTTCTTGCAAGTCGTTCTCTGACAGAGTTTCATCCGAGTCTGTCTCAATTTCTACCAAATCTTCTTCCACTTCTTTTCCTTTAGTAGCTTCAGCCATGGCATAAAGCACTCCTTGAACTTCTTTACTTTTCTTTCTTGTGAGTGGGGCTTGTGCAGATGACTCACCCAATGCGGGTGTAGGAACAATAGATTCAATTGGAACATCTCCCTCGGGTGTCTCTTCTTCTTCATCAACTACCTCCAACTCTGTTTCTTCAACATCAAGAGGAAAGAATTCCAATGGTTCCTTGGAAGGTGCCTTTCTTTTAATCCTCTTATACCCTTTACCTTTCTTGAGGAATGGTCCCTGAGGAGCTTGAGTCCTCATCATCAACCATTGCACACTTCTATCCAAGACTGTTCTTCCTAGTTTCTTAATGTCAATCATTTCTTCTTCATTCCAGTCTATTGGATATAAATTTTTGGTGCCAATATTCAAAGCTTCATATGAGGGATCTAATACCACTCCATCATCCACCAAAGTGTCAGGAATATTATCTTTAATACCCAGCTCTACCATAAGTGAGATTGGTAATCTCTCATAATTCTTCCTCCTTAAGTCAAATTCATCCTACCTATCACACCAAAAATCCTCTAACAAATTAAAATTTCTAGTAAATACTAAAGGTAATAAAGTATACATCTTCTTCTTTGGATCAAAATACTTACGAGTTGTATACAATCCCAATTTTAATTGTATCAACTCATTACAAACCACCTTAGCTGCCTTCAAGTGTTGACAGCCATATTCCCCCAGTGTCATAGGAAACTTATGGCATCCTATCTTGTGCTTCATCCCAAATCTAGCATTAACTCCAATGGCCTGATATACAAATTCCATAAGCACTATTCTATTGCTGTAGCATCTTGGAAGTAAATGGGGATGACCTTAAAACCCAAACAACCTGAAGTATGTAAATTTGGGGTATTGGATGTACCAACTTCCCCATTCTGAAATGAAAGCCATAGCTTCCTGACTTAACCTGTATCCAGCATCTCCACTCAACTGGTTGATAACCACATATAAAAATGCATCATTGAATCTTCTGAAGTGAGTCTCAGCAACCTGAAGAGATAATTGATCATAGTGTTCCCATACCTTCTTTTGTCCATCCAAGACTCCCATTATATCTACCCTGTTTAATCCTGGGAAAATCCCCAATCTTGCTGCAGCATAGACCACATATGAAGTCATGAAGAAAGATTTGGTCTGGCTGAGCCTTGTGAACTGATCATGTATAGCATTAGAAACAATCATGGACCAATCAAATTGATAATCACCCTGAAAGATCACTTGAATAAAATGAAACATCCATTCTTTGAAATGGAAGGCATCCCTCTTCCCAAACACTCTAGATAGCATCAATATCAAATCAGATATCTCCTTCTTGAAGTCTGCCCTCTTTGGCTGGTCTGCCAGTTTGCTTAAAGACTTCTTCTCAGTACTCAAACATCTTTTGTTTAAATGAGACTTATTGGAATCTTTATGCTTACTATATTTCTTCAATGCCTCAGCCTCAGTCAACTGCACTAAATTCCTGGGATCAAGAACATTGAATATGCTTTGGAACATCTGCGGAGTAAGATCTATAATCACATTATTCTGTGAATCCATGCATAATCTTGTAGCTGGATTATAAGTATTGGCCACTATATATATCAACTTCGGACACTGAACTGACAAAGGAAACATAGTGATATGTGCAAGACCGGAGTCAACAATCCTTTGAGTTCTCCCTGTCAAGTTTCCCCTTTCTGCAAAGGTCTCTTCATGTAATTTTTCCAAACTATACTGGCCCAGATTAGTATGTGTGATATCTGACTAGTTTGATTCCACCTTGCTCGCTTTCACCACCAGATTCCTATGATCATACCTTAATGTATAAGGTAGTTGTTCTGGTTTCACCTTTTTGATTTTCAATGCAAGCTTTGACGTTCCAGCCGGTTGATTCCTTCGAGCAGCCTCTCCTGACATTCCTGACATCTCTCAAATCTCCTGCAAGCAAACCTCTAATTAGACCTTCAAATAAATCATTATAAAACATGTTTTAAAAACATACCTGTTACATATATATCGAAGTCGGAGTCGGACAGAAACACAAAATAATCACTTTTACAAGACTGGCGGACTCGGAGCAAAAACCAATATGGGAACTTCAGCTAGTAACAAACGAGCTCGGAGGCGGAGTCGGGGAAGTTATCGGAACCGGGATCGGAATGAAAAAGGGATTTGGTTTTTCTTCGAATTCTCTTCTTTTCATATTCTATTTCCATTCCGCCTCCGCCTCTGATTTGGTTATCGTTACTTCGACAAAAGACTTCCCACTATATGCGGTGCCGAACATGGGATGAAAATGGAACTGATAACCTTTACAAACAAAATCCTTAAGCTCAAGATCAGTTCCGATCCCGCCTCCGCTAATCATCACATATTTCAAGAAAACCTTTTTAGAACTCAGAATCGAAAACAAGATAGAAATGGAATTTATAACTTTGGTAAAAACACTCTTATGCCAATACCCATTCCAATCCCGCCTCCGCCTATGCTAATCATGACATCATCAAATTTATTCATTTTCATCATAACTTCATGATTAAAACCTAGGTTGCCATAAAATGGCAAAGGAGCTTAAAAACTCTACCCTCATATGACCATGGGGAGTAATTGTATTTTAGAGCCATTTATTTAAATCTTATTTAAAGTATTTGCAGAGACCAATGAAACCATAATCTAACAAACTTAATAAAACTAGGGCACGAGTTTTAAAACCCTACCATTCTACCAAACGACGAAACCCTAAATTAAACAATAAATCTAATCTACCTCAACTCACTGTAAATCTCTAATCTACCTCATTGTAAATTCTTAATCTAACTCACGCCATAAGAAATCTTTAATCTAATCTAAATCTACTACAAATCAAAAATGACACGACGCGATCACGATTAAGACGTGAAAGCGACAATGCCCAAAAATAGAAAGAAACGACATAATAAAATAAAACAACAAAGATTAAAGCAAAACAAAACAAACCAAAACAAGAACCTACTCATCCAATCACATCGATGATCATAAAATTGCTTAAAAACACAATGATTGAACACGCGAACAGATGCAAAGCAAAACACAACAAGGAAATAAACAACGAACAATCAAAGATAAAAGACCTACCTCAAATGCAAGCAAAGCCATGCTAACTTTCTGAATCAATTCGCACACAATATCCCTTCTCTATCTCGATCAATTTGCTCAAATGAACTCTGCTATTGCTCTTCGCGCTCTCAGACTTGTAATAATAACAATAATGATCGGCTTTAACCCTTAATAAAGGAAAAAAATGTGAATTCCTACCTACATCGGCAACCACCATTAATGCATTAAAACGCAGTAAAGGCGAAGTCAGAACTGTAAGAGAACGAACACTGGTCTGCAGTGTAACTTCAGTCAAAAAGTCAACGACAAAAATTGGCGGGGTCAGAACCAAAATGGAAATAGGATCTTAAAATCATAAAATTTCCAAACCTTATCCCCATTCCGACTCCACGTCCGACAACTAAAAACAAAAAAAAAAAAACAAAAAGTTAAGTAAAAGACCAACCTAATAAAGCAAAACACAAAAAATGAGACAAACAAACATTAAAAAGGGAGCGGAGGCGGGATCGGAATTGAATTTGATTTTGCAAATTTTGTTAAGAACCATCCCAATTCCCACTCCTGCTCCGCTTCCGCCAAAGAGCAAAAAACAAAGGCAAAGAAAAGACTGTCGGGATAGAACCAAAAATACACCTCAAAAGAACTTTCAAAACCCGATTCATCTCCGGTTCCGACTCTGATAGAGAAATCAAAGGAAAACAAAGTATTGGCAAAACTAGACTCCAAACTTTGTTCCAAAAAAAACTAAGTACAAAAACACAAAAAGGGGGACCCATTTTGACCAAGGCAAAAGATGGGGTGGTTATGCAAGGCATAACAAATGGCGACTTGGCTGGGAAAATGGTTTACCTATTTTTAAAATACTTAAAGAAAATTTTAGTCACCCAAAAACTACTTGGCTTATGAACACCTTACCTCAATGAAATCATATATTTGTAGGCTAATCTTGAGTTTGAATGTCAAATGTAATGTGCTCATGAGTTATTTCTGAATCTGAGTGTGTGCCTATATTGTGCATCATTCTTTGTAGATACTTTCTCTACTTGTAAACAACTATACTGAAGTTTCAAGCTACATAAGTTGAGTCCTTTAACTATCATGCAGTAAAATCATGGGTATTGCTCCACTGCCAGACAGGCGTCCATAGCCCTGACGGAGATACCTCTAGTCCTCTCACAACATTGCTCTACTGCCAGACAGGCGTCCATAGCCCCGATAGAGATACTTGATTACCCACTTGATATTGAGCTTGCTTTTCTTTCTTTCTTTCTCTTCATCTTTTTTATGGATGGAAATTCTTTTATGCATCTCTCAATACTCAGATTCAATGAATCTAAAATGTGGGTTGAGTACTAAAGTGGATTTCATGATAGTTTTGGAATCTGATTTTTCACTTGAAACATAGATAGAGTCACTCTAAAACAATTAGGTAACTACTCATGCAGATATTTTTCTAATTTGGTGACAGATCTTTAATCACAATTCATGAGATATTCACATTTACATCTTCTATCCTTAATAACTTTTCCAACCCAAACTAGAATGATCATAAAACATAAGTTTTAGAACAAAATCCTTTTCAATGATTATAATGAGAATACCTAAACCAATTTCTCTCCTAGTACCAATAGTATACTTTAAATAACAACCCCCTAACTTGAGATGAGAAAAATAAAAATCCCCAACAAAACAAGACAAAACAAAACCAAACAAACAAAAACAAAAAAACAAAACAAAACAAAACAAACAAAACCAGCAAAAACAAAAACTAAAACCTAAAAACTAAAGTTAATTACATATGATACAATATAATACATTCCTTTCCAAAATACCAGACTTTCTATGCACCAAAATAGTGCTTGAGAAACTAACCATTAACTGGTAATGGAACAGGCTCTCCTATTAGGGTACTCAAATGAAAGGCATTCTCCCCTAATATTTCAACTATTTGGCAGGGACCTAACCAAAATCTATCGAATTTCTGATGGTCTCCCTTCCTTTCTCTAGCCTTATCCCATAATAGCACAAGGTCGGATATTCTAAAAGCTTTCACTTTGGCCCTTTTGTCAAACCAACGCTTGACAACAGCCTGATGTTTAGAGAATTGCTGCAAAGCAACATCTCTTTGTTCTTCCATGTTCAATAAGTTAAGCAGTCTTACCTCAATCCTATCATCCCTATTATAGAACTCCTACATGAATTTCAGAACAGGTATTTGTAAATGTATGGGAAAGATTGGATCCTGGCCATAAACTAGCTTAAAGGGTGAACTACCTAGGGCTGCTTTAATTCTGGTTCGATCTGCCCATAAGGCAAATCTCAACTGGGTATGCCAATCCCTAGGGTTACTTTCTAACAACTTTTTTATTACTTCCAATAAATTCTTATTTGTGGACTCAGCCACTCAATTCCCCTGAGGGTAATAATTGGAAGAATATTTTAATACAATCTTATGCTCATAAGCCCATGAAATAAATTCAGCAGAAGAAAAAGTAGAGCCATTATCACATACCAGAGAGAATGGAACTCCAAACCTGGTTGCGATGTTCTCTATTAGAAACTTAATAACCACCTCCATGGTACTATTTTTGTAAGGCAAAGCCTCCGTCCAACGCATGCAATAATCCGTCGCAGTTAAGATGAATCTGTGACCTGCAGAAGAATTTGGATTAATCACCCATACAAAATCAAGTGCCCATTGGGCAAATGGCCTTACCTCATAAATCAGCTGTAGAGGCATCGCAGGATTTCTTTCTCTTGATGCAGAAGTTTGACATACATGACAAATCCTGCAATGTTGATGCGTATCCCTAAACACATAAGGCCAATAATAACCTGACCTTAAAATCTGATGATCCAACGCATCAGCAGATCCACGTCCTGTTCCATGCCTACCATGAAATTCACTTATAGCATGTTTAGCTTCTTGCTGATCTAGACAACGCAAGTAGATTCCTTGGAAATTCTTCCTATAGATTGATCCTCCTTTAAGCATATAATGGACGCTTTTCATCCTTAGTGCTCTTCTTTGAGTTGCATTCATCCCTTCTAGACACTTGTTGTTGAGGAGGAAAAAGACTAAGTTTGTATACCAGGGATCTTTTGTGAATGACTGAACAGTGTATTGTTGACAAGTTATACTTCTGTCCACTTCAGCCATTGCCTTTGACAAACCTTGACCTCTTACAAGCTTCATTGGGTGAATCTCCAAGTCAAATTCTTGTAAAATGGCCATCCATTTCCCTCTTCTTTCTCCCAGTTCACTTTGCATCAGGAGGGACTTTACAGCTGGATCTAGGACTATAGCCATCACTTGACTTCGGATTATGTAGTGTCTGAATTTTTTCACTGCTTGCACTAATGCAAAAGCCTGTTTTTCTATTGATGAATATCTTACCTCTGCATTCTTAAAGGGAGAGCTCATAAAAGCAATAGGCCTCTCTTCATTCTCTTCTCTTCTCTATGTCAATACTGCTGCACATGAATGTTCAGAAGCAAAAGAATAGATGTAAAAGGGTTTTAGATAATCTGGGCTTGTTAAAACAGGTGCCTCAGATATAGCTTGTTTAATTTGCATTAAAGCAGATTTAGCCTCTTCACTCCATTCAATCTTCGCATCCTTCTTCATCATTTCATTAAGTGGTTTAACAATTTCTACAAACCCTGTTATAAACTTCCTGACAAAATTAACCCTTCCAAAGAAAGATCTCATCTCCTTCTTACTTCCTGGCCTTGTCAACTTCAAAATGGCTTCTACTCGATCAGGATCTATGGAAATTCCCTCCTTTGATATAATGTGACCCAAAAGCTTCCCTTCAAAAACTCCAAATACACATTTCTTTGGATTGAGAGAAACACCATAACTGATACATTTCTTCAGTACTTGCTCTAAATCAGCAGCATGATCTTCTCTAATCTTAGAGAAGATGGTCAGATCATCAACATAGATGATTATACCCTTTCCTATTAGGTATTTAAACGCTACATCCATTTCTCTTTGAAAAGTAGCACCAACATTAATCAAACCGAATGGCATCCTCCTGTAGGCAAATGTGCCCCACTTTGTAGTGAAAGCAGTCTTCATCCTATCCTCATGACTTACTAGTACTTGATTATATCTTGAATATCCATCCAAGAAAGACATCATTTGAGATCCATTAACCTTTTGCAATACTTCATCAAGAGAAGGTAATGGATAATTGTCCTTCTCAGAGGCTTTGTTTAAATTTCTGAAATCCACACATAACCTGATTTCCCCATTCTTCTTCCTCACAGGAACTAGATTAGCCACCCAAGTAGAGTGTCTAACTGGAAAAATTATTCTTGCAGCCAAAAGCTTTTGTACTTATCTCTAGATCAGAGGCTCGATTAATGCATTGACTGGGCGTTGCTTTTGGCGAAATGGCTTGGCTTCTGGCTTAAGAGGAATCGTATGTGTGATGACAGATGTATCAAAAGTCTTCAAATCATTGTAGCTCCAAGCAATTGCTTCAATATTTTGCTTTAAAACTTTGATTATCTCATCCTTTATTTCCTGAGGACAAGTCTTTCCTATAAGAACATTCCTTTCTACCCCTGAGTGAGTCAAATTAACGGATTCATACTTGCCTCCCTCACTCTTTGTAGGCATTCTCTGATAAGCTAATGGATCTGAATCAAATATCCTCTCTAATGCTATCATTCCTTTTGGAATGTTATTACTCTTTAAATCCATTATCCCTTCTGGATTGTCACTTTCTGTATTGTCATTTCCCAGATTCCAATCTCTTTGATCCCTATCAACATCATCAATTATCTGTCCTTGAAATACATTAGAACTCTCCAAAAAGGCTAAAATATGTTGGTCATCATTAAACACCTGGAAGTGTCTAACATTGTCAGGAATTGCAAGAACTGAAATCAATTCCACAGAAAACCTTTTCAAATTTGAATCCTGGATGGGCTCTAATGTACTTGCTGCAACGGCGAGAGCATCTACTATTTGATTTGCTTCCCTTGGAATAAGAGTAATCCCAAAGGCATCAAAATCTTCTATTAAATTCCAGACCCTATTCCTATAAGCAGCCAATCTTTTATTATGGCAAGTGTATTGACTACGTACCTGTTTCACAATTACCTCAGAGTCTACCATCACTGTAAGAGCAGTTACCTTCTTCTTATGAGCAAACATAAGTCCTCTTGCAAGTGCCTCATATTCAGCCACATTATTAGTGCAACCAAACTGTAATCTGTAAGAAGCAAAATAAGTTTTCCCTTTCGGGTTTGTTAGTTCAATTCCAGCTCCACTTCCTGCTTTAGATTTAGAACCATCAAATTTAAGAGTCCATAAATGGTCTTTAGCTGGGAGCTCTTTCCTTTTAGAAACTACAGGGATTTTGTCACTTGTGACATGTGGCGGCTCGGACTTTTGCTTTTTATCAAAATTCGTGTTGAGAAGAAGCTCAGTTAACGATTTTCCTAGTTCGCTAATTTGTTCAACCACTACCTCTTGAGTGATTTCTTGGGCTGGTTCAGGGTCTAACTCATCTTCTATTAACTCCTTTGGTATTGGAAAAGCATCTGGAATAGGGGTATTAAAATGAAACTGAGATACTTCCACATCTTTTTTTTCATGATCTAAAAACCCTAAGACCCGAGTCTGTTCTACTGGTAAAGGAACCTCTTCTTGATAAAGACTAATCCGTGTAAGAATAGTTGCATCCTTAGCTTGGAAAGAGAACTCATTGATGGGAGACTCAACTACCTCTTGAGATTCTTGCTGGGGTAAATCTACATGCCTTAGAATATCTATGCATGACTGACATGTCAATTCTGAATGGTTATGATAGTGTATTCTACACCAATTAGGAAGCAATAGATTACTCAAATCAGTTTCTATTCCTAAAACCAGCCTATCTTGTTGCAATTTCCTTATTAGAACTTGTTGGTTGATGTGAATCATCGAATCAGTGTGGTCTAAGGATAGTGTATCCTCAGAACCAACTACAGAGAAAGTAAGCACTTCCTCTTGCTTGTAAACACCCATCTCAGTTTCAAAGAATGCTACTTCATTTGGAGTATCATACTCTGTAATCATGTGTTTGAGCCTAGGTTCACTTTCAATTCTTATCTGAGTGGCAACCCCTTTCCACGGTAACCACATGTGTGAGAAGTCCAGGGACAGATATCCACCTATGCTTTTCATTAGCTCTCGACTTAAAAGCATCCCATATGTTTCTGGGATGTCAACAACTTGAATATCTATATAGGTCTGGATCCTTGGGTCTGATCCAACCTGCACATGATGTTCTTCAACTCACCTACAACATTAACTTCAGTTTTATCCAATTGAATCACCTTCTTGTTGGTTGGAATGGGACTCAATCCTAACTTTTTACAAATCGAAAAAGGCATGACATTCCCTGATGCTCCAGAATCTAATAAGCAATTGTGTAGATTCTTTCCAAAGATCCTCAAACTTAACAAGAAAGGTGGGGTACTGGTCTTACCTTTATACATAGCAACATTCATCTCCTTTGCAGGAGTCACTTTACCTTTCCCTTTCAAGCGATCTATTTCTTCCAAAGCTTTTAGTACCACTTCCCTTTGAGTTGAGCACCACTTCATGATATCAAAGAAACACAGTGATGTCTTCTGCCTTTGCAATTCTGCAACAAAATCAAACTCTAAATCATTCCTAAATTGATATTTAGGAAAAGAAGGTTGATTACCTGTATTCTGAGTATCAGAAGGTCCCTTTGGAGGGGGTGGATTGTTATCTGCATTCTGATTTGGTGGAACCATGTTGTTAGGGGGTGCAGATGTAGTGAATGGCCCTTTATTCTGGTTCCTCAGAAAATGACCACCCTTAGATTGGAAGGCTTGAGCATCATAGACATCTTCTTTCGGCTCATTATCCCCTTGAATAGGGAATTGATACTTTTCTTCAATGGTTTCATAAGTCATGGCAGTGCTGGTCGGCCCATTGCCTTGATTAGAGTTTCCTACTTAAGGATGGGCATCAACCTATGCAATCTTCACCATCTTCTCCATTTCCAGGCAATTGACCTCAGAATGAGCTGTTGTATCATGCAACCTACACCAATTTGTCATAAAATTTAAATCCACAACATTAGCAGTATTTGATCTCTCTTCCCCTGCTTGATAATTATGGGGAACTCCTCCATTGTTAGGTCCAGTGTTCCACTGCCTATTGTTGTTGTTGTTGTTATTGAACCTCTGATTGTATCCTTTGTTTTGATTTTGATAATTCTGGTTCGAGGAGTTTTGATTCTGGAAATTCCTATTGGTGTTCTGATTAGAGTAATTGCCCTGATAGTTGTAACCTCCCTAATTGTTGTAATTCTGGTTTTGATTATTGGGAGGGTTTTGTCTGAGCTGTGCCATGTCATTCGACATCTGAGAGAGAGTCTTTTTGAGAGTCTCTACTTCACTTGTAAGTTGAACAGTTTGATCATTCTGCACATTTTGAACTATGGCTAGGGAATGGACATGGGTTGGTCCTCCCCCTTGTTGTGGTTGATTTTGAAGTTGATGTTGAGGTTGTTGTTGTGAGGAATCATGCATGCTATTGCCAAAGAAGGGCATAGTTGGTGGAGCTTGCAACTCAGATATAGGTCCATAATGGGAATAAGACGTCCCTAGGACAGTATTGTATAACGGTGGATTAGGCATTTGATAATTCATTGGAGAAAAAGATACTCCCAACCCTCCAGGTTGTAGATTTGTCTGCTGTTGCAATTTGATGGCCAAATGATAAATCTTAGATAGTGAGTCAATCTCATCAGGTTGATAAGTTCTTTGTAAGAACAGACAAATCAAAGGATCAACAGCTCTTAGATATGTCTGTATGGCCATGGCTTCCGGCACTAGGTAAGGCTCTTGTAGCCTACAATACATTCTATGGAACCTAGTGTTAAACAAGGGCAACAGTTCATGATGCTCCTTTCTAATAGTGGCAAATTGGTGATATAGTATTGCAGGGTCTACATAAACCCTGAACTGATTAATAAAAGCATTCTCTAAATCACTCCAACCTAGAATGGATCCTTGGGGCAGATTCAGATACCAATTATATGCCATATCTCCTAAATAGTAAGGAAATACTCTACATACCACATCTTGATGAGCGACTTGAGCTCACGTGCAGGAATCTTTGAATGCCTGTATATGTTCCTCTGCACTTCTTGATTCTCCATGCATGTATTTTGGACAGAATTTCTCTGGGTTCTTTGGTAAATCATGGAATCCACCCGGAATAGTCCCTAACGGGGAGGGATTACCCACAAAATAAGCCATTGGTGGGATTGGTTGGGCAGGTGGTGATGATAAAGACAGAATTGGCGGTGACAAAGGCCTACTTGGTGGTGGTGTGGATGGAATTGGTGGAAATCCTGGTGGAGTAAGCGGTGGTGGTAATGTAGGTATTTCTACCCTACGAGCATGAGGTCTTGATCTAACTGGGCTTTGAAGTTCTTCGAATAGTTCATGATTAGTAGAGGATCTAAGAAACCTCTCGTATCCCTCTGGCGAAAAAGATCTTCCGTGAGCCAGCTTATCCTTTCAGGCCCTCCTTCTAGCGCCAATTTCTGTTGATGGTTAAAATGACACAAACAACATTAAAACAGAATATTTCTACTCTATTTCTCCTGAAAAAAAAGAAAGACTACATGTAGTGGCCTAACTCCCAAGGTCCTGGTAGTTGGTTCTCAACTATCTGATGTCACTCAATTGGTTCATGCAACTGTAATATTCAAGCGGCCTGTGCTGGTAACAAAGGATTCAAGCTATGACTCTCTTTGTCAAAATAGTTCCTGTAAATCAATGGGTTTTAAATAAAAGAAAAATATAGATCCAAGGGGTAAATCAGTAAGTATGAATTAAATTTATCTAATATCTAGACATACACTTTTAACAATGAATGTTTCTTAACTGATCACAAAAAAAAAACCATAGCATGACACAACCCACAGTATAACTGTACCATCATATACATCTTAGGTGCTTAATTCAATTCATTCGCCTATCACAAATATTTCCAAGATTTCAAAACCACACACATTCATTCATCATTAAAACTATAGATCAATAGACTTTAATAACCTTAATTCAATGACAATTTAACAAGATAATCTTTAAACCTAGTTTCTTCTAATGACTTTCATCACATAAGAAACTATCATGCTTCAGCACAATCACTAGCATTCAAGTGGATTATAACTCATTAACCTTATCAAACAACACAATTCAATGCAAACTCCATACTTCGTAAACCTGCAATTCTATTAACTGTAAACAAGATCTGGTACAATGTATCTCTGCAAAAATTCTCTATGAAAATTCTATCTCCTAGCACTAGGTAAGCCAATCCAATTCTCAATTAGCCGACCTTTACAATGTAATACCCATCTGGTATTTATAGAATACAAAAAGAAGTTCGAACTTAACTTCTATCTTAGGCTATCCACCTTTTTAGGAACAATCAACTGTCTTGGAAACTCAGATCAATTTTGACCTTGATTTCTTACATTATACATTTAGTTTGATCTAACAATAGAAGATAGAACTAGAAGAAAAGAAGATCACGCGTCCCTGAGACTATCAGTGCTGCATGCATACAACATGCAAGGAAGAAGATCATCATGCATCATGCAAGGAAGAAGAATATCATGCATGCAAGATTTTATGCATGTGAAGCTAGATTCGCTATGAACTCATCATAACTGGTGAAGAGTTGTTGTAGCATCTCCATATATGGCCCATCAATCTAGTCATCTTCAAATTTGATGCGATCCAACTCAACTGCAGCAAATTATTTCATGCTTTTTACCTTGACCAACTCTCTTCCTACAGCTTTTATTTCTTCCTTGACTTCTACAAGTCAATCTATCACTAAGTCTTCTCCATCATCCTGCATGAGTCCTTGAAATCTTTCATTCCATTTCTCTCTAACCTGACTTAACGGCATGCCATCTTTAGTCATTACATTCACATCCACTATTATAGCCATAACCGCTTCCACTTCTTCCAACTGCTCAGTTAAATTATTAACTGCTCCCTCAATTTCATCCTTATGCTTGCTCAAAAAGCCAGTCCTAAACTTAAGGATACGAGAAGTCTTTTCTACAAAATCTTTAATATCATCTTCGAGTATAGATTCTTCTAGAAGAGTAGTTAGAGGCAATGTATTTATCTTCTCTAACTTTTCACTATACTCTTTGTACTCTTCTTCTAACTTTTCGGATGCCTCAATATATTGATGCATCTCTTTTATTACTCCTTCCACCTCCTTACAGGTTTCAAATCCCTTTTCCAAAACCTCACCTACCTCCCGGTTCACTTTATCTACCCATTTGTCAACCATCTCCGCCTTACCTCTAACCTGCACCAAATCATCAACTTCCTTTTTGCTTAGCAAAATAGGAGTCTCAATTGCTGCAACCTTGCGTGACCTTGGAGAGGAGACACTCTTCAAAAATGAATGTAACTGATCTAACTGAGCCTTAAGCTCATCTTTCTTTTGTTTGTCCTTGATCATCCTTGATTTTGTCGTTGAAGCCACCACATCAATCAGATTCATTTGTTAATTTCTAGTGGGTCTACCCAAGTTAACCATACTCAATTGATAGTCTGTGAGCTGCATATCCCCTACCTCCTTTTCAATCATAGGCACGGCACATTCAGTAACTATCTCTCCTTTATCTATGAGTCTGGTAGAATGCAAAACTTTAGCCCTCTTCTTAGGCTTTTCCTATTCAATCTCCTTCATCATGTCCTCCCAATTAAGAGGTTGAGGAGGTGTTCTAGCTCTCTTCTGCAAATCTACTTTTAACCGTGTAGGAGCACTAGGAATCATCATCATGGAAGAGGAAGCAGCAACTGTAGAGGATGGCTGAATATCTACCTCAGGTTGAGAATCAACCTTTTCCTTTTCTTGTTGCTCTTGCAGCACATGCATCTGCACCAATTTCTCAACCTCTTATCTATCTCTTTGTTCCTGCATTTTCCTATCTTCTTCTTCTTTTCTCAATCTTTCCTCTTCCATCTGATCCTTCTCCTTTTCTTTCTCTAGGGCCTCTCTATCCAACCGTTCTACCTCTAAAACTTTAAGTTTTGCAGCTCCGGCCTCTTCTTCTTTTTGCTTCCTTTCAGTTTCTTCCTTTTCTATCCTTTCTACTTCCAAGGCTATGAGTTTCTTTGCCTTTTCCCTTTCTTTCTCAGCTTGCTATTTCTTTACTAGCTCTTCAGCCTCTTCTTCTTTCCTGAGAGCTTCAGCCTCTTGTTCTTTCTGTCGAGTCTCCTCTACAAACTTCAATCTAGCAACAAGGGCTTCCTTTTCCCTTCGGTTTCTTGCTTTCTCCTCCTCGAGATCATGGATCTTCTGTATCAGTTCCAGCTTGTCATTTTCTGCTTTGACCTTGATCTCATGCTCTCGTTGCCTCATTTGCTCCTCCATTGCATCAGCTGTTGTCCTTGTTTCAACTTCTTTTACCTTTGATTGCTACTGTTGAAGTAGAGCATCAGCTTGCAACTTTGCCTACATTTCCTTTTGTTTCTCCGCAGCAGCCCTTGCATCAGATTCCCTGGTAGCATCTTCAAATTGTTTTCATTGTTCTTCCTGTGTAAGAATCTGCTCAATAGTAGGATCTAGAGGCATGTTTTCTTGCAAGTCCTTCTCTGACAGAGTTTCATCCTAGTCTGTCTCCACTTCTTTTCCTTTAGTAGCTTCAGCCATGGCATAAAGCACTCCTTGAACTTCTTTACTTTTCTTTCTTGTGAGTGGGGCTTGTGCAGATGACTCACCCAATGCGGGCGTAGGAACAGTAGATTCAATTGGAACATCTCCCTCGGGTGTCTCTTCTTCTTCATCAACTACCTCCAACTCTGTTTCTTCAACATCAAGAGGAAAGAATTCCAATGGTTCCTTGGAAGGTGCCTTTCTTTTAATCCTCTTATACCCTTTACCTTTCTTGAGGATTGGTCCCTGAGGAGCTTGAGTCCTCATCATCAACCATTGCACACTTCTATCCAAGACTGTTCTTCCTAGTTTCTTAATGTCAATCGTTTCTTCTTCATTCCAGTCTATTGGATCTAATTTTTTGGTGCCAATATTCAAAGCTTCATATGAGGGATCTAATACCACTCCATCATCCACCAAAGTGTTAGGAATATTATCTTTAATACCCAGCTCTACCATAGGTGAGATTGGTAATCTCTCATAATTCTTCCTCCTTAAGTCAAATTCATCCTGCCTATCACACCAAAAATCCTCTAACAAATTAAAATGTCTAGTAAATACTGAAGGTAATAAAGTATACATCTTCTTCTTTGGATCAAAATACTTACGAGCTGTATACAATCCCAATTTTAATTGTATCAACTCATTACAAACCACCTTAGCTGCCTTCAAGTGTTGATAGCCATATTCCCCCTATGTCATAGGAAACTTATGGCATCCTGTCTTGTGCTTCATCCCAAATCTAGCATTAACTCCAATGGCCTGATATACAAATTCCATAAGCACTATTCTATTGCTGCAGCATCTTGGAAGTAAATGGGGATGACCTTCAAACCCAAACAACCTGAAGCATGTAAATTTGGGGTATTGGATGTACCAACTTTCCCATTCAGAAATGAAAGCCATAGCTTCCTGACTTAACCTGTATCTAGCATCTCCACTCAACTGGTTGATAACCACATATAAAAATGCATCATTGACTCTTCTAAAGTGAGTCTCAGCAACCTGAAGAGATAATTGATCATAGTGTTCCCATACCTTCTTTTGTCCATCCAAGATTCCCATTATACCTACCCTGTTTAATCCTGAGAAAATCCCCAATCTTGCTGCAGCATAGACCACATATGAAGTCATGAAGAAAGATTTGGTCTGTCTGACCCTTGTGAGCTGATCATGTATAGCATCAGAAACAATCATGGACCAATCAAATTGATAATCACCCTGAAAGATCACTTGAATAAAATGAAACATCCATTCCTTGAAATGGAAGGCATCCCTCTTCCCAAACACTCTAGATAGCATCAATATCAAATCAGATATCTCATTTTTGAAGTTTGCCCTCTTTGGCTGGTCTACTAGTTTGCTCAAAGACTTCTTCTCAGTACTCAACCATCTTTTGTTTAAATGAGACTTATTGGAGTCTTTATGCTTACTGTATTTCTCCAATGCCTCAGCCTCAGTCAATTGCACTAAATTATTGGGATCAGGAACATTGAATATGCTTTGGAACATCTGCGGAGTAAGATCTATAATCACATTATTCTGTGTATCCATGCATAATCTTGTAGCTGGATTATAAGCACTGGCCACTATATATATCAACTCTGGACACTTAACTGACAAAGGAAACATAGTGATATGTGCAAGACCGGAGTCAACAATCCTTTGAGTTCTCCCTGTCAAGTTTCCCCTTTCTACAAAGGTCTCTTCATGTAATTCTTCAAAACTATACTGGCCTAGATTAGTATCTGTGATATCTGACCAATTTGATTCCACCTTGCTCGCTTTCACCATCAGATTCCTATGATCATACCTTAATGTATAAGGTAGCTGTTCTGGTTTCACCTTTTTGATTTTCGGTGCAGGTTTTGACGTTCTAGCCAGTTGATTCCTTCGAGCAGCCTCTCCTGATGTTCTTGACATCTCTCAAATCTCCTGCAAGCAAACCTCTAATTAGACCTTCAAATAAATCATTATAAAACATATTTTAAAAACATTAATGTTACATATATATCGGAGTCGGAGTCGGACAGAAACACAAAATAATCACTTTTACAAGACTGGCGGACTCGGAGCAAAAACCAAAATAGGAACTTCAGCTAGTAACAAATGGGCTCGGAGTTGGAGTCGGGGAGGTTATCGGAACCGGGATCGGAATGAAAAAGGGATTTGGTTTTTCTTCGAGTTCTCTTCTTTTCATATTCTATTTCCATTCCGCCTCCGCCTCCGATTTGGTTATCGTTACTTCGACAAAATACTTCCCACTATATGCGGGGCCGGACACAGGATGAAAACGGAACTGATAACCTTTACAAACAAAATCCTTAAGCTCAAGATCAGTTCCGATCCTGCCTCCGCTAATCATCACATATTTCAAGAAAACCTTTTTAGAACTCAGAATCGAAAACAAGATAGAAATGGAATTGATAACTTTGGTAAAAACAAACTCTTATGCCAATACCCATTCCAATCCCGCCTCCGCCTATGCTAATCATGACATCATCAAATTTATTCATTTTCATCATAACTTCATGATTAAAACCTAGGTCGCCATAAAATGGCAAAGGAGCTTAAAAACTCTACCCTCATATGACCGTGGGGAACAATTGTATTTTAGAGCCATTTATTTAAATCTTATTTAAAGTATTTTCAGAGACCAACGAAACCCTAATCTAACAAACTTAATAAAACTAGGGCACGGGTTTTAAAACCCTGCCATTCTACCAAACGACGAAACCCTAAATTAAACAATAAATCTAATCTACCTCAACTCACTGTAAATTTCTAATCTACCTCATTGTAAATTCTTAATCTAACTCACGCCATAAGAAATCTTTAATCTAATCTAAATCTACTGCAAATCAAAAATGACATGACGCGATCACGATTAAGACGTGAAAGCGACAATGCCCAAAAATAGAAAGAAATGACACGATAAAATAAAACAACAAAGATTAAAGCAAAACAAAACAAACCAAAACAAGAACTTGCTCATCCAATCACATCGATGATCATAAAATTGCTTAAAAACACAATGATTGAACACGCGAACTGATGCAAAGCAAAACACAAGAAGGAAATAAACAACGAACAATCAAAGATAAAAGACCTATCTCAAATGCAAGCAAAGCCACGCTAACTTTCTGAATCAATTCGCACACAATATCCCTTCTCTATCTCGATCAATTTGCTGAAACGAACTCTGCTATTGCTCTTCGCACTCTCAGACTTGTAATAATAACAATAATGATCGCCTTTAACCCTTAATAAAGAAAAAAAAATGTGAATTCCTACCTACATCGGCAACCACCATTAATGCATTAAAACGTAGTAAATGCGGAGTCGAAACTGTAAGAGAATGAACACTGGTCTACAGTGTAACTTCAGTCAAAAAGTCAACGACAAAAATTGGCGGGGTCGGAACCAAAATGGAAATAGGATCTTAAAATCATAAAATTTCCAAACCTTATCCCCATTCCGACTCCACGTCCGACAACTAAAAACAAAACAAAAACAAAAACAAAAAGTTAAGTAAAAGACCAACCTAATAAAGCAAAACACAAAAACTGAGACAAACAAACATTAAAAAGGGAGTGGAGGCGGGATCGGAATTGAATTTGATTTTGCAAATTTTGTTAAGAACCATCCCAATTCCCACTCCTGCTTCGCTTCCGCCAAAGAGCAAAAAACAAAGGCAAAGAAAAGACTGTTGGGATAGAACCAAAAATACAGCTCAAAAGAACTTTCAAAACCCGATTCATCTCCGGTTCCGACTCCGACAGAGAAATCAAAGGAAAACAAAGTATTGGCAAAACTAGACTCCAAACTTTGTTCCAAAAACAACTAAGTACAAAAACACAAAAAGGGGGACCCATTTTGACCAAGGCAAAAGATGGGGTGGTTATGCAAGGCATAACACCTCCCATATGACCTTGCAATACATCCGTGTTGAGACGTCTTGCCCTAGGATGTAGAAACCATGCTCTCCAACTACTTACTATGACCCACCTCCTGAGCTAACTAAATCTCAAAGGCCTCCCTCTACTACCTCTCTTGATCGCACTCGCCCTTGGCCTGGTCCCTCTCAATTGTCAGGGCCTATACCTATGCCTAGAGCCTTTGAACCTGCCCCTGTAACTACTATATTTGGGTATCTCTTGGGTCTGGCTATGGTGGTTGTGGTGGTCGTTGTGGCTACTATAGCTAGTGATCTCTCAACTGCTAGTCTCGAGGTGGTGTCTATTGACCCCTGGGTGATCCCACAAAGTTGGTTTACAATTTCTGAGAGGAACTGATTTTTGCTGAAATCACATATTTTTAGAAAATATAATGATTTAAGCCTTTAAAAGTTTCATTTTAAGGATTCCAATTGAAGAGGGTTTGATCAAACCACCTTAGATCAAACCCCCTTAGATAGAAAAAGTTATGTTGTATACAATCCGCCTATGTCTGAATTGCAATTGGTTTGACTTCGAAACTATATTAACGAAAAAAATATTCAATAAAAATCTACGAGACCAAATGAAAATGCTAGATATCGTAGTTACAAATCTAAATTCAAAAAAATTACAATTTTATCCTTCATACAGAAAAAGTTATGTTGTATACGGTGAGCGTCACTTTTTAAAAATGTTGTTTTCTGAAAAAAACTAGTTTTCGTGGGAGATGGTAAAAGAAGTGCAATCTTATTCCAAAAATTTTGAAAAAAATATTTTTAGAATCTACAAACAAAATGTGATGAGACTCTAGTTTACATCATCTTCAAATTCCTCATGGTTTAGTCACTATAGGTGTCCGAATGTGAAGATTTAATTAAAAATAATAATTTCAGTGTCCAGTTTGGCCAAAAATTGTAAACCACTATTGTGGGATCACCCCCCTTACTCTAGTTGATGTGGAGGTGGTCCTCCTCCTCATCTTCCTCCCCCTCTAGGTACCCTTGGATCCTGTCCCCCTTGCCCCCAACTTGCTGTCCTACCCCTGGAATTGTCAATCTAAGAGAGGGCCTAAACCGATCATCGTAAGCATGTGTAGTACCCATATCCACCAATCCTTGTGCATAAGCCCATGGTTGGGCCACCAGCTGTCTGAAACTATCCATGACCTCAACTGTGGGGATCGTTTGAAACCCATATAGTCTCTCGGGTGGACCGAACAAAAATGGTTATATATTGATCCATCAAGATGATCCTGAACATCCCCAAACTGTCTGGATACCCTATCTGGTAGGTAGTGCTCAATCATGGTGTGCTCTCAACCCTACATCAAACTATCCTTCTGAGTAAAGAATAGTTGTTGCGCATCATCATACCAAACTGGCATCTGCAGCCATGGTCTCCCAATAAAAACTATCATCTCATCTAGAACCCTCCTCCATTGAGGAAGACCGACCAGCCCTATTTTCCTCAAGGCAATGCCACCTCGGTACCTCCAAACTGTTGGATCATCAGGCTCCACATCAACAACTATAACAATGGGGCAGAGCACAACAATGTGCTCCTAAGCCTAGATGTGTAAAAGGGTGACCCCTGTGCCAATGGCTCGGTTGTCATAATATGTGAACTCATGTAAATCATGGTAAAGTGAGGCCAACATCACTGGTCCCCACGTGAAAAGCGTCCTCCTGAAGAGCATCTGGTCCCAAGCCAGACCCCATCTTGAACTGAAGTATCAGCCTCGCTGATCTAGAGCTACTAAACCTGATATAATAGTAGCCACAATCAGTTGGAAAGTAGACACCCGAACCCTATAATACTCGAGGTCGATCTACCCCTCAATAAAAATAATCTCATCGGTCTGCATGATCTCAAAGCACGCATCGGTGTTGATATCTGGATCATAAATGACTCGGTCACCATGAATTAGTAATAAAAAATCTGCCACACATCCTCTAGTGTAATGGTGGCCTCACCAGTATGAAGATGGAAGGAGGATGTCTCACTGTGCCACCTCTTGGCTAGTGTGGTCATCATGGCCAGGTGGGTCCTCACAGTCGGTGCATAAGCGATGTACCATAGGCCAATCATGCCAAGGTTCTATTGAAGCAATTCATGAAGTCTAGGAAATCTACTGAGCACTGAGGGTCAATGCTCCTGTGAATGTATGGGCTCTCTATCCCCTTGCACACAAAAAAGCCATGGCGTCAAGTTTAAAAAAAGACAGGATCTTGTTTGGATTTTTTGACACTAAAACAACATATGCATCACTATCTGCAAATGCATTGCTATTTTCAAACTCCAAACTGTGATGTTGGACCCCAAGAATGCAAACCAGGCCGCGACGTCACCATTTGCTCATGCCGCCCTGTTTGAGCGAAAACCCTAAAAACCTAATTGGATCGTGGCATTGCCATTTGGCCTTTAAAACCCTAATTCCTAATTGTGATGCGGCACCGCAATAAGCAAAGGCGGTGTTGTTTTACCTTTAGCATCATCGAATAAGCACCTTTAGAGTCACTATATAGCGACGTTGAAGGTTTTGACTTTTTCAAGTGTAAAAAATGCACCTACAAATCAAAAGTAAAGGTCGAGTTAGGACCACATACCACTGGTCTTACACTTGGAGGCCTCTAGTAGACTCGAACTCGCTCGAAAATGTGTTGGGGAAGCACTCTTTGCACCATCATCAAAGCTCAAAATGCTTGAAAACTAAGGGTGAGAATGTGCAAATGAATGGAAAGTGACCCCATGAGGGTTATTTAAGCATGAAAATTAGGGTTTTGCCCCATTTTGGCCATCCAGCTAGGGTTTTGCACCCCTGATCCTATTTTTTCCTAACCGAAGCTTGTTTTAGGTCTTTTTCTCATGATTTGGCATGTTTTCGACATCTTGAAGCCTTTTTGGACCCTTCGGGTGGTTTTTCATCTTTTTTTCGAGATCTCCCCAAAAATCCAAATTTTTGTTCAATCTCTCTAGGGGGAAATAAACTAGCATAATTCTTCCATTGGGGCATCTGGAAAAGTTAAAAAAAAATTGAATTTTGATCTCGAAAAGGTTATTCTTTGAACCAATGCGACATGTGCATTGCTTCAAAGAGGGGCAAAATGTAGACATCGAAATTATCCTGATTGATAACACGCACCTAATCCTGATTTACTAACATCATTTCTTCTGGAATCACTTCTTCATTAACTAGTTAATTAAATCTTTATTTAATTAATTCATCATAATTCCTCTTTTAATTAAATAAATCATTTTATTTAATTAATCCTCATATTTCCTCTTTGATTAAATAAATCAATTTTATTTAATCCTAATGTTCCTCTTTTAATTAAATAAATCGATTTATTTAATTAAATCACATTCCCTTTCTTGATTAAATATGTCCCCCTTATTTGATTAAATATAACATCACCCCTTTTAATTAAATAAATCAAACTTTATTTAATTAAAATGTCCATTATTCCTCTCATTTGATTTAAATAAATCTAAAAATCTAAATCAAGTGTCAAATCAATTAATTCTCATCTAAGTTAATTAAATCCTAATTAACTCTAACACTAATCCATCAAATCCTCTAGATTTTGCAACTTGCACAAGTAAATCAATTTAATTGATTTATTAAATCCTCAAATTTCATTCAAAAGGGGCACTTTTAGGAATATTCCTTCATTTTAAAATCTCCCTCCAAAGGGACTTGTCCTCCAACTTGGCATCTATATCTCTTACAAGTCATTTTTCTTAAGCCAAGTGGCATTAACTCCTTCACATCCTCTTGTGCAAGAAAACTTTCAAATTTCAAATATCCACCTAACTACATTTATTTGCACATTCACCAAAATGTTCTCATTCCTCCTCCACTAGTATGTTGACAAGTGGCACCTTGCCATTGGCTCATGTTTAGTCCCATATTCACCCCATTTGCTCATTCCTCTATCATTTTCTCTTATAAATAAAGAGCCTCTATATTGGTTTGAGGATCCACAATCCATGCAAGCTTACTCTACTCAATTTTATTCACAACTTCATCCATTTTTATCCAATTTTCATAGTTCTTTATCAATCTTATGAAGGTTATTGTCAAATTGCGTCAAGGAGCATTCAATCTTCATCAAATTGTATCAATGAATTGGGAAAGGGTTATTTTCTATATTAAAATAACACCAATTCCCCCATGGGATAGTGGTTTGAATGTTTAAGAGCAAGATTTGATAGCTTTTTTTATTGATTATCTTTATTTTACTTCTTGTTCTTGATGTTTAAATGGATTTCATGGGGAATGATGGTTTTAGATGTGTTTAATCACTAATATTGTGTTGTTTTTCTATGTTTGAACATGTCTAGGATTACCATTCACACTAACATATGCCTGAAATATAGTTCCAATGAAGCTTAGAATACAAACTTGTCAAACTTCATATTGATCTACCTTAACACTCTATGTTGCTCTGCATTCACTCTATGTTCACACAATTTGCATCCACAAACACTTATCACATGCCACTCTTCCAAAACATAAAAAATATCCTTCATATATATCTAGTTCACCCAAAACATCAGTTAGATCGAACTAATTAGATGTAATATGCAAAATGTAGATTGTAGGCTCAAGATCCATACACACACACTTCACACTAAGCTTCAATGCTTATGAATAATTGAAATAGGTTAGCACAGACCTAAAATAACACCCACATAATAGAATAAAACATATTAAACCTCTACAACATATCCAACTCATTCGGTCGGCTCCGATAGTGATCTAATTACAAAATTTACCAATTGTACATCTAAATTCATATATGTAGACCTCCAAACTCTATGCCAACTAGATTACACAATCAACTGACAGCTTTCAATATCTCCACAAAATCGTAAAGCCAAACTCCAATCCATGAAGAAGTTTGGATTCACTAAAAAATATGCATTGAACTGGAAATGTCTATTACAACCAAGCCGAACTCTTTTTACTCATAACTTCAAAACCAAAAATCAAAACAAGATTAAATTTTGGAATTAGGTTCCTTTATCAACTAACAAAATTATATTAGAAGCGCAAAAGAGTATCTTCATTAGCATACCAATACAGACCCATATATCGGATCCCCTTTCCACATAATCACCCAAATTGACAATTCGTCAATTTCTAGAACTATTGCCTTCATCGGATCAAAGCTTCTTGCAAAATTATCTTTCGCAATCATTCTCAACACATGCTCAAGACACCCAAACTGATTTGCACTATAGTCTTCATACTAGGATACACTGTTGACATCAATGACTACATTGTAATGTATAAATGTATACCTTGTGATCATCCCACATGCTCATGTTGCCAATAAATGTGTCAGTGGCATCTCCTTATTCTTCCAACACTACTATATTGTGGAGCCATTGCAGCTTCACTCTAATGGTTGAGCTCTTGTTCTTACTATATGAAAGTTGTGTTGTGATAAAAAATAGGCTCATTACTACTCAAAATTATTAGCACACAACAACATACTATACTTGAATGTTTGGTTACAACACAAATCCACTTCATATAGTGATGTTTATTTGGATCATAAGCATTCTACCACTATTTATTGTTCTATATTCCAATTCTTATATAGTTATATACTAACTTTTCTTGACAAGGAAAACATTTATGGTGTACTATAGCTTCTTGTTTCAATGAATTAGTATAGGGAATGGAATCCATAGGCATCAACATGCATGCATATTTAGGAATGCAAGTAAGACTACAATTTTACTAGCATACTTTGGACCACGACTAGTTTTTAGGTGGAAGTATGACTACTTTAGGCCTCCACTATTTTCTTATAAAAAGTAATATTTTTGGAATATATGTATAAGCCATCACTAAACATGTACACCAAGTAGTGCCCTATGTGCACCTTGTCCCATCTTCTATGTTAGCACCTTTAAGTTTTTTCTTGCATAACAAGGAATTGACTCAAGAAGAAAGGGCAAAGTAACATGAATATAGTTGCACAATAATTCAACACAATTACTAGAAATTTAGGTCAACATCAACCAAGATTCTTTATGTCATAAAGCAAATATAATAGGGACCATTTTTCTATTAAATTCCAAGTGATCCAATACAATTATGAGTCACCCATAGGTATAGATATCAACTGAACACATGCTCATCTTATGATATAACATTTCCATATATATGCAACAAAATGCCAACATACTCTATACAAAAACATAAATATAATATAATAAATTTACACACATCTATTTACACGCATCAAAATATTAAATAAAATATAACAATAAAACTTACAAACCCATTAACATTTTCTTTAACTACCCCTCATTAAATTATTGAGAACATTGGAATTCACTTATCTAATTAAATTCCAATTCATAACCTTATTCCAACCTATCCCATCATCACTCATTCGTAAAAAGCAAAATTCAGTCTCTATATCACATCTTAAATGCAAACAAGGTGAACTTACCCTCACATTGATGCGTCTGGAAAAGCGTATATAGAAATGGTGGACCATATAAACATGTGTACCAAAAGCTTTTTTTTAATACGGCGGCATCTTCTAAAGCAGCGCATTAATTATACGTTCGTTCTTGTTTTTTCCAAACTCGTCGAATTCTCTCGGGAATGAGAGTCATCCCAATTTTCTTGCGAAGTGATGGACGTGATTGTTGGGAAGAATAGTCATAAAAAATCTAAAGTATGTTAGAAAACTTTTGACTATTTAAGATATCAAACATAATCAAAAGTTGGGATAAAGGTACATACTATTTGAAAAAAGTATTATGTATTGTGTATCCACAAAATGAGGGGGCGAGGCATCACATCATTAAAAAATATATATTAGATTAAAAAATAATTTTATAAATTTAAAATCATTTATTTGAAAAAGATGAGTAAATTTGCGTATTGATGTTTAAAACTTGATGGGATATCTTTATATCTTACTTGTTGTTTCAAATTTTTATAGAAATTATTAAACATGTTGAATAGTTTTAATTAGAACTAATTATATATAATAATTAATATTGTGATGGTAAAAGATTATTTTTCAATTTATATTTTTACTTAGTTTTGTGTTTAATTTAAGGTAATACTTTAATATATTTATATAGTCATAAATGATATATTTTTTTAGAATTAGATATATGCATTTAGTTTCACTTATATTTAGTTGTACATTTATTATCTATACATAACATTATGTGTATGTGATCCTAGTTCACTTGGCTTATCTATGACTTTGATCACTTAACTAATGTAAGCCACCTTGAGTATTGATCTAAATGGATTTGTAATCTAAGTCATGTGTGCAAGTGCAAGGTTGTCTCCACAATTACAATCTTGATCCCTAATTTTGGGAAAAATAACAACTTTATTCAAGAAGAGTGAAATTCGAATACATTAAATAGTTTGTTAGATACATACAACCATCACAACATCCATCAAAAAAGAAACCCACATGGAATTCCTATAATGCCACCAAAATTAACAAATAGGAAAGCCCATGCTCCTACCAAGATTCACTTTCCACACAACTTGCAAGGCTAAATCATTCCACTTGATCACCATGAATAAGCTAAATAATCTACTAAGATTTATCATAGGAAAAATCTCCCTAAGATGCAACATTCTAATTACACACCCTTTTAAAAGTTCATTTAGCTAAACAATTAGCCACCATATTCCATTCTCTAGG
Source organism: Sequoiadendron giganteum (assembly GCA_007115665.2). Lineage (NCBI taxonomy): Eukaryota > Viridiplantae > Streptophyta > Pinopsida > Cupressales > Cupressaceae > Sequoiadendron > Sequoiadendron giganteum. The sequence continues at coordinate 243,852,309 of CM021108.1, forward strand.
AATACGAACAAAATAAATTAAATCAAAAAATTTAGTCAAATGAAGAGTTTGTTTAGCCATTAAAGTTAATTTCCAAGAAGTCTCTTGCATATTTATTTTACTCAAACAAGAAACAAGGATCATGGAATCCATTTCACAACTAGCATTCCTTCAGTCCATCACACAAGCTATCTCTAATACCATAAGAATGGCCCAAGCATCCATTTTAATGTTAGAATGCAATCTCATTTAAGTAGAGAAGAATAAATGAACTGAGCCCTCACTTTCATAACCAACTTCTCCAATCCGTGCTGCACTCAGGATGCCTCATGAAGAGCCATCAATATTAATTTAGAAAAAGAACATAAGGGAGAGGAGACCACTTTTCTCATTATATTCACCTTCTTGGAGGACTATACTTTAGGGCCAAGCCAAGCCTATGCAATATAGTTAGGGGACAAATCCAAGAGGCTTACATGTAATGTTGTCTTTAAAATTTCCTTATTTTTATTTAAATAATAAAATGCAAGTCACACCTATAGAAACACAATCAATTATAAATCTGATATAAATTTTAGAAAACTATAACTTTTGTAGTGTAGAAAATTGCACTCCTTTCTAAGTGAATGTACAATTTCACACTTAATTTGGACCTATTTTAGTGACCTCCATTTTATGCATTTTTATCCTTCAAAATAGGCCCCTAATTCCCTTTACTATGCATCCCAAGGCCTATTTTTATCATTTTTTGACACCACAACATGCATTGAACAAATTCATTTAATAAATTAAAGGCCCCAAAATAAATGAGTCTTGGCAATTTAGTCTAGGACCCATTCTCTCAAGAGTGACTGGGTCCCCTCTATGTTCCGAAACCCAATTTGAAATATGATTTTGGCAACATTTTAATGATATAAATTCAAGTTACAAAGGCCAGCTATGGAGATTTAATAATCTGGAAATTAGAGAAAAAACTTATAAAGCCTAGTCTTTTCACCATTTCAAACTAGGTTGACAAGAGATTGAGAATATATTCAAAAGATTAGAACTCAAGAGCAAGGAGAGAACATTCAAGAAATCAAGGTTGAAGTCTTCAAGTAGCATTTTATTTGTTTTTATAGGTCTTCAAGCTCATTTTGTCAAGTTAGATCAATCATTGTTCATGATTTGAAGATGGGTGCCAATGGTGGATCATGATGGATTCTAGGTTTTGGTACATGCATCTAGACATTTTCCCTAAACTAATGAATTGTTTTCTAAGTGATCTTGTAATATACACCCTGAGTTTTTTGGAAAGGAGCTATTCATTGTGTTTAATGTTTGCTAATTATTTTGACTTGTTTTCATGTGGTGATCATGGTTCATATTGCATTCATAATATGGATAACATAAAGCATATAGAAAATTTGGAAACTACTACTTGCAAAAAGAAAAACTTTAGAATTGTTTCTTTAATTTCATATTAGAAATAACCAGCTTATACATTCAGAAAAACATACATAACAACAAAAAATTTAGACCTGATAAAGGTCTCCAAATAGTAAATATGAAGCTCCAAAAAAATATCTTTTAAACACAAACTTGTATGCCTTCAAACCCTTGGAATGTTCAACCCCAAACTCTACTCTAACAACCCCAAATAATGTAGATCCAAACCTTTACATCAGCAAGGCTAAATCTATTATAAATACCAAACTAGGGTGACCCTCCTTAGTAGGGCGATTTGATATTTTAAATCAATCCTTAGCCAAACAATACAAATGAATATATGAGATGGGGTGACCTGAACTAAGGAATCGAACGATGAAGTGCCCAAAATGAGGTCTCAATCCAAAACAAAGATATAAGCAATTTATCAATTTCAGCCTTGAGAATGGTGATGTCTAAAAAACTTAGAAAGAAGCTCCAAACCACTGAAAATCCCCTAAAATCCAATACCAAAACAAAATATAAATTATGCCAAGCATCCACACACCAAACCCCCAATATACCACATTAAAAAGATCAAATATTTTCATCTTTAAGCACCAAAAACCCTTAAAATTTGAACTTTGTTAAAGCACTATATGATCCCTAAATGAAATCACTCACAATCTGACTAGGGTGGATCTCTCACCAACAAAATTATTCCAATACGATGCGGTTTTCAATCCTCAAGATGCAACTTGAGTACTCTAGAACCATTCCAACAATATTTCGTTAAGTTGCCAAAAAGATGTCCAAATGAGAGCCAAAATGATGGTTTATAAAGAGAGGGAATTGGGGCAGCTTTAAGGTTTAAATTTATTTTTCTCTCCTAAAATCCACACCCCCCTTATGAGCCTTAGAAAATTCAATTAATTTAAATAACTTATTCCTCCTTGGGTGTCCTTCTCATAAGGAAACTATTTGCACTTTTGTAGCCTTCTAAAATGACTTTAATTTATCAATTAGGCACCAAGGTACTTTTTGATGACCACTTTCCCCCTCACTTAAGTTATAAAGTTATTTTATAAAATAGCTTAAATGACTGATTTAAAGAAACTATTAAATAATTCAACCTTAGGCTCTCCAATGCTACCTTGGAAATAACACTCCTAAAAACACAATGGGCCTGACCAGTTTCCTGAAATAGACTTACTATAAATAACTACTAAAAATAGTAAGTACTCACCAAACATCAACTGGTACAAAGATGAAGATCACTAAGATGCCTTGTGGCTTACTAAGAATAGTAAGCACTGCAAACTAGCCACAATTATAAATAGAAAGTCTCGAGATGAAAACCAACATTGGGCCCAACGTTGGCCACTAAGTCCCCTAATCACTCCAACTAACCTACAAGAACTCAAGAATGGACTAATTGATGATCCTGATGCTCAAGGTCAAGAAGGGGACATTATAGATCCCATCTTCTATCTACATTTTACCAACTACCTAAAGCAAGGTATAATCAAATTTTAGATCTATTTGGGTGTTTTGATTTCTCCCTAACTAGGTCTTTGTCATTTTTACATGTTTGTTTATGGATTTTATTCTAACACATTTGAATAAGGTTTCATTGTATTTTAGCTCTTAACACCTTAGATGCACTTAAGATTATGGCTTGCACACACCATTACTTATCAGATTTTCATCTTTTCATCTTTTCATCAAGGTTTAATTACCAAACTTAAGGTTTGATTGAGGTAAACCCCCATATAAATCAACAAAAAAATTTAGTTTTTCCTATAGAACCAGAATCAGGATTGAAGATTTGCATGTACAGAAGTAGGGTTTAGACTGAGGGCTAGAGAATCAACTTTTGAACTTCTAGAAAAGGATATAAGGACCCATTCACTCTTGGGTGAATGAGTCCTAGTAGGATGCTTTATGAAATTTTTGTGACAAGTGCACATCTTAACCTTCTCAAATCTTCTCATTGATTGTTGTTTCTGATAGTGTTATCATAATACTTCATGTTTAAAGTGATAGATCTCATAAATTGGATCGTTAATGTACTTTTTTCCTTCTCCCAAAATTATTGTTCAATCATATTTTACTATTTTTCTATCATGAGGAAGTTAGGATAGTAAAGTGTTGAAACTTAGGACCTTGATTCACCTTAAGGGTTGTAGGTCAATTCAAATAATTTGTGGCACTCTCCCTCTTCATAATGAAATAGAAAAAGGTGGATTTGTGATTAGGTGAACACCTCCTTTGTATCAATCCATATTTAATGAATTCCACAGGATTTTTAAACGGTATGTTAAAAATTTGGCAAATCACATGTGCTTATATAATGATACTTTGTAATTTTCAAGGTGAAATTTTTCCTCAAATGTAATTATTTTTAAATATTATTGGCGAAATAGGTCCTCATAAGTAGCTATTTATAAATTTTAATTGGAAAAATGGGTCTTCAAAAGAAACTATTTATAATTTTTAATTGTAAAAGTGGGTATTCACAAGAAACTATTTATAAATTTTATTTGGTAAAATGGGTCCTCATATAAAGTTGTTTTAATAGTATTGGAAAATATGTTGGTTTTTTATGACATGCTCCCCGGATTCAAGGTGAATATATTAATCGGTCCATTGGAAATGCATATTTTTTTATGGGGAAATTATTGCCTAAACATGGCTAGTAAATATAAATCACTGATGAATGGAAATGCTTGGCATAAGTCTCGCATTTCTAGGTCTTCCTATTTCACTTCCCTTCCTCCTTCTCTACATTTCAACTTTAATAACTTATTTTAATTTAGATATAATATTTATAACATATTTTAGAAAAGAAGGAAATTATCATTATATCTACTATTAATTAATCCTAAATATATAGTGTTCTATACTCATTGAAATCTATTCAATTAGGGGTTTACATCCATCTACTCAACAATGGAACTTAGGGTGTTTTACTCCTCTAATTTCAATCCTTGTGAGGTTTTCTACTCAAGTTGTTGAGCCACTATCCATGCTCCAAAAGGAATAATTATTAGATATAAAATATTTTTATTAATGTTTCCTTCTCCCTTTTGATTCCTCTTATATACATTAATTTTGTAATGTCCACTTTTTACATTAATAAACAATACAACCATAAATTCATTTTTTTTTAAATAATGTGAAACTTGATAAAGTTAAATAATTATCTACATGCACCAAGTGACAACTTGTGTACATTAACATTATAAGCATGCAAATGGGTAACACAAATTTGGTGTGAGGTAACCTTTCTTCACACACTAATGATGATAGTAACCTAATAGGTCTAAGTGTCTAAGAAAGACACCTTGCAAAGAGATTCATTCTTTTATATAATTACCAAGGTTCATCTACATGGAAAAGGGAGAGTTCAATCATCAAGATTAGACTAATGAAAGAAGTGCAAATATCCTAATTAATAATGATAATTTTTTAAAAAAAATTATAACAAATTAAATAATTAGACACTAAATATTTAACTACTACTAGATGGATTATTAAATTAATCCAATGAATGAATAAAATAGGAACATGATTTCTAAACTATTAAATATAATCTAAATAATTAAATCCTATAAAAGAATAAAATAATTAGAATATTAAATTACTTAAACCACATTTAAATTTACATGATCATTAATTTACAATAAATAAAAGTAAATATTATTTCTAAACTTTATACACCACTTACTATAAACTAAAATATGCATTTATTATTCTTTGGTCATTTATTTCTTTTTTTAATTCTCCTAAATTAAATTATTATTAATTTTATTTTCTTATATGGAATAACTATATTTATGAATCCTAATTTCTTAAGCCCCCCTTAAGAATTTATCTGATACATCTAACATTTCCTAACCTTAAGTTTAACGATTTTAAGAAGTTAGGGAAAAGAGAGAAAATTCTAATCACATGTTTAATTTAATCTTGACTCTTTATCTCTAGGGAAACTAACCAAGAAACTGACACACATAACTATAATTAAAAAATTTCCTTTAAATTATTTCCTTCTTGTTTTGTTGGTACACATGACCTAGAAAGACAAGAAGGTTAAAGATGGATGGTTTCTCAGTTTTTTTAGAGGTGCAAGCCATGTTTAATTTTGTAAGATATTATTTTCATTGTAATTGTTTCAGCACGAAGGATTGAAGGAGATAAATGAAGTTTCTTCATTTAGACTTTTTTTTTCTAGATTAAGGATTGTATATATGTTTCTCCATTAAAACATATGTATTGTAGGTTGAAATATATAAATATATATACATACATACAAATTGTTGTCTGTAATTAAAGCTTCTCTATATTTAGCATATGTACTCAAATATGCAAAAGTTTTTACTAGAGACGACAATTTGTATGTGTGTGTGTGTGTCATGTGTAGAAAGAATGTTGGTCATACAATGTAAAATATTGAGTTTTATATTTATATTGTGGATGGAGGGTGGCTCAATGGAGGTTGATGCTTCGGTGGGGGTCATAACTCCCATAGAATTTGTCGCATCTAGGGTCATGAGACCTTGGAATGGGGTGACCTATGTTGTGCATAATCAACCCTCCTTTCATTGATTTTAATTTTATTTATTTAAAAAAAATGTAAATAGTTTAAACATCATAAAATTATATTAATAAATTTATATCATATTTATATTTAATATATATGCATTAACTGTAAATATAATATATTTTTTAATGTTTAAGTTATATATATATATATTATGTGTATTGACACATATTTTTCAGGGTATATAAATATGTATATATAAGTTTTTTATTTGTATATATATACTTAAGAATACATATGTTAGTGACTTTACAAAGAGAATATTCATCTAACTATAAATTTGAACACAACTATGTATTGTATAGTTATAAATATAATATAAAAAATAGTGATTTTTCATTAAGAAAAATTACATAAATAAATTTATAGTTAATTGTATTAGTGTTGAATTGTCATATTCGCTTTCTAAATTTAGAAACTTTCTATTCTTAGCAGGTCGATGTCTTGAAAAGGAAAGTTTTGGAAATTTTCAACTTAATCAAGAAAAGTTAAATTTCTAAGATAAGTAACTTAAATAATTTTGGAGGAAAATATAAAATATTTATTGAATCAATTAATTGATTTAATCAATTTTGGAATGGAATTTTGGAAAGGACAAATTGTTGCTAAATTGGCTATGAGAGGTTGCAACTTGAGGTTTCCAAATTGGCAGAATTTTTAGGTGCATATTTTTATACCTTCAACAGTTGGCATGAGGAGTTACATTCTTCAAAAATAAGCTTCTTTTGTTGGGAATTAAGTTTTGGGTGCCCAATTTGGTGGTTGTTGAGTTTTGGCATCTTTAATTACTTTATGTTGCTTTTTGGAATTCATTATGTGTTGTCTTATTTGCACAAGTTGTGGCTCTTCTCTAAAGGCTGATGGACCATTGTGGGATCAAATCTCATAGGTTGGTAAACCAAGGGGATTTAGACTCAAGGATAGTGGCGCTAAGAGTCTATAGGCATAGTTTCAGCTAAGAATTGCATTGGTGTTGAAAAGGTGTTCATTAATTTGGTGTTTTCATGTAGCAATTAATAGGAGAAATTTGTATTGGAGTGCAAGTTTTGGTGTGGGTTTTGTCTTGCTATTGCTAACAACATTTGTATCATATTTTCAGTAGTTTTTATATGTTTATTTCTTGTCCCAGGTGTTGTAGTAAGTGTAGGTGATTTTGAATGAATGGTGTAGTTGTTATGGTTGAATTTTAGCCATTATTTTGGAAATACAAATATTGAAATTTGCAATAAGTTTCTAAGTACTATTTGCTATTGTGAAAGGAAACATATTAATGATTAAATCATGTTTTACTACATTAATATGCTCTATTTCATTTTCAAAATCATTTAAAAGAAAAAATTCAGAGTTATTTGTTGAGATTTCATTTTACTTTTTTTTTATTTTTGGGTGTTTGAGAAAAAATCTTTATGGAAATTTTGTAATTAATTTAAAAGGGGATATTACAGTAGCATTAGAGTTGAGATCTTTCTAGCCTGAGGGTTTAGATATTTTTTATGCAACTGAGTGATCAGGAGGAGAGATATTTAGAGCGGGAAAAGAATAAAGAGTTTATCTCAAACCCTCAACTAGAAAGGGGTATAGTTGAAATCATTAAGAGTAAGAAAATGGTTGAAGAAGAGGAAATGAATAAGAAATTATTGCAAGATATTCAGAGAAGCCAAAGAGTAGTTGTATCTATAGTATTGTAGAGACAAGGGAGGTAATGAGATTTTGGAAGAGAGGCTTTGAATTCTAACATCACCATGAGAAAAGGGTAGCACTTCAGAACCAATGTCCACTATATCAAAAATTGCTAAATCAATTTTACTACTAGAAGGTGAGTCTACAACACCTAACCCTCCTTCAAATCCAATAGAAGAATGGGAAAAATAAATAGCTATCATTAAGTGACTTATGAAAACCAAGATGAGAGTTTAAAAAATGTAGTGCCTTTCAATGACTATGTTTCATAGATACAAAACATGATGACCATAAAATGACACAAACCACAAAATTTTTGGTGGAAGATATCTCAAGAGAAAAATCGATAAGCTTTTAGCCCCTACCTTTGATGAAACAAATAAAATATCATCTAGAGATTGGCTCTAGAAGTTGCAAACTTATTCTGCTCTTAGCCCAATGAAACAGAAAAATAACATACAATCCAATACTCTTCATCTTGAAGGTGTTGTATATGACTAGTGATATCATGACATGAATACTCAAGTTCATAGTTATGTAAATATTTGTAAGGAATCTAAGATAGCAGAACAACTTCTTACACTAATCTTGAGAGGAGAATAATTCAAAACTTTACAAATCTTTAATAATTATAGAAACCTAAACATAAATATCATGCATACCATTACCCAGTGATTTACGTGGAGTAAACCATTTCAGTAGAAAAACCCCACACTCCAAAAGCCACCCAATATATTATTTAACTTAAATCACAAAGATTACAATATACTTGCAAAGAAATCTTCTCACAAGAGTATCGCCACTCAGAGATCAAGAGAGAACATGAGCACTATCAAATTCTCAGAATACATCATCGTCTCTCTATTGCAACCATAATACAACACTCTCATAAAATAAGGTTACATTCTAGGGAAAGATAGGCCAACAAAATATCTTCCATTAGATCTAAAACCTAACAATGAACGGTTTAAATTTACAATATATTATTATTTAATGTATGTCGGCTATTTTAGAAGTTTCTTGAAAAACTTAACATGCTCACACTTTTCTCTTTGCTACCATTATATACACCTATCAGTGTAACTAGGAAATATATATATATAAATATATATGTATCCTATCAACAATAAATCGTATATAATTGCAAGGTTCAGACACTTTTTCCCAAAAAATCTCCCACTTGTCCAACACCTTGCAAGAGCAATGTGAGGGTTTAAACATTGTCTCTTTAATTGATAGGGTATCTGAACACCATCTGAACTTCTTTGTGCTCACAAGCTTAGTTAAAGAATCAACAACATTAATCAAAGTCTCTACCTTAACCAGCTTCACCCTACCATCTTCGACCATATCTCTAAAAAAATGATATTGTACATCAATGTGTTTGGTCCTAGCATGAAATGTCAGGTTCTTGGGTAGACACATCACACTCTAACTATCACAATAAATTATCACTACACTTTGTTTTATTTCAATATCTAAAAACAGTCTCTTAAGCCAAATGGCTTCTTTAGAAGTATGAGTAGCTACCATATATTCTACTTCACTAGTGGATAAAGCAACCACAACCTATCACTTACTCATCCAATTAATTGCACCACCAAATAAATTAAACACATAAGCATTGATTGATTTTTTACTATCAACATCACCTGCCTAGTTTGAATCCACATAACCATGAATATCAAGGGAAATCTCATCTTCAATCATATTACTATGACAACATAGGGGATAATCTGAGATACCCCACAAATATTTGAAGACTCTTTTAACTGCATCCCATTGAACTCTACTAGGATTACACATATATTTGGAAAGAACTCCCACTACATGGGAAATTTTTGGTCTAACACAAACCATAACATACATCAAACCTCCAACTACACTCTAGTAAGGCACTCTACGCATGTCTTCCATCTCTGATAGAGATTTTGGAAAATCTGACATAGATAACTTTGTTCCAATTGAAACAGGAACACATAATGGTCTACATCCTGCATATCAAACCTTTGTAAAATTGAGTTGACACACTTACATTGGCCAAGCCATAGATTTATGTTCACTCTTTCTCTTTTAATTTCGATCCCAAGAATGTGTCTAGCTACACCAAGATCTTTCATTTCAAATTTAGTAGCAAGTTGAGATTTTAGTATCAAATTTATGGTACCACATCTTAGGACTCCGTTTTAAGCCATACAAAGATTTCTTCAATTTTCAAATTAATTTACTTTTACCTTTCACCACGTAGTGCTCTGGTTGTGTCATATAAATCATCATGAAGGAAAGTATTTTTCGCATCCATTTTCTCAACCTCTAAAGCATAAGCAACAACAATAGAATGTAAAAATCTAATAGATGTAATTTTTGCAATAGGAGAGAATATCTCACCATAATCAACACCCTCAACTTGAGAGTACCTTTCACAACCGACCTTGCTTTATACTTCTCAATACCTCCATCTAAACCAATCTCTTTCTTGAAAACCCATTTGCAACCAACTAGTTTCATCCTTTAGGCAATGGTAAAAGATCCCATGTATCATTAATTTTCAAAGATGTCATTTCTTTATCTATAGCAATCTTCTAGGATTTTGCATCATTCATACCTAGTGCCTCTTCTGCAGATTTGGGTTCATCCATGTTGGCATTCAAAGCAAAAATACATCTCCAATCATCAGGTGAATACCTTTCAGGTGGTTGTCTATGTCTTGTAGACCTACAAACATGTTGAGATGGAGTTTCTTCCTCCTCTTTTTAAGATCCAAAGATAGATGAGCTCTCCTCAACTTCTTGTCTATCCTTGGGCCTTGATTCACCTTTCTTAGGAGTAGAAGGAAATTGAATCACATCTTCCTATTTACTTTGTTCTAACTGTAATGTAACATAAGAAGGCTTAGTTTCTCTAAAATTAACACTTCTACTATGTATTACTTTATGAGCAATAGGATCCCAAAGCTTGTATCCTTTCACACCATAACTATATCCAATGAAGATACATTTCACAACCTTGTTCTCCAACTTTGTTCACTTCTCCTTTGGAACATGTGCATATGGCTTGCAACCAAAAACTCTATGATGTCTTAATGAAGTCTTGTGACCCAACCGTGCCTTTATAGGTTTCTTATCAACAAGAGATGATGTAGGAGACCTATTGATCAAGTACCAAGCAGTGACAACAACTTCATCCCAAAACCTTTGTTCTAGGCCAACACAACTCAACATATCCTAGCCTTCTCCATCAATGTCTTGTTCATTCTTTTTGCAGCGCCATTCTATTGTGGAGAATACAAAGTTGTCTTATGTCTATGAATACCACAATCTTTACATAATTTATCAAAATCATTAGAGTAAAATTCACTGCCATTATCAGTCCTCAAAAATTCTATTTTCTATCTAGTCTACAACTCAACCATTACTTTAAGTTCTATAAATTGACTAAAAACTTTAGATTTACTCTTTAGAAAGTATACCCATGTCCTACTATAATCACTAATAAATGAAAAATAATATATGGATTTACCAATCGAAGGAACATCTACAAGACAAAACACATCAAAATGAATAAGATCTAATACACCACAAGATTTATGAGAATTGTAGACATGGAAAATGTACAAATTTGGTTCGGCACACTTGATCCTGATTACTAACAACATTTCCTCCTAAATCATACTCTCAACATTTCATCATATTTTGTCTCTTAATTTAATAAATCATTATTTATTTGATTAAGTCTTTCCCCTCCAGTGATTAAATTAATTAGTTTAATTTAATTAACCTTATGTTTTTGTTTAATTAAATAAATCATTTTATTTAATTAATGTCTCTAAAGTCCTCTTATTAAATTAAATAAATTAAACCTTATTTGATTTAATCTAACACTATCCTCCTTAGTTAAATAAATCAAAATCATTTATTTAATTAATCATTTCCTCTCAATTCTAATTTAAATCAATTCATCAATTTGAGTCAAAATTGTCAAATCATCTAATCTCTCACTAAATTAATCAAAATCTTGATTAATTTAATCCCTTTCACTAAAATCCTCTAGAGAATGCAAATTTCACATGAAAATAGATTTAATTCATTTATTAAATCTCTATTTTCCCTCACACGGCATAAAAAGGGAATATTCCCTCAAGTTTGAATTCAAAAAGTCCAAGTGGACTTGTACATCCAACAAAGCATTCACTCCTCTTACATGTCCTTGTGCATTGAGCCAAGTGGCATTTATTTCATTCCTTTTTCCCTCTCACATTTCATTTCCTCAAGTTCAATTCCACCTAATTGCATTTATTGGCACTTTGACCAAAATGTGCACAACCATCAACCATTCACATGGTGACAAGTGGCATTCAACCATTGGGTGAAAGTTAGTCCCACATTTCCCAAATCTTGCTCTTTTTTCCAAATTCAAATCTATAAATTGGAGGCTTCTCTCCTCATTCTTCATCCACAATTTCATGCAAAGTTACTCTCTTCACATTGAGAGCTAATTTTGCCCATTTCCACTCAAGCATTCATCATTTTCACAATTCATAGCTAGGTTATGCTCAAATCTCATTGCAGAGATTTTATCAATCTACACACTTCAATATTACAATTTAGGAGTTGGGAAAGTGCCAATTTCAACATTCAATTGGCACCAATTGCCTCATGGGATCACTAGTTTGCTCACTTAATTAGGATTTACTTTCATTTTTTTAGTTTGTTCTTCATTTTTCCTAGTTTAAGTTTGAGTAGATGGATTTCATGGGGAATCCTTAATTCTTGTTTGCATTTGATCTAACATCCTAATTTTGTTTGTTGTTCTTGTGCAATTGCAGGTTTAGGGGTTCACAAGAATTTGAGTAAAATTGAATGCAATTTTGTTTTCCATAAATACAGTGCTCATAGAAATTGAGTCCAAGATTACAATAAAACAAACCTTCAACAAGGTTTTTATTTTTCAAGGTCCTTAGACCCTTTTCTCCAATGTGGCCAAGTCTTTGGTGCCATAACATAGTTTTCTCTGCAGGTAACTTTTATTCAAAAGAAAGAGTACCCTTGGGTACCCAAAAGCCATGACCATCTCCTAAAGGTGAAAACCTCACTTCTTCAATAGACTTTCTTTTCACATAAGTACTATTACACTCAATAGTGAATGCATCCAGCGCATATAATGTGCCATATCTCACACCTCTAGCAATTACCATAGCACCTCTGACCATCTTGCATCCTACATCATATTTAATACTACCTACACACCCACATCTATTAGTTTGCTCATAGATAAAAAATTCATGCTGATTCAGGGATATAAAACACACCATTAATCCTTTTTTATTCTACCATCAGGAAATATAATTTTAACTTTACCATGGAAAAAAATGTCTAAATGAGAATCATCGCCTAAGTACACATTACCTTCATCAAATTCTTCATATTTAGAAAACTAATCTCTACTAAGGGTCATATGGAAAGATTCACCTAAGTCAATCAACCATGCATCATTACCTGGATGAGTTTCCAAAGCTATAATGAATGTGGCACCATCTTCCTTCTCAGACTTAGAATCATAATCAACTTTCTTCTTTTTCTTCTTCTTTTCTTCTTTGCATTCCTTCTGAACATTCCCAGGCTTACCACAGTTCTAGCAAATAACTTTGGACTTTCCAATAGATTTAGATCTCCCCCTAGACTTAGATTTGTCATGCTTCTCATTCTTCTTTCCTTTTTCCTTAAGTCTTCCATGAACATTTAGGGCCTCCTTGGCAGTGATGGATACCTTCCTCCTCATTTATTCAAAAAGCAAAGAACCCACCACATCTTCAGTCTTCAAAATAATAGAAGTGCTCCCAATATACATAACAAGAGAATCCCATTAATCAAGCAAAGAATAAAGCAGGATCTAACATTTCTCCTCCTCATCCATTTTGACACCAACTGATGCCAATTGAGCCACTAACATATTGGATTCATTTAGGTGGTTTGTGATTCATCTACCCTCTTCCATTCTCAAGGAATACAATTTTTTCCTCAAGAAAATATTGTTCACTAAAGATTTGGCTTGATACATCTCACCAAGCTTCTTCTATAGTTTTTGTGCAAAGGTCTCTTCATGGACATTGATTAAAACATAATATTCCAAGCACAATATTATTAGACCCTTGGATTTATATTCCATAACATTATATTGAGCAGCTTGAGTAGGATCTACGAGCCTTGAAAAACTCATCAACAACATCCCACAGATCTCAATCTATCAACAAATCCTCCATCTTTAGCTTCCACATCTCAAAATTATTTCTAGAAAAAATTTCCACCTCTATTCTCCTTGATGAACTTGCCATCTAAAAATTCCTACAAAAAGATCACACAGTGTCTTTTACACAAGCTTCCACTCAAATATGGATTAGTTCAAAAAATCCAACAACCCTCAACTGAAACCAAAGGTAATCAAGGTTTGACACCACTTGTAAGGAAGCTAAGGTAGAAGAACAACTTCCTACACTAATATTGAGAGGAGAATAATACAAAACTTTATAGATATTTAACAACTATAGAGACTTAAACAAAAATAAACATAAATATCATGCACACCATGACAAAGTGATCTACGTGGGGAAAGCCCTTTCGGGAGAAAAACACCACACTCCAAAATCCACCCAATATACTATTTAACTTAAATCACAAATATTAAAATATACTTGTAGAGGAAGCTTCTCATAGGAGTATCACCACTCAGAGATCAAGAGACAACACGTCCGCTATCAGACTCTCATAATACATCACCATCTCTCTATCACAAGTGTAATACAATGCCCTCATAAAATAGTGTTACATTCTAGGGAAAGACAAGACAACAAAATATCTTCCATTAGATCTAAAACCTAACAATGAACAATACATATTTACAATATATCATTATTTAATGTATGTCAATCATTTTAGAAGTTTCCTAAAAAGTTAACACACTCACACTTTTCTCTTTACTACCATTGTATACACCTATAGATGTAACTAGGAAATATATATATAAATATATATACATCCTATCAACAATAAATCGTATATAATTGTAAGGTTGAGACACATTTTCCTAAGAATATTATTGATGATTCCAGTCAAATATTGATAGATAGATTTGAGATTAGGGATGAAGATGAATATTTTAAGGATTTATCTAGTTTAAGACAAACACACTCTATTGATGAGTATGTAGAAAAATTTCAGAAGATAGTTGTTATGGTACCTAACATATTGGAAAAGAGGATCATATAACTTTTTCCTTGAGGGTCTTGAAGAACCTATTAAGGGCTTAGTCATGGAATTCTCTCCCACTACCCAATAGGAAGCAATTAAGAGAATTTTACATTTTGAAGTTTTTATGCCTAAGAAAGTGGGTTTTCATCAAACCAAATCTCCAAATCGATGGCAGCAAAGGGAAATTTTTGAAAAAATACTCCTACAACTCTCCACAAAATAATTTTCAAAACTCAACTAGAAGAGATTGGATGATGTGACAAAATTTTAACTTCAAAGGAAGAAGCTTTGTTTTACTTGTAGGGAACCATGGTCTCAAGGACATAGATGTTTGGGAAAAGGACATGCACATTTCATTGAGGTGATTTCAGATTCAAACACAAATGATAATGATGACTTCCACGACTCTAAATGAGAGGTATAATTATAAGAACAAAAAGAAACTAGTGAGGGAGTCACCATAGTAGCCCTATTCAAAGTGCCAAGATACCATCCTTTCAAAGTTCGAGGAGTTGTAGCTGGTCAAAGGACAACCATTCTCATAGACACAAGTGCAACACATAACTTCATAGATAATTGTTATGTTTCTAAGATAGGATTGAAGATAAAATATTTTGACATTTTTAGTGTTACTATTGTTGATGGTTTTACTATACCTTGCACCTGAATCGTACGACAACTCAAAATAACTTTGGGTGAATATGAGGTATGTGATGACTTTAATGTGGTTGGAATAGGGGGAAATGATGTTTTATTTGGTGTGCAATGGTTTTATTCCATTAGAGGATACTACACAAACCTCCAAACCATGGAGTTTAAGTTTCAAGCCAATGGAAAATAAATTGTGTTAAGAGGCTTATCAAATGGGACATCGAGGGTGGTTTCAGCTAAGAGGATGGAAAGGAATTTTAGGAGGGGACAAGTAGCTTAGGAAGAAGTAATCTTGATCCATACCACAAGATCTTCCAAGAAACTTGTAAGGTAAAAATCATTTTAAAATTTAGTCCATTCTTGACCAACATAGTCTTATTTTCAATGATATGCCTCCTGGGTTACCACTAGATAAAGGGTTTGAACATGTCATTGAGTTAGAAAAAGGTGCCAAAATTATAAGTAATACTCACTACCATCACCTCAGGATTTATAAGGAGGATATAGAGAATACCATCCAAGGGCTTCTTGATTTGGGTTTCATAAGGCCTAGTTCTAGCCCATTTGTCAAGCTTATATAATTTTAGTGAAAATGAAGGATGGCACAATCAGAATCTGTGTTGAATATAGAGCCATAAATAAGAAAAACATTAAGAATAGGTATCCCATCCCAAGGATAGATGAACTCATTAACAAGTTGCATGGGTTAGTTTATTTCTCTAAAATTGATCTAATATTGGGTTACCATCAAATGAATATGAGAAAGGAAGATGTTGAGAGGACTTCTTTTCATTGTCACTATAGTTATTTTGAGTTCCTTTTCATGCCATTTGGTCTCACAAATGCACCAAAAACCTTCCAATCTTTCATGAATAAGGTTGTTGATAAACACCTTAGAATTTTTTTTCTAGTGTTCTTTGATGATATTTTGATTTATAGTAAGACTTAGAAAGAGCAATTAGAACACTTGGTTAAAAGTTTAGGCATCTTAGAGAGAAGCAATCTATTCATGCAAAATTATCAAAAGATGAAATTGGGTTGACTAAAATTTAAAACTTGGGACATGTCATAAGTGCTCAAGGATTGTAGGTTGACAAACAAAAGATTCAAGCAATCATTGATTGGCCACCACCAACCAATCTTACTCAGCTAAGTGGGTTATTTAGATTGTGTATCTACTATAGAATATTTGTTAAAGGGTTTTCTCAACTTTCTATCTCTTTGAATAATTTAACCAATAAAGGAGCCTTTTCTTGGACTGAATAAGCTCAAAGAACATTTGATAAGCTCAAGGAGGTAATAAGTTCATGCCCAGTGCTTGCAATTCTTGATTTCTCTCTTCAACTTTTTGTTGAGTGTGATGCTTTGGGAGAAGGTATTAGGGTTGTCTTATCTCTGAAAGGGCACCCAATAGATTTTGAAAGTATAAAATTAAATAATTTGGAAAGAGGGTACTCCATCTATGATAAAGAAATATTGGCAATAATCCATGAACTTGATAAGTTTAGGCAATATCTTGTATGTGGGAAGTTTATGGTTAAGACTAATTACAAAAATATCAAATTATTTCTTAACCAAAAGGATTTGAATGATCATCAACAAAAATGGGTAAACAAATTGCAAGCATATGACTTTGAGATTGAATATGTAAAAGGGAAGAACAATGTGTTTGTTGATGCTATATCTAGGAGGCCTTCTTTGTGTTCTCTTTCTATTATTACTGCTAATTGGAAGGTTTCTATAATTTCAAGATATTATAAGGATTCATTTGCCTCTAATATATTGGAAAGGAAGGTTGATAATGACATATACATTATTATTGATGGGTTGATTTATTACAAGAATATAATATTCTTAGTACCAGGATCCAAAATTAAGAAAAATATATTGAGAGATTTGTAGAAGTTATCAAAACCAAATTTAGACTCCAAGAACACCTACATGCAAATGGATACCTGTCACAAGGAAGAGATTGGATGGAGAAAACAAACAAGGGTTTGAAGCTCTAAAAAATGGAGAAATTATCTTATCAAAACAAAAAGGAATTAATGTAAAATATAGAATGAGATCAATCCTTAAGAAGGAGATCATGCAAACCCTAATAGGAAAACATTTAATAATTAATATAATTATTAAATGTCACTTTATGCAAACTAAATTGAAATCTTAAGAAGGGAATAAAGGTAACTTAATCAACATAATTAAGTTAAAACCTTTACTCTAACACTCCCCCTTAAGATGAGCAAAAGTGCAGCTACAAACGAATGCAAGAAAGCAAAGGTAACTACAATGCAAGAAGGAAAACATGGGTCCCGACAACTAGGCCAGATCAGGTACCCAAATACAACCAAATCTCTGTAAAGTGGAGAAATAGAGAAAAACTCATGGGAAAATCTCTACTCCAAAAAGAGATGCAGAAAGCCATGAAGAACATCACTGAAGCAAAAAAAGCTACAAACAACTGTCGAAAGATGACTGCTATGGTGTTGAAGAACCTCCGCTGAAGACAAGATGATTAGGATCATGAAGACAACAATCTGCATGAGTGCTCCAAATGACACTACTCGAATCAGATGGCAAACAAAGGAAAACACCTGGAACGAAGATATAGAATCTGCATGAGTGCCTCAAACAACACTACTCGAATCAGATGGAAAACAAAGGAAAACACTTGGAATGAAGATACAGGTGGCATAAGTACCAATAGTCTGAAAAACACTGATCAACTGAGAATGGAAGATTCCTTCCAAGGCGAAGCCAAGGAAGCATTAGCACAAATAGTATAATGCCCCCCCATAATGCTGAACGAGGAGAGCCTGACAAATCCACTGAAATGGTGTGTAACACCCTGTAGTGTATGAAGGAGAAGAAACAACATCTGAAAGTGTGCAAGAAAACACCTACAACTAAAAAAGTGGTGTGCAAAACAAAGCACACATGCATGAGGCTAGAATCATATGGATCCACTGTCGTCGTGGAGGGACACTCACCAGACAAAGGTGTGATGGAAAAACAAAGGCACTACACAACCCCCCATGGCACTTTATAAAATAGTGTGAGTAGAAAATATAGCACAACCTTATGTGCAAAATCCCCAAAAATACATGTACAATAGTGTGGCAATTATCTTAGTGCGTTTACATAAAAGATATTGCTGACAAATGATGCTCAAAATGCCCACAAAGGACAAAAAATTGGAAATACATGAAGAACAGCCAAAAAAAGAAGCATCCCATGCAAATGAAAAGTTTCCAAGAGAAAATATGTCTAGGTAATTCACCAAAGTGTGAAAACACAAAAAACTGAATAAAATATACCTAGAGTGAAATCTGGAAAAATTGCATAGATGGAACTGAAGAGCTCTGAAATATGGTTCCAACGACGCTGAGATCGTGAAAAATGGAGAAACAGATCAAAAGTTACGAGCTCGGGACTAAAAGAGGCTCCTTTGATTTCAATTGGCTATAGAATGCACTAATAGAAAAATGAAGCAATAAAACCCACACTACTGGAAAGTTGACAGAACTAGCTTTCCAACGATATCTCGTTTGCCAAAAAAATGATATCGTATGCCCAAGTTACGACAAAATGAAAAAAAATAGCTGTATTAGGGCACTTTGGGGTACATCAGGCTAACTGGGCACAAATTTGTAGCTCCTGGGCACTGGTCGGTGGTCTCCCATAT